>CM070043.1:18693071-18712782 GCA_036250615.1 Ptychadena robeensis | reverse complement strand
TTAGAAAGTCCCTCATATTACATGGTTTTGGTCAAACAAAAGTAGATCTAAAGGAAATCTAATAGAGAAATCTAAAGGGTTATGGGGACCCTTAGCAATAAGGCTTCTATCTCAAACCATATTCAAAATTCTGGCTATACGCTCCTTTCACATTGGTACATTACCCCATGTAAACTACACAAAATATTCCCATCCCGATCTTCTATATGCTGGAGATATAAGCAACAAAAGGGCAAGTAATATATTTGTTCTGAAGTTGTTCCAAACTTGCCTCTTTTTGGTCCTCTGGCAGAGAAGCAATTAGACAACTGATAGAGACTAAGGAGAAGGTTCCTCAAAGTATCTATTGTACAATACCTCTTAATGTATCAAAAATATTAAAAAAGTTTCCAATGTTTTTTTTCAGCTAGAGTTAAAATACCAATCCTTTAGAAGCAAAATTTCTCAACCTATTTATCAGTTTTCATATGTGTAAAACATATCTCATGAAAAATAATTACACCAAGTACTAAATGTCATATTATAAATGTAAATGAATGTCACCGCCCCCCCCCCTGATCCTTTTGCTTATGTTTATTTTCAACAAATTTTAATGTGTAAATATTATGTATATATATATTCAATGTATGCAATTTTCTCATTTTATGCAATTTTCTCATTTTACTTAAGTATTGTATGTTTGTATCTGTTCTTTATTTTGAATATTGAAAAACTAATAGTTTTGGAATGGCTGTGGTTTAGCACACATACAGAAACCTCACCACTCTATAGTGGTTGCACATGTGGAAGGAAGGACAACTGTCAATCAACCTCCCCAACCATTCCCAGGCAATCAGAAGCCACTTTGTTCTCACAGGGAAATATTATGGTAAATACTTGGTAATATGGGAAAGTATCAAAAATGAATCTAATAGGATGACAGCCTTGAGTTTTTGATTACCCTTTTTGCATAATATGGATTTATTATTATTAATGCAGTTCTCTTCATCTCCCAAAGCTGTACAGATTTCAAATCAGCATTGTTGTTCCATTAACCATGTAAATAATTAACTTACCCAAGTTTTAAACCAATATTAGTTAGATTATTTATATGAATACAACCTAGGTATGAATGTGGAGGCAATCCTAATATAATTCTTATGCATTTTGAAGGAAAGCAACCCATCTGCTGCACAGAAACAAATGAAGTATACAGAGTCTCCTTCACTAAGAACCTTGTGTATACTGCTAAGCCAGTCCAATATGCTGGTTGGAGAACTACTGTATGATGAAAGCCATAAACTTGCCATGGTGCTGAACAGATGTAGTTTTGCATAGCTGATGTAATTTTCTCCTATGTCTTTGATATATAAAACATTTTCATGCAGTGGGGAAACCCTTGTAGATTGTAAATTAAGACTTATCTTGGGTATGAATTGAAAAGCTTTGAGACCGCTGTTGGATACCACTGTATTGGAGGAGAGCCCTAGCATTTGAACATCTTTCGCTAATGTCACACCATACAGTATTCTATTCTATTCTATGTGTCACTTTAGGAGTCCCTGCCGCTAGAAAATTTTAGGGGAAACTCATTTTCTTATATAATCATGTCTGTATACTCTTGTCTCTTACTAATCATGCATTCTGCATTTTTGATATAAATATTTTGCTTTTTAATGTATTCATAATAAAATTACGTTTTAAATTTTTAATTTACAACCATGGTGGTAGTTTCTGTGCCATTAATAGCCCCATACGTGTGACAACCCGATACCGGGATTGAGCCACGCAATTTTCTCTGTCTTAAATTCTAACAGGGGTGAGGCACATATATTTATGTTCATTCTCTAGTTGATCATCACCCTATATGTCTTAATGCATTTCTAAGAGAAACCTATATCAAAATGTCTAAGTGCAGATGTGCAGATAAAAATTATTCCAGGTGTTAACATCCATTGTTTTAGGACAGCTCATAATTTAGAAAAGTTTGCCCAACACTATAGAAACTAAAAGGTATTTTCATTCCCTGACACTGGCATGGCAGAAAAACAAATTGCATATATATTTGCTGCCATGCCGAAGTGTCAGGAAAGGAATATTACCTCAAGCTAAGACACAATTTTCCATATTTCTTGTCACCAATGAAAGAGAGTATAAGTATACAGAGTGTAAAAAGAGAGTATTGCTCTGTTCTGGCAGGAGTGAGAGGTTTAGAAGTAATCCCACAGGCAATTTCAGCTGTTCAGGGGGCATTTCTGAATTATTCTAATGTTATCCATATCGGGAAGATGCCCGAAAAGGGACTAGGGGGAAGTCTTATGGCATGTCTTTCCAGTTCCAGCACTTCAGGTGTCCAGGTGCTGAAAAGGTACCGCATATACTCGAGCCGACCCTAATACAAGCCGAGGTTCTTATTTTATTTACAAAAACTGGAAAAAAATGTTTGACTCGAGTATAAGCCCAGGGTGGGAAATGCAGCAGACAGTGGAGTTTTCAAAATGAAATTTTGCTGGCGGTGCAGTGAAGGTGGGACCCTGACTCGAGTATCAGCCTAGGTGGACTTTTCAGTACTTTTTTTGTGCTGTATAACTCGGCTTTCCCTCAGGTATATATGATACATTCATTTATTTCTTCACAATTTTACACACAATTCATTCAACAGTACAAAGGGAAAATAAAATAGCTTACTGAAGTCAAGAACTCCAACAGGAAAGACAAATGTCCAACCGTAGTGGCAATGTATGGCTGTGTGTCTCTCACCAAATAATTTTTTTTATTAGCTTGTGCAGCCAAAAGTAAAATTAAAGCCCCCCATATACGTACCGATTTGTGGAGAGGAGAGCGGCGCCCCCTCCATTAACATGGAGGTCTATGGCACCGCCCCCCGCCCCCTTCGGCGTCACAGATGACGCCGAAGACACGGGGCCGGAAGGGCTCCGTGTGTTGGCGGCTCTTCTACAGAGCCGCCGGCACACAGGGAGACGGCGGTTTTGCCCGATCCTGGTGCGGGCACAGTTTGATCAGCGATCTGAGTTCGGGCAAACCACTAGGGAGGTTAAACAATACTGCTGCCAGAGCCTGCCAAAATAAGCTTTAACCTCTACCTACCTCTGGTGTCAGAACCTCAATCTCTGAAACTACATACAATTCAGTCATTTAGATGCAATAGCAGCAAAATTCATTACGAAATGATTAATATAAGTTCAGATCTATATTTGTGGCAGTTTGCCTGGGCATCCTGTACAGCTGCTATCATGTTTCAGAGAAGCAAGTTCCAGGTCACTTACATGTCAGACGTCATTAACCTCCTTGTTGTGCCCGAGCACGTCGTAGGTTCTCTGAGCTCTTCAGCAGGCTTGCCTAACCCTTCCGGAGCCGCATCTTTGGCCTTATCGGTGATGCCGAAGGGGTGGCACCCTAGACCAGAGAAGAGTAGGAAGGTGGTTTCCTGTGTACTCTGGCGCAATCTCCCGTACGGCGCCGTTTCACGCTGGAAGTAGGTAGGGATCACAAAACCTGATCTCCCACTGACGCATCTTCACCCAGGATTTCTTTAGAAGGGGAAGGGGAGGAGAGGGACTTGCTCAGGCTTACATATGCCAATACATGTGCTCAGCCGGAGCAGCCGGCAGACAGGTGGATGCCTATGCTCCCACTATTCCACCAATGAATGGGTTATGATTGTATAATATATGTTGTGGCACATAACCTCAGAATAGGACTTGGAATCAAAGGCTTGGTGCCCCATAGATATCATCAAAGGCTTTATCTATGAGGCACATAACCTTTGATGAAATATATTACACAAAATGTGCACTGCTCCCTAATGCTTGAAGCAGGGCCGCCGTCAGGTGGTAACAAGGGCCACTCACATCCCAGGCCTGACCATCTAGGGGGGGGGGCTCGTTGGTGAGCTGCACGGTTCTGTGTTCCCAGCAACTGTGTTCCCCATGTGCTGGCTCCTGACAGCAGCCTCTGTGCATTTGCATACTACCCAGAGAGGGGAGAGATCTGCAGTGCCCCCCCTTCACCTGTGAGAAAGTAGCCAGTGATCTCATCTCTACATTGACGGCAAGTGTTCACTAGGGACATCTTGTGGTTGAAGTTGATATTGCAGATTGAATTAAGATTAAAGCTCGAAACAACTTCACTTAATTCAGATTAATTGATTCAGATTGAATTAAGATTATAGCTGTACAAACAACTTCACTAATAAGTACTACAACTAACACACTACAACTAAAAGTTACATTGTTAAGATTGCCACAATTCTTTCAGTTTCTATTGTTTAATGTATACAATCTATGTAACTTTTATAACTGCAGGGAAACATTAATAACTATGAAATGTTGCAGTTAGGGGTGTCAAATTGGAAATAACTAACCCCCCCAAAAGATTTTCTTAAGGGGGATAAGTAAACATTTTTTTTAAGGGTGTTGGAAATCTGGGTGTTGGAAATCTGTTATGCCCACAAAATGATGGTACGAAAAGGAGCTTTTCAGGCAAGAAATCTATCTCTAAAGCCCCCCATACACCTTAAAGGTCCCCCCACACGCACCGAGTGGGGGCCGACAGAGCTGCTAAGATCAGCTCTGGAAAGCAGCGTGATGACGTCATCACGCTGCAGTTCTGAGCTGACAGCATCGGCGGGCACCCTTTGTGTGCCGGCCGTTAGCTTCAATGAAGATGCCGGTCTTCATTGAAGTTAATGGCATCAGCCGGCATCGGCCAGAAAATACCGGACATGTCCGTTCTCTGGCCGGCCGAGCTGCAGGCACCCCCGATCGGCGACCGATGGCCGCAAGCGCGCACGCCCATCGGTTGGCAGCAAAATCAGCTGTCGATCGGTGTGTGTATGGCAGGCTTAAGATCAATACATAAAATTTCCATTAGATCTACCAACAACTGTGTAGTATAGTGGCCTCCCTGATAGAATACATAGTGATTGGAAGGATTAGAAAGCTCCTCATATTACATGGTTTTGGTAGAACAAAAGTTGATTGTACAGAAATGATATGGAAAGATTTCCCTGTAGTAACCTCGTTACCATAATCTGCTCTCCAGGAGCATGAATTTTGAAACTCGTTACAAACATGTGCAAAACATGATTAATAGGGACTATCTGATCTTTTGTTTATTTTATGTTGCCTTGGCTTGCATGGTTTATGGTGACTGTTGCCACTATGCAACAGAACAGCTTTGAGAGCTAATATTGCAGATTCAATAAAAAGACACCCCTTTTATGGGTCATAGTTACAATTCAACACAGAAAACAATCCTTCTACATCAACACAGAAACCTTCTTCATCTTGGTGTCTTCAAAAAACAGAAATCTAACATTTTGTGAGAGGGCAATCACCTTTCTTGTAGTTTCAAAATGCAGCAAATTCAGCATTTGCCAGTTCCAAGTCTCTGAGCAGCTTGTTTATTTAAGACTGCATTATACGATGTGGATTACCTGAGGAGCATGCTTCTAAATAAAGATCAATGTCACACATTTTAGTTTTCCTATCTGGTTCATCACAGGTTCAGTATTTTGGCAGACTCTTGTCTGTGGCAGTAGTCTCCATGCTGAAGGCAGATTAGGGTAGTCAATTGACTTTTTACTCTTATCATCAGTACAGCAAACGGAATTGTCTTTCTCAGCACTCAGTCAGCACATGATGCATTACAAATGTTGGGCCCCCCATTCCTTAACCTCCCTGGCGGTTCACTGAGGTGCAGATTTCTGTACCAAAAGTGATACAGTGTTTTGCATTTCCGCCCCCATCGGCGTGCTTTGTAGAAATGCTGCAGGCATACAGAGAGCCAGCGGTTCACGATCACGATCAGACTGTGCCAGTATTTGCTCCAGGTGGGCGCGTTCATTTTGCGATTGATCACCAAGCGATCACCCCGAATGCGCATGGTGATCATTCACAAAATCGGCCACAGAATAAAGCGCTATGGCCGGCTTTAGAGGTACAGAAAAAAAAAATTTTTTGGGAAAGTTTTTTTTTTTTTTTAGAAGTTTACACTTGTTTTCTTTTCTTTTGATTTGGATTGGATAAAACATTTATAAAACATTTATCCAATCCAATCAAAATAAAAACAAATGAAAAAAAATGAAAAAAAAAAATCTAAGAAAAAAAAAAAATTTCTGTACCTTTAAATCTCCCGCCCGCCGGATGACGTCATCGGCACACGAGAGCCGATCACGGAGATAGCCGGAGACCTCGAACGATCAGCGCCAGCGTTTCTGCTAGCGGAATCCACTTTGAGCTGGATTATAGAAAGACATTTCTATAATCCAGCTCAAAAGTAAAAAAAAAAGCTTTAAAAAAAGACATCACACGTCACTCCGGGACCCGGAAGAAGCCGGCAATGGAAGGGGAAGATGGTGGCGGCGGAGCAGGTGAGCTCCCACGATGTGCCCGAACCCAGTTCGGGCGTATCGATAGTTGCAGTGTGCCTTTGCCCGAACTGGGTTCGGGCATATCGCTAGGGAGGTTAATATATGATATTCTTTCACGGTCAACCTAGGCCAATTGTCCAGCAAAAGGTTTATCTAATCTCTTTTTACAGTGTTACTGGGGCAATGCAATATTCTTACATTTTTTTACACACTATAAGGTATATATAAATCCACTTGTATAGGCCTTGCTGAGTAAAGGCCTGCCCAGGCTGCACAAAGCATTGTTTATAGGTCTATTACAAAAACAGAAACTTTTTGTGATCAGCAACCCAAAACCTTTTAGTGACACCCAACAGATCCCTGTCGCCTCTCACAGCTCGGCCGGCCAGAGAACGGACATGTCCCATATGCTGGCCGATGCTGTTAGTTTCAATGGAGACCGACATCTTCATTGAAGCTAATGGCCGGCACCCTTTGTGCTGTCAGCTCTTGAGAGCAGCATGATGCTGCATTTTAGTGCTGATCCGACCTGCTCTGACGGCCCCCACTCAGTACGTGTGTGGGGGCCTTAATACATTCACTCACAATGTGGTGACATATCTAACCATTTCCTTTGGATACTCAACAAGTGGCCATGCACCCAAATATTTTTTTAAACACGTTGCAACACAGCGGCATGTGGCATGCCTTATGGAAGGTCTGATCCATTAAGTTTTGTAGCTTCACAGAATGTATGGCAAGTTTCCATAACACATCACATTCACCCTTTACAGTAGACAAGGCTACCTGTAATTATGCAATATAATCTATAATAACTTAATGCTAAGTAACTGAAACGTCAACCACTTTCCCATTTTAGACTAGGTGGTGTTAGGCTAAAACTATGTTTGCCATAATGTGGCAAAACCTGAGTGGCTGTGGCTTTGGAGTGCGCCCAAATAATTTTTAATATGGAGTTTTATGCAGTGGAGATTTAACCTTAATCATAGTTATCGTTAAGAACACCACAACTGAGAGGCTCATGGGTTATGGTTTCTGCAGGGGTATTGCACTGTTGGTGTTTGCCTTATATTTTGAAAACACATGTACAATAAGAGTGTTTCAGTGCAATTTAGCATACTAAACAAACATTATGAAAAAGTATGAAGACACGTTATCTTTCAGACAAGTCTTTCTATCACATAGAATGATTCATCCACTGATTGGTCATTTCATTGTCCTTTCTTTTCTACAATAATGTCCTTAGTGTATTGTTCTTATTTGGCAGATAATTAGCAGAGCAATCAGAATAACTACAAATTTAAGAGAATAATGTCATGCATTAATTTTTGCAACAGTATTGTATAAATGGCCATTGTGCAGCATTTTGGAGACTATTGCACTGCAAGGCAGCCATTGACAGCCAGCACAGACATAGCTGTGTGCTGTGCACTGTGAATTGTAGCTTGGTGCCTGGTGATTGGAAACATGCCCGTGTCAAGTCATGTATGCTGGCAGTAAGCCATGGCAAAAGTGTTAAAAAAAACATAGTACAATGCCAGCCCCTCTGCACATAATTGTACTGTTCTAGCATCATGAAGAATTAAACAGAATAGCTGCAATTAAATGCCAATTAATGCTTCAGGAAAAAAAAGTTTTCGAAACAGGGGATTGGTAAAAATAATTGAAACTAACAATAGGCAAAACTGCCTCAATGGGAAGTCTATAAATACTACTTCTCACAAGCATATGTAAGCCATGAGCAAAAGCATTAAGAAGAAACCAACAGAAAACTGCTTTCCAGTATATAGTACAGTATATATAATCAATGGGTATGATTATTAAGACATTTACACAAGAAAATGTTTATGTCTTGTAACTCTCCTTAATGAAACATGTTTGTCACCCATGTTATATTCCAAAGCTCCAGCTCTTTTCCAAAAGGACCATCCCTTGTTTTCATCTGGTATTGAATAGTGTTTTCTGTGTGATGTGACAGATTTTTGTTGGAGCACCAAGTTTACAGAACTGAATGTAATACATTGGCTTTAATGTATTACAATGCTGTCCTATGAAACCTACACTCCCATCTTGTGGTTGCAGTGCTAATTTACCTGATACAGTTTCTTTTGAAATATTCATGATCTGATTTTATGAGTTATTCACAAAGCATCTGAACATGTTATTATATTCAGGATGTCTACCAGACTCCTGTGTAGACATACTTTGGGAAGTTACAAGCCTACAATGTAAAAAACCTTTTTCCATTAAAGTCTATGGTGCGCCCTTGGTACAGAAAATGTGTACCTCAGCAGTGCGCTAGGGAGGATAATGAAGTAGAAAGCTCAATCCACTGTATCTATGGAGTCTAATGCTAGGCATGCACGGTTTGATGCGCGTACGATCGAGCAGCTGTTTGAGCGCAGCACAATTACATCATCGCGCTGCACTCAAGCTTCTTCAATAACGAGCCGCAGCACTTCTGCATCATCGATCCTGTCCATTTCTAGAAAGATAAATGTCTGTCTCATGTATGTCTGAGAAACGCCCTAGAAAAAGATACGGTACCACTGCAATTTCTTTTTAAAACATATAGATAGCATACGATATGGGCTTAAACCGTTATATCGTTTGTGGCACCCTTAACCAAATGTTTCTGGTACACAGATTGGGACTTTAAACGACAATGTAAATTTGCATATTGTGTTTTATTCACATATATTCAATGATTATAGATCAAAATAAACATAGAAAAGGTAGAAAAATCAATACTTTACAGAATGGGCATGAGGCCTGTGTAACAGTCATTTGGGTGTTAGCCCTCTGCATTGGGTTTCTCACCCGACGAGTTTTGCAGTCCTTCTTCTTCAGGAGTCAAACATCAATGCTGTCTGCAGGTATGGATTCAAAGAGAAGCAAAACGTCAATATACGTTTATATAAATTAGCGTTGTTTATTACATTAACACTAGAAATAGTGTGACAGCAAAGATCTCATTCTAAAAGCATAGTACTGATATATTATCACTATGCAGGTTAACACAGTGTGGAGCTTATGATGTCATTAACATGAAGAGGTTTCATGACCAATGTTTGTCATATTACCACCCTTTGAACTGTTCGAATATATGGAAATGAAGAGCTTTGTCCCTTATGATGTCCTCCTTATGGCTTAAGGCATTATATTCCTAAAATCTAAATAATGATACACTCCTACAATTTTTGAAGAAAACTATGTCTTTCCCAGCTTTTCTTCCTGGTTCCACCTAACTGACTTTGGGGGTGAGGGGTGGGGGGAGATATGAACAGATTATATTGATTTACTCATTACAGATAAAGTCTTTTATGTTACATAAATATAGTAATTAAATATAATAAAATGAATTGTGTGTTTCATCTTAATTGCGTTGACTATCCACGAGAGAAAGGTGGACCCCCGAATAGACATTGACTCTGCCTATCCAAGAGAGAGGTGAGACCTGATAGAGAGAGGATAGGGTAGGAGAAAGGTGGGCCCCCTGAGGGGAGAGAGTAATTGTGTGTTTCAAATGTTATGTTCAGTGTCAACTCTTCAGTCCATCATGAATGGTGCTGCTAAACTGCTCCTCTGCTGCTGCTCCTCTCTGCAAATCTCTACACTGGCTTCCAATTGTCCACAGAATCAAATTCAAAGTTCTGTGCCTTGCTTTTATTTCCCCCCACATCTCCTGTCCCACTTTCATCTCCAACCTGTTACAATAATACACCCCCTATCTGCCCCCTCCGCTCCTCCTGCGACCTATTAATGACTTCCCCACTCATAACATCATTACACATGTGGCTTCATGACTTCTCTAGGGCTACTCCTACTTTCTGGAACTCTCCCATCCCATTAGACTTGCTCCTACTTTTACTTCTTTCAAAGAAGCCCTGATAACTCCCCTCTTCATTCTGGCATACCCTTCTTCTTAATCCTAACATAATCACCCTGCCAGTCCCATTCCCCCTAGCTATTGTATTCTCTGTTCCCCAACCTATTAGATTGTGAGCTCAATGGGGCAGGGTCCTCTACTCCTCCCGTTTCATAACCATACCTGTGTGTTATCTTGTGTTGCATCTCAACTCTAATTTAATGTACAGCACTATGTAATATTTTGGTGCTATATAAATAAAAGTTATCAACAATAATGTCTACTAGACCCTTGTTTGGACATATTATGATAAGATATAGGCCTACAATATCAGATCCCATCCTCCAGCAAATTCCTCCAGCGTTGTATGCCTGTCACCAGAGTCCATAATGTTTTTGGGTCAAAATTCTGTATTGTATTGAATACAAAGACCTGAATTCAATATAAAACAATGCAAAGTAAACGCAAAGTAATTACACAATGATAGTTTTGAGCTCCCCTTACGTAACCTTGTATTTACCAGAAAAATCAAACACGTTTCTGGTGTTCTCCCTAAAACGTAACATGTGCCTAGCTTACTAGAACCATACATCTGTAATCACCATTCAAGTTTAGATTTTAAACTTTCAGGAAGAGAGAAATAAGATGGAAGGTTGTTATTGTTTGGAAGGAGAGTCTGGCTCTCCTTGGAAGAGAATTTTGTAGATTGGTGAGATGGTCCATTATGACATGTGGCTGTACTTATTAGTGAGATTGGTCACATGATGTTTCCTATAGGAGAGTAGGAGACCTGGGTACCATGCGACGCACACAACGCATGGAATGTGTTTTTTTCTCCATGAATGTGTTATGCATTTTGGCTGCACTTGTACTCCCAATCACTTTTTCATTGGAGATGCAAGAACAGCCACAAATGTGAACTGCAGCAGCACACGTAGTGTGAAAGACCGTTTAACATTGCTGTAGCCTAAAGAGAAGCATCACCTGTGCATCCCACCTCTACAACCCGACTGCCCCTTCTTGTATTCCGGATCAGGGTGCCTGACAGGGTGGTTGGTGACTGCAGCCGCTTTGGACAGACACGAGATGAGGATCTGTCACTAGAACGGTGGCAGCTGCTGTCGTAGCGGTGACGTCACGGTCCGAGGACAGCCCCACTGGGATTGGCTCTTGAACTGAGAGCTGACAGGCTGCAATTACCAGCGAGCTGTCCTGAGTGTGGGAGTCCCAGCACATGAGCGAGCCAGACGCAGAATGCAGGAAAGGCTCGTCCTCGCTATAGCCAACCTAACCCTACCCAGGGGCATGCTGCTCATGCCAGGGGCCATCTGCTGAGTTTTGCCGTCACTATTTACTGTGTTCCTCAGGTGTACCCGCCTGCCTGCTGCCTCCATGCTCCTCTGGCAGAGCTGGGCACCTACAACGCGTGGCATGCGTCCCAAGGAGTGGAGCGCTGCTGTAGCGGTAGCGTCGGTGAGCTCTTCCATGAGTTGATGATGGGAAGATCACATGGAGAGGTGGCATTCACTTGTGCTCGCCGCTCTCGCTGCTAATGGATGGGGGCTCTCCAGTCGGTATCATGATGGGACAGTGAGGGGAGTGGTGTGCACACGCTGAGGTACTCACATAGGTGCTCTCCTTCACAACCTCTTATGGTTTTTCCCTCCGGTTATCCTGCATTGGACTAGCAGTTATGGACGGATAAGCGCGTTCCCGGACCGCTCGAGGGAGCTGGACTGGACTCGCCACTGCCCGCGGCAACTATGGCTTGTGAGAATTCCTCCGAACCGGGAGCCCCGGAGAGGAAGAACCCCAGCTTGCTGGAGCTTGGGGCTCTGTGCCTAGACTCTGACATCATATTCGGGTTCACGAGTCACCTGCTGAGGAGGAGAGGAAAGGTGAGTCTGTTATATGTTCCGGTAACTTGCGCGGAGGCGTTCAGGACCGGGGACAGCGCGGCTCCCTGTGGACGCTGATCACTTCATTCGGAAACACCTGCTGCTGCTTTCCACACGGTACACGTGCATAGGTGCCTTCCATGGCGGCATCAGACCCCATGAATGGGTTTTATCATTGAAATGACAAGTTTAATATGATTTATCTTCACAGATGAATTATTCCGTAAACGGTAACATTGTTTCAACAAAGGATGTGTGCTAGCCTCCAGTGCTGAATTGTGACAAAGCATGAAGGTGTAGCAGTAAATTATTCATTCCAACTATGGAGTATTCTGTAGCCATTACTATGACTTTCATATGAAAAATCATAAATTACTATTTGTTCATAGGACGAGTACTTTTGTTGATAGTGGTAATAGTACTTAACTAATGTGATAAGTTAAGCCACCTGTTATTAGATTTTGTAGACATATTGAAATGCATGGTTGTGGAACTACAAGTCCCAGTATTGTTCACAGGTATTTGTGCACTTTTGTGCTTTAAGGTGTGGCTGTGTCATGCCAGCATGCCAAAGCCGAGGGCATCTGGTAGAGCTCAGTCCTATGTGCAAGTCATCCTATTAATAAGGCACCACAGGTTAATGGAAGCACTTGCGTTATACCTAGAGCTGGCAGAAGAGAAGTGATCTCATTCTAGCATTACTCAATGACATGAAATATTTACAGACATATTTGCAGCCAAGCAGGCTTGTGGAAAGATGAGCATGTATCTCAGCATGCTTTTGGAGCTGCATTGTTGCCACCCCTGTAGAGTACATAAGGCCTACCAACATATAACAATGTGCAGTCTGACAGTAGATGCTAATAGATCAGTATGTAGCAAGCAACATTTTCATAAACTTTATCTAGCTTTCTTTTTTCCAAGGAGGAATCGAGAAAACGAAGGGGCTGAAACATTTGTATTCATTGTATAGGCAGCTAAGAGCCTTTGTCTGTGGCTATCCTAAAGATCTAGCTCAAGGCTAATAGCAGGCTACATAAGGTGTGACTGTGCTCCTATTCTGTCCACACTGTTCTCCCATGTCAACCTCCCCACCCTTTCTTGTTTGCTTTGAGCTTTAGCATCACTAATCTCTAAAGGCCCCCATACACCTTACAATCTTACCATACCATTTCTGTACAACCAACTTTTCTTCATGTAATATGAGGATGATTCTAATCACTATGCATTCTATCAGGGAGGCCACTATACTACATAATTGTTGGTAGATCTAAAGGAAATTGTATGGAGTGATCTAAAGGTGTATGGGGGGCTTAAGTAATGTGCAATTTTCAACATTCTGCCGTTATACTGAGTTTGCACAATTAAAAAACTGTCCATGCCTTTGGCTGCTGAGCTGAGAAGCCCCCATAGGGCAGTCTGTAAGTTGGTATACTGACTACAGTTTGGCTGTATTAGTAATTAAAATTATACGTACATTGGTCATTTGTACACTCAAGTATGTCATTGTGATATAACCTGTATGTTATTGGTAATATAAGATGCCAGTCTGTATTAGAAGGTAGTGCTATATGTATATGAGCTATGAAATATAAGCCAGTGCTTGGAGATTTAATGGGATTTCATACATGTGTTGTTGATATCAGCTTTAGTCCAACTGTCTTGTTAACAGGGTAACATAAAATCTGATTGTAAACTCAGTTTGGTGATATGTGTTACTGCATCTTGTAAATAATTGTTTGCTTGAGAGATGTTGCTGTGTATGTTTCTACACAGTGGTACACAATCACAGCTCGCAGTCCGGCTGCAGACTGAGCGCCAAGTAGTACAAGCTGCCTCTAATATCACCCTGAGGCTGCAGCCATGCCACTCTCCACTGGGGGCGCTCTGCACTGGCTCTTTACCCATGCACCCAGCAAGAAGCCAAGCAGAAGTAGAGTTCTATTAGATGTAAAACAGATTACATTTTAATAGCTCTACCTAACCCCTTCGACACTGTTCTGGCCTTTAGGGCATTGGAAGAACCAAGCTGGAGTGTCTCATTATCTCTTTTTGAAATCTTTAAACCAGAAACCCATACACAGGTCCCACAGAGAGTGACAGCAGGACTACAGAATCTGCCCCAAGGTTGACCATTAAGGAGTGTGCATGCACACCGTTCGGCTAGACTTAAACGAGAGCACATAATTAGAGCACGTTTTTCTCATTATGTTTATTGAAGGGCCCTTTTATTTTTTTCTTCACTGAATATATAATCACGCCCCCCAGAAATGATAGATCCACAATCCCGGGAGCTCCTAGAGGAAGCTGTGCTCCTAAATAATGCATGCTAATCAAAAGGGGACAGACAATGCCACTTTTAAAATAGCACAGGTATATTATTTATAGTGAGAGCATCAAGGGGGAGAACCAAATGTAATGGCTTCAACAGACCATGTAATGTGTGGAGCCATCCCTGTCCCACTGTGCAGGATTAAATCTGTATGACAAATCTGTCCAGGCTGTACAGGCTTCGGGCCTCACAGCGACAAGCACCAACCAAGGCCCATGCTGGGCCAGTTCATTGAGGCATGACCAAAGCATATTACAACATAGTTGCAGTCTATAAGGTATTTACATATAATGATGGAACATAACTCAAAGTGTCCATAGAGATTTGATTTCAGTCGCTTAACTTGGAAATAATATATTTCTTGTCCCAATATTAGTAAGAACAAATGTGCTACCAGTATAGCACATTTATATATATATAAAATTCAGATGTTGGTAGGCCTTGGTGGCTATTCAGGGTTAAAATGCTTGTTTAAAATGTGTATTCTAGTATCTTTTTGTTCATGGTTACCCAGACCAAACAGTAGGCATACACATGTATCCAGCTTTTGGGAGGTCTGATGTACAGAAACCACTTGACTGCAAACCATCTAACAAGGCTATCCTACTCATGTCATTGGCATAACATTACCAAGGTCATTTCAGATATACAGTGTTATTTATGGACTTACATATAATCTCAATTATTTACAGCATGCTTTATTTGTTTGTGGACCAGCTGTACTGGCAGGGCACACATTTGATTTGCACTTCATCTTGCCAGCCAATATTGTTACCTAGCAAAACATTTATATTGCATGCCTCTAGACAAGTTATAATGTTTTAAAAAAATTTGAAGAACTGTTCCTGTGTGGCAGTTGATCTACATTCAAAATCAGGAGTCTTTTTAAAAATAGATTTAATGAAAATCTCTCAACCTAGTTCATATTTTGTTACATGTATGGAATGCTTTAAATTTTAATCTGCATTACATAAATGTGTGCTTCTGTTGGAAAATCCACTTTGAAAAGGCTCTTTTCCCTGGGGTTAAACTGCAGGCTGTCATCCTCTGTTAGCTCGAGACAAAATCACAGAGCATAACAGCATCCAGGGGTACCAGAGGGAATAAAGGTGTCATTCCCTAATGTGGCCAGTAGATGGTGCTGATGTTCCAGACACTAGGGTCAGCTCAGCTATCCCAGTTAGCTGCATAGGGCGAATTCTCTTGAGAACATTTGGGTAGATTTTTTTTTTCCAAGGAGAAAAAAAGTGATGATTTGTATTATAAAGAGAAGGATGTTACATTGTAAACTAGAGTTTTATTGTATATGCATGTGAAGTAGCGTAGCCTATATTAGAGTGGCTTTAAATACCAATGAAGTATTGATTAATGTCATCTTTAATTTATAAAACATACAATGCAACCCCCCTCAATCCCTCTAGGTCCAAGTTAACTAAAATGGGTAGGGCTACAGTGTTCTATTTCATGTGCTATCTGAAAAATACATTGAAAACCTTGAAATGGAAGTTGTTTGTTTATACACCTATACATTTTAAGTCTGTTTGCATGCATTTGTATGTGCTTTCATGTTATTGGCATAGCAACAGGATATTCCAAGGCCATTTTGGAGTATTCATTTTATTGGCTATAATTTAAACTTTTTGAACATGCTCAATGTCTATTGCCCAATGAATGTAAAATGCATACATATGAAACAAGGCTTAGCTTCAATCCAAACTTCTCATAGACAATCAACCTATACAGCAAACCCAAGCCCCCATAAATCTGAGATACTGTATTTAAGGCCTGGTTCACTTCTTTGTGCATTATGTAGTTTCACACACATTTTCATATGTTTTCATGTGAACAGGTTCATTGGTTATAATGTGCACTTTTTGGACATATGTTAACATGCAATGCCCAACACACGTGATGGTCTTGACTCCACTGGGCTTTTCCAGGACTTCCAGGCACACGTCCATTGGACACACCTGAAATGCAACCTCTATGGGCCGATACACATAGGCCTGTTGTGAAAACACGGCCCCAGCAGTTTCCACACACTTTTTAGGTGTTGGGTGGGGTTTCCCTGGTTTACTGTGCAAAAAAAAAATGTCTCCTTTTGTTGCATCCAAAAGGACGTGTTTTTTGTTGGGGGGGGGGGGGGTTCAAAAAATGTCAGTAGAGTCCTAGCCTCTAGGGCTCAGACACACTGCAGGTATATGCAGTGTTTTGCTGTGTTGATCATTGGGTCTTTGGTGGTTCCCCACTCATTCACATATCTAATCAATAAATAACACCAAGGCAGACTCCTATGCATAGCATATCCATTTGCTGCAGAAGCAAGTGCAACATAGTATGTCTGAGCCCTAACATGATTATGTGAATAGGCCCATTGGATATAATATGCACTGCTTGGGCCTGGTTAACAATCTTTATGTCAGTTTACATGCACCATTTGCATGTGAAAACAACTGTGCATTCTTTGCATGGTAGGCAGCCTATGAATCATTTCACACCTGAATGGGGACAGAAGAAGGCACATGTATCCTTATTGGCATTCCTCTATGTTACAATTTACATTTATGGAAATGCATTACAAATTATGTAACCAGGTGGATTAGTTTGTTGTGGTGCATGACAACTGGTACCTACCCTAGTTAAACTCTTAATGTTTTAGGGCTCTTTCACACTATATGCATTTTTTAAGGTATGCGTTTTGTACCTTACACATCCGCATTTGCACTTGCCTTTTTATATGCAACCTTATAATTGCCATACAAAAAAAATGCGTTCAGCAGGATGTTATAAAAACTGCATGCATTAAAATGCATATAAAGGCACGTGTGGACCAGGTCTCAATGCTTGAGCTTTTCAAACTTCTGTTCGTTCTGGGGATTAGTCGAGTAATCAGGCGTTCTGAGTGTTTGACATCTATTCTTCCTTGCTCTAACTGGCCTGTTTCTTGACAATAACACATTAATTTGTGGAGATGAGTTGTTGCAGACAGGCTGAAGAAAGACATCAGGCTAATGCACATAGCCATCTCTGTGCGATGTGAAGTATCTATTGCATGAGTATCTACATAGGCTCCATGATGTCCATTCAGCTCAGCTGGGCTCAGCTGTTGTCCAGCTTAGTTGCTTTATTTTCACAAGCCCAGATTCCCCCCTCTGAAATGTACCTCACCAGCAACCAGAGTAGCTGCTGAAATATCTTCTTCTTAAAAGCAAAATAGTGAAATTTGAGAGGACTCCTGTATATGGAGGGGGTGCAAAGAAGCATTCAGTCTCAGGTTACCTAATCCAAGGGTCAGTCATATCTGACTAAATAACTATATAGTAGTAGACTTTAAGAACTCAAAAAAGTAATACTGGAACGAAACATAGTAATATTTTCTAT
Organism: Ptychadena robeensis; assembly: GCA_036250615.1. Taxonomy (NCBI): domain Eukaryota; kingdom Metazoa; phylum Chordata; class Amphibia; order Anura; family Ptychadenidae; genus Ptychadena; species Ptychadena robeensis. The sequence goes on along the minus strand of CM070043.1, from coordinate 18,694,930 downwards.
TAATTTGTCCTATTGAGGTTTAATATACTGAACTTTGTTAACTGAATTGAAATGCTCATTAGAGGTGGCCATACATGTATCAACTTTTGATCGATCCATCTTTGATTGGCTTAAGTGAATAAGTAAATATAGACAGTTGTCAGCCTAACATAGGTCAATAGTACCAGCACACAGTGTGATCGATTCCTTTCATAGTAGCCTTGGATACAAAATCAATTGAAATACCTAGAACACAGGTCAGGCACTTAACCTCCCTGGTGGTACCCCAAGTTTAGATTGGGGTAAATTTGTATTACAAAACAATCTCCTATCCTACCTATCCTCAGTGAGTTTCTGGATATCCACAGTCTTGATGATTGCTTCCAGCACCGCCTCTTAACAGTCATCGGGGAGGGGGGGGGGGCGGGCGCTGTCGGTTTCCTCCCCCACTGGGGATGTGTAGGGGGGACACTGGGGGTGTGTAGAGGGGAGGAGGGCAGCTAAACAGCAGATTTCAATGTACTTTGCTTTGATTTTCTGTTCCGGGTCATTGAAAACTGCAAGGTTAAAGATCGACCTTAAGAGAAAGAGAAAAAGTTCACTAGCCATTGCCCTGGTAGCACTATTCTGATGTTCTCCCTTGTGGTTCTGAGTCCTTACCAGAGCACCTCTAAGATCTGCATTGTGGATGATTCCATTAGTAATTTATACAGGTAATACAGAGTGTGGCTCTGTAGATTTTCTTGATCAAAAGCCTTAACCCAGAGCCAAACTCGGGATGGCTCACATGGTGAGCCTGCTCAATCCTCCAGTGCTGTTGTATACTGGAGTAAAACCCCATATAGACATTAGATCAAACGTGCAAACTATGGCCCGTGGTACATATGCAGCCCGTTTAGCTTTTTGATACAGCCCTTTCTCACCTTGGTGACAAGACACTGTAGCTCCCCTCTGCCTTTTTACTGCAATGGGAGGAGATACAGAACATTACCATGGGTTTGGGGTTGATGCAGTGGTATAATCATGGGTTCACTACAGGTAAGCTTTTTTTGAGTGTGATTGGGCACATTTTGTTCATTTGCATATTTATATTGTTTTTTATAGGAAGAATATAGAGTGAAAAGGGAAAGGGGTGGAAGCTCAGTTTACAGTGTCATGTGCCACGTCCCCAAAGTAAAATAGAGAAAACAAGAATTGGAGTAGAAGACCAAACTTCTATCACCATTGGGACTTTCAGGGCACTAGAAACATACCAGTGTATCTAAAAAATTCAATTTAATAAATATATATCAAAAAGCATAAAAGTACATATAATTCGCCATATGGGTTAGAGCCTCAAACACACGTAAGGTTGACCTCATAAGGCTAACACATGATATAACATACAGGTGAAGGAATACATTCAAATATGAGTGACATGATGGAATATATCTACGATATAGGCTGACATAGTGTATAGATTCCCTCCGACATGTTTCGCCTGGATGGCTTCTTCAGGGAGACAATTGAATCTATAATACAATATAACTATGAGTATACATACAAATATAGTTTGACACGAGTTTTTGTTATCATTCAAAAAAGACACAGAATTTTATGCATGAAAGTTCAATGGATCATAGACAGATAGAGTGCAACAGATCGTAAATGCATCATGATAACCATTATAAATCAGTGATCACTAATAAATCAGTGAACAATAATAATAAACACTCACCAGAACACAAAAGCAGCCTGGGAGGTCACTCAAAAAGAAGCACTGGGTACGACAAGACAAGACGAGCCTCACGGCTCAAGGTCTCCACAAGGCGTGCAGCCAGCCCTCAGGTGCCCCAGAAGGAAATCAAGTGGAGCAAGGGTCAATCCGAGGGGGGGGGGGG
>CM070043.1:18663881-18686023 GCA_036250615.1 Ptychadena robeensis | reverse complement strand
ACGCTGTGATTGATTGGTGGTCGATTGCACGGGAATCTACCCGTGTGTGGCTAGCTTCAGCCACCTGCATGGTAGATTCTGCTGCAGACGTAGCTCCCTGTTCCTGATTGATCCCCTGATTAGCTGTCTCCTTCCACTAGTCACCAGCTGGCTTTGGGTCAAATGTAACTCTCACAGTACAACACTGTTTGAACCCCCTGATCTCATACCTCAGTAGTACAACCCTGAAATTTTGAGACTACCTGCTGTCCAAATGTCATAATTCCAGCTGTCACACAGTGCTTTTCCCTGGTCATATTTTACACTTACATATGCCTCCATTTTTTGGATTAGTAATTTAAATTCCCAATTTCACACCCCTAACTACAACCTTTCATATTTATTCATGTTTCTCTGCAGTTATCCAAGTGACATATATTGTATACATTTAACATTTACTGTAGCTGCAGCCGCCCAGACACGGTGTGCCTCTAAGTTGTTAGTACACATGTGAGCTTTGTAACATAGCTTTGGCCCCTTTTGAGTACCAGAGTACCACTTATGTGCATCCCTGCTTATAAGAAAACTTTTCTTATGTAGCATCTCTGGGACATAGGGAAAGTAGGAATAAGGCTGAGTAATCCTGACTGGAAACATCAGCTGGAAGTTGCAATGTATGGAAGACCTTTTTTACGATACCACTGGATGTACCAGTCAATAGTGCATATGCTTCCTGAGCATTTTTTGTATTTTATTGAATACCAACAAAATTCAACTTTTTGACATATGATCTGTATAGGTTTTTTTCCCGTCCCTACATGCTGACCTAAGCTTTTGGTCCCACAAATAGGATAGATTTACCTTAATCCTGTTGTGATTAACATAACCCTGAACCAAGACAGTACTGCTGAAAACTACTGACACAATTTCCAATTTCCTGTTATAAATTATGTCAGGACATCCCTGTTATTATAGGGATTTGCATATTTACTGGTGATTACATTGTTTCTGTTACTTTCTGTATTATGTCCAACATTGTCTAAAGAAACAATGCAATTTTTCCTGCAAGAAAAGTCTGGGCGAAACTATGGCCTCTAAAGGGCCCTGTCCTTTATATCAATTGAACTTTTCCTTCACAATAACTTTAATATTAGTATTTGTGATTTCATTGTGCTCTGCCTCCACACGTCGACCCATGTACAGTATGGCTAGCTTAAGCCTACAATTCTTGCCATGTGCTTTACTGAAACAAATGATATATAACACTAAACAATCATATTGCCTATAAACTACAGTGAATATATCTAAACCCAATTTCACATTAGAATCAATGTTGATGTTTAAAAGGTATTTTAATTTTTTTGTTAACTACAACTGGGTAATCCCACCATAAATGTACTTGCTCAGAGATGTCTTGTCATGGTATGGTGCTCTTCTGTTTTCCCTGACTCCCTTCTTGCTGAGAATACAACCAGTCATGGCAACATACATTGTTCAGGCATGGTCTACCATCAACAAGCCAATCCAGATAAATTGTGTGTTGTCAGTGCAGAGCGAATGCATGTAGGAAAGAAGTATCTGATGAGAGAAGCTAAAGGAGATAAGCAACAAGTCAAAGGTGAAAACAATATTGTATTGAAAAACAAACAAAGCAAATGCTTGCTCTAGAAAAATATATTACGTCCAGTTAGGGTTAAAGCTTACATTAAGTCCGCTTTAATTGGCTGAGAGAAATTTAGTTTTATGGTCATTGAAGGCTTGTCTTGGTCACAGGCTAATAGATATTACTCTTTTCCCAGTAGGATCCTTAGAGGTATATTCATACCAACAATAGATGGATTTTACCTGTCCATAGATGGTGGTGAATGACCTGTGTCATGGTGGGTGGTAAGGCGTCCTGGTCCTGGGAATATATAAACCTCTTTTGTGCTGAGACCCAGGTGCACAGGTTAAAGCATATGCCCTGCAAGGCCACTCTGTGTGGTCTCAGCTCTATGCATCTCAAAGAAAAACTTCTTTAATATACAGAAGGCTTGATGATTGCTTAATGAGCTCCCCTCTCCATTACATTTGTGTCTTTGTGAAGGTCAGTATTAATGTCATGTCATGTCATTGTGTGCTAAACCTCTCATAATCTTGTTCGTAGGTAGAATTACATACACAAAACAGCACATTTTGTTTCCAGCGCAGGTTGTAAAGGGCAGTGACCAGCAAGGATAAATGTTACACAGAGTCCTTATGTCTGAATGGGTCACCATAAAAAATCTGGAATTATTACTTTTTAGAAGGGTGATGGCATGAAATGCCATTAAATTATGTTTTTTTTCTATTAATATATTATTTCAAATGTATATTTTAGGTTTGTTTTAAGGGTCCTTTCACACGTTGGTACCTTGATTCACAAAGAAAGGAGTACATGTCCTGCTTGGGCCTTGCTATTCATAAAAAGGTTATGTTTTATTCATTATTATTTATTTCTGTTTGGTCAAAAAAACATGGGGGGCCCCCCCTCCCTTCAAGAAGCATACTATGCCTAGCTGGGCATAAAAAAAGGGGAGCAGCAATTGGGCACCCCCGCCCCCCATGTCCATAGTACCTGCACAGGACCTGGAAGAAGAGTAAAAATGGGGATGCAATGTCTATGGTAAGTGTTCCACCCCTTCTGCATAGACCATCATCTGGAATATGCCCCCTTTTCCCAGCAAGACCTTGCCATTATAACCACATTACAAAACACCTGATTAACGGTCCCTAAACAAGGGCACGGCCAAACCAACCATTGACCCCTTGCCACCCATGACCCCATCAGATTACCAACACTATATGAGGACCTTTTTATGAAATCAGTTTATATTCAATCATGGAGGCTCCTACACTACATTGTTGTTTGTAGCTCTAAACAAAATTGCATAGAAAGTTTGAAAGGTGTGTAGCAAGCTGCAAGGAATGATTTGACAAAAAACGATCAATGATCGTCGATTGTACTATGTGGGCACATCAATTTATTTACAATCAATCACTTTTTTCATCGAAAAACGTAGATTGAACGCAAAAATCGAACCATGTGTGGCTACCTTAAGTGTGGAAGGACGGCTTAGAACCTCCATTATAGGGTTTGGTAGCACAATGGCTGTTTTGTCTGGTTTAACACAAATACATAAGGATGGAGAAAACATGAATTTTTTTTCCTGATTTGCTGCATTTCTTATTGTGTTACCTGATTAGCTGAATGTCATATAAAGAGGCATATTACTGCAAAAGATATAGGCCAAAGACTGATATGATTTACATATTGTTCACAATACCCTGGCTGTATTGTGATGGTAAGGCCTGATGTTCCCATGCAATGCTTTACAGTATTAACTATTGTATATTCAGTGAGTTCCTTCCTGACCTAGTCATTCCTACTTTCCCACAGCTAACCATTGTGCAGAGATCTTTGTAAGAGCCAGGTTTATGCATGGAACACCACCAAAGCTAGTTCACTTGATATGAATTGCTGTTTATAAGCCACATTTTGAATCAGTCTGGCAGCCCGACACGCTGTGTCCTGTTTCTCACAATTGATGTTTCCCTGCCTATGCAAAGATTATTCAGTAAGAGAAGTGTGCCTATTGTCTCAGCCGTGCTGATTGTTTTTAGTGCTGCATAATATTTAAAGGGTCAGTGCAACTGACCCTTTAAAACATATTTCATGTTTTTGTGAATGCCACCAGAAATGTCTCATTATATTCCCAAGCCCTTATAAAATATTAAAAACATCAGACCCTCTGGCACCCAGATTGTATGTTTAAGGGGGCATTCACACGGGCATCTGGAAACATAATGGTTCCAGCAGCTGGAAGCCTGAAAAGTGCTAAAGCTTGGAAGACACAAAATGAGGTATCCCCTGGTCGCTTTTCATGTGAGTTTGATTTACATTCTTGTTGTATTCTTGCATTCCAGGTACCGAAAATAAAATTTTAATGTGACTATAAATAGATATTAAAAAAGGAAAAAGACTAATAAACTAATAAAGTATTCTACACTTCTTCTACACTTCAGCAATAGCTCATGGGACCTGGGTCACTTTTACCTGCTTTGTTGCAAAACCTGTACAGCAGGCTGTAGACTGGGAGAGTATGGGACAGCAGTAGGCCAAGCCAGAGGTTCTTGAGTGGAATATAGGGATCATTAAATTTGTTTATGCTCTCTGTGCTCTGTACTTTATAGTTGTCCGACCTATGCCATGTCAGATGATGGTTACCCTATGGTATATGGACTGTTTGTAATGGGATGTGTGCACAGTCTAATCAAAACTCAACTTTTTTCCACTAATGAGGTATTGGAAATTTTTGACCTACAGGAAGTCCTCTACAGGTCCAAAGGCTGGAGTTCATTTTATCCCTTAGTGCTTAACCTAAGTTTCCTATTCAGCCTCTGTTTAATTTGTGTTTTGGCAGTCACAGTATCTGTTTAGGCCTCACTTCTCTTTCCTGGATCTGTTATTAACTCTGGAAAAACAATAGGCCACCAGTTACACCCAGACTGTGGCTTGTTTTGAAACAGAATAACCCGTCGGGGGCTGCATTGCTCTCCTGTCTGAGGGTGTGTTGCTTTGAGCAAATGTGTAATAAGCAAGGAGAAGCTTGTTTACATTTTAATTCCTTTCTTCTGAATTGGATTTATCAAAAGTGATCGAAACCTATTATTACGTTGAAAAAGCAGTGTTTAGGTTGCAAAATTTTAGCAGATGCTACCAGTTTTTTTAGGTGCTTTGATAGAATCTAATTTAAGGAATCAATGACACTGTGGTAGTACTATTAATAGATATAGGGTTGACAGTCAATATTTAAACAGTGAAAATCGTTTGATCGAGCAGAAGTTGTTGCCTGTATGGCTAGCTTAATTTGCACATAGATATAAGCTGAATCATCAGCAAACTTAAGGGGTAATCTATATGGTGTAAATAGTTACCTATTTTTACCTAATTGGTTCTCCTCTCAAAAAATCTATTCCATAAACCCCCTATCCAATATATCTGTAGATACATGTATCTGTATGTCTTCATACCTCTTACCGGTTTTATTTAGTGCATACTCCGCCTTTTAATGTATACAAAATACCAGTATATTTTATGTTTATCCCAAGATTAGAACCATGGTGACAAATTCACCTTATTCCATTATTCCAGTAATGTTCTGCCTTTTACATGAACAGACAGCTGTCTGCACTTGAGCTTCGACCCCCTTTGGCCAAGACCCTCTGTGTTTTCAAGACTGTGCAAATATATTCTAAGAAACCAGACACCCTCAGGGAATAAGAGGGTGTTAAAAAGGAAGAAGCCATTAGTTAGACTGTAAATACTTCAAGCCAGGGGGTGGTGGAGTTGGGGGCATTGACCCTTTCCCGTCCCCAACCCCCTTTCTAGACCTCCTTGCCTAGCAATTAGGCTTTAGGTGTTAGAATGACACCTTCCCAATAAAAGCATTTTAATAGAAATGCTGAGACACAGATGTTACAGTCATGACGCCACTGGAGGTGAAAGACAGGCCTGAAAATGCAATTGCCAGAACAGAAGCTGTGTCTTACTAATTGGGATGTAGAATATTGTTAGCGAAGATGGGCTACCTGGTGTGCAAACTGCCTACTATGTGAGATTTCAGAGCACAATGCATTGCAATCTACCCGCCAAAAGACTGAGATTGCTTTATGCTTCTGAAACGACCATTTGTTTGGAAAACTGTGGATCCCTTTAGCATCTTAAAAAGGTTATAAAAGAGCATTAAGACACAGGTTCAAATCAGGCAGGATGTTTAGTGCTTTGTGGCATCATAAACCCAGCAATAGATAAGAGATAATTAGTATATATCCCCCTTATGATCGTCATCACCATCATAATGATTAGAATTGTTTAAATGCTTGTTACTGCAGATTTTTGCATAACAATAGACTGGTTTTGTCAAACTACATTTATTTGGGCAGTATTTTGTGTGTTAAAATACATTAGACAAGACAATGGAATTGTATGTAAAGATTTTAGAAACACAATATATATTTTTAACATTTTGCATAGAAAAGCTCTGAAAAGCCAGAATTGCTAACGTGCAGCGTTTACCTGTTGGACAAATCTGGGTTATGTCTTGTTAGTATTGCTATGGAAAACAGGCAAATGTCTCATTGGTCAGCTGGAAAGGGAAACTTGAACACATGGGAACTAACAAAAAAGCCAAACTACTGTAATTGCACAAAAGAGCAAGCATTTGGAATTGCCAGCTTTGAACTTCAGAATGTCTTCAGGAAAAAGCAAAAATGTTTTTCTGTCTTTTCTCCCTTTTACTCCCTTCCATTTCTTGTACTATACTAATGGCCACTTAGTTTTGTGAGTGATATTTATATCTATTAGTAAAGTAGAAGATGCAAGAGGCAGTGGACTGGGCAAGAAGCCTGGAAGCTGGGGATTTTGTGCCTGGGCAAGACTGCAAAGATGGTCAAGTAAAGACACTGTGGTGCTCTGCCTCTATTGAAAATACCAGTTTACATAATTGTTAGTTGTTGGAGGTTCACTTAAATGTGTTGTCCATTTTTAGCCCCCCAGCCTAAAAGTCATTGTTGGCCTTTATTAACAGTTGTTGTCCAGGCCTGTATGTTAATCTTTCAGGATCCCAAAATTGTGATTGTAAAAAGATTAATAACCATAAGTGTATCGTGTAAATGTTTGTAAAAAATCATCTAAATATAAAAATGTTATACCTAAACCATATAGAAAGGTAATTAAGCTCAATATTTTAATTGATGGGTTTTGTTGGGATGCTTTAGCAGAGGGCCCAACCCTCCCTTCCTGCACTGCAGGGGGCTAAAGAAGGTGATAAGAGGGAAGGAAGTTGTAAGAGAATGAATGGAGCTGTGGCTGCTGACAGAGTGTGAAGTGTAAATAAAATGGATGGCTTTAGTTTCCGGTGTCTGCTACATTATACATTCCACTGAGAAGATTCATCTTTACCATCAGACCCTGTTTCCACATTAATAGGCTTCATAGGAATAGAAGCCTGTCATAAGTGTCTCCAGTGAACAAAGGAATGAAATGGAAGATGACTTACACTAGCTTGCAAAAACTTGTTAGAGAGTTTTTATTGGTGGGTAAATGTAAAGATCAACTGTCCATCTTTTATGGCCCCACAACTGCTCTAGCACTACTAGTTGTAAAGATAAAAGAGACCACAATTTTTTCAGGGTCTGAGGTCATCAGCCTGTTTATATAGCCAAAGTCATGGCCAACGGGCCCTGGAGGCTTGTCTGCATTAGGCTCCTTGTAGCTCAAAGCACATTAGGGCAAAACATTTTAACAAATGCAGTTCAATCCTCAAACTATTTAATATTGTTTAATTACTAGATGGTTCCACATCCTACACTTTACTTATGCAATTATCCCTTTTCTATGGTTATCATTCATTGTTATCATCACAGGTTTGTTTATTTAGTAACGATTCTGAGTCTCCCCTACAGCTTTTTGAAAATGTGTAAAATCCGCAACAGTCAATGGTTGCATGCCGACCTTATACCCACGACGTGCCTTGTTGCACCTTCACGCAACCGCAAGAGTTATAACTGCAGTGTGTTGCAAAGCATCTTTTAGAACCACATGCTCCATCCACGTTCTAACAAACACACTGTGACATGCAGTATAATGCGAGTATAATGTGACAGTGAATGGCTGGGGGTGCGCCAAAGATCAGACCTATTTACTTTATGTGTTGGCATTAATAAATATAAAGAATATTTTTGGCTGTTTCTTCATTGGGCTGCTGCCGGGGTCTGCAATGGCCTGAGGTGGAGCTTGGAGGCACCTTTCTGTATGCATATTTGTGTATATACTGTATATATATATATATATTATACCTTGCTTGACCCTCCTTTTGTTTTTGTTTTTTTTCCCTCTTTATTGTTATTGTGAAAGTTTTGTGTGTTTTCCTTTTTGTTATTGTTTTTTACCAGAAAATTTACAAATAAAAATTATACAAAGAATATATCTAGGAAGCCCATTAGTCATGGAAGCACTGTGCAAGGCAGGTTGGCAATGCTGCTTCTAACTTAGAGGAAGTGTTTTAGTGTTGTCAGTATGGAGCTGGAAATGCTTTTAATTGAAGGACCACCAGATAGAATTTGAAATAGATTCAGAACATTTACAACGTTTACAACATTTTATCCATACTGTATATACAGCTATACATTAATTGAGATATTCAAGAAAGATATTTTGGGCTACATGTCTAGGCCAAGTACTGGTAACACATCTCAGCTTTCTTTATTTAAACTGAGTGAAAAAAGCGGTGGTCAATAATTTTTTATCGGATGCTAAATATAATTGACCACCACTTTTTTCTCTCTGCAGCTAGAAACTAAGTTTTGAAAATATAGTGTAGCCATGTTTTTAGAAACCAATTTCTGTTCTTATAGGTTCCCACCCACAATATTGCATTAGGCTTTTTCTTTCCTGCTGACTTTTCCATATATAATGATATAGGGTTGCTTTTTTTAGCAGTTTGCTGTGGAATAGTGGGATTAAATCATATACTTATTTTATCTTTAGTTACAGAAGAAAATAAGTATGTCTCTTAACAAGAAGGACTTATATCTGTCCAGAAGTAGCATGCACAGACATCACAGAAACTCAGCGTGACATGATGCAGAGTCTATCCCCTATTAATCAGAGCACTCCTACTGTCTGGGTCTCCAAACCACTTAATGGTTATCATCTTCCAAACATCAGGCTGGGGAAAGCAAAAGAACTTAAAGGAACTGTATTGTTTTAAAATCCTCAACATGCAACAGTTTAATTCTATCCTGTGCATACATTTGCATACATACATGTGGAGCCATAGCCTAAGCCTTTTAAAAAGCAAAAATGTATCTAGCAAATGGATAAATGTGCAGTTGAAATACATGTACAATATGTGAAGTGTTTGGAGAAAGATCAGCAAGTCATATGGTCTAGACTATATAAGTTGGGTTGGTGACCATAATGTTAAATATATGGAGAAAAGGGGATTTTATGTGAAATGTTATATGTGACAATTCAGTTGAAGTTCCAAAGAGGTGTCTCTCGGTCCCTTTTCCAGCACCTGTTTCATAGTGAAAGAGTAGGGACATTTTTAAACATGCTCATTATGTGCATGCACTTAAGTGGACTTGCATTGGATAAGGCAGTCTGGAAGTGTGGAAGGTAGAGAACAGAGAGAGTAAGAGCTTGTGCCTACTCTGTGTTCTGTAAGCGGTGTGCCCACGGTGTTTTTAAAGATCAGTGGACGTGTCTGTAAAGCTAGCCATACACGTGTCGGATTCCATGTCCGATCGATTCATCATCCGATCGATTCCGGCGATTCTGCCGGGAATCGCAGGTGGGATCAATCGGCCAATTAAGAGTATCCATCGCAGCATACCACCTTGTCCAACGGATTCCGGGACGGATCCGTGTCCGATTGTCCACCTCACAACTGGCAACTCCCCCTGATCCGGACAGAATCGCATGAGAAAGACCAACATGTTGGTTCTCCGTCGGATCCGATTCTGGGCCCCTGATCAATCGGACGTGATCGATCGGACCAGGTGGGCTGCATGCGATTCCGGCACAATCGTTTGGCGTGCACGCGCCCGGAATCGATCGTGCCGGAATCCGGTGCGAATCCGACACGTGTATGGGGGCCTTAAGATGCACAAAAGCAATGCCTGATGCTGTTAGGGCGCTGCTTATCCACGTCTTTGTTATGCTAAATTCATAGGGTGCGCTCCCGCCGATGCTGCAGGAATATGCCTTAAGCTGACGTTAATGCGTTGCGCAGGCAAACATGAAACATGTTGACATGAACCACAATGTGGTAGGTACTTACAAGCACTGACAGACTCCACTGTGCGCTGATTTAATCGCATTTGTTCATAATAAAAGTTAAATATCTTTTATACACATTTTGTATGACACGTCCTTGTGTTATATGGTAGGGTTGCATCTGAACAATTAGTGTGGCCATTGATAGTGTATCGGACCCCTAGCAGTGGTTGCCTTTAGGTACTTATTGTCACCTAATACACTTTTGTTAAACTTTGTCTCATTAAAAACAACAGGTGGTCAGGTTGTTTTAGTACCTTTTCACACTAGCTGTGCTGCACTTGCAGTTGCGTTTTTTGGCGATATTGGATGCTATAGCAGTAACACTACTGCGGCCATACTTTCACTGTGCCTGCAAAAATGCGAGCTGCTGGGTGTTTTCGGTAATGCATGGCATTGTGCATTATCAGAAATGGAAGTGCAGCTCTACAGTGCTACTGTATGGAAACCTTTTTTCCTTGAGTTGACCCTAGCTAAACTAAATGTAACACCCCATGCAGTCTGTGTTATGTCTTACTCATTGTACTGCTATGCTTACTATACCTAAGGTTTTTTAACCCTTTGTGTTTACCCATCAAACTCAAATTTTTTTAAAAATTAAATTAATCAGTGTGCCTTTTTGGAAGATATGAATTACAGGATAGAAGATGTTGTAACCCCTAATTATAGAGTGTGATTGCTAGATGTTTAGCTTTTATTATCCTTTTACACCCAGTGGACAGAGTCTGTCCTAAAGGATAGTGTTACAAAGGTATGTATTATTTCAGGGCTCTGTCCTGTCCTCCTTACTTACAGAGCAGATGTTCCTAGAAGTCATGTCAGTAAGACGAGTTTCCAGTCTGTCCAGGAGCTCTCTCTGTAGGTAAGATACCACACCAAACGTTTTACTTTCATAGTTACATATTGAAAAGAGTATTTATAGAATAAGGAAATGATGGTCTTGGTGTATTTCAAGAGATGCCATTATGACCTTTACCAAACAATTATTGGCGGTGAATTGTAATCTTTAAATTAATCTTTAAATCTTTAACTTAATCAATCACCAATGAATGCTTGAGTTAATTCACATGTATAAATTCTTCCTTTTTTGTCTATCTGTGTGGTTTTATATCAGTACATGTTACATTATGTATGAATATTAATTTGACAAAGTTTTAAATATTGATGGGAGGCTTTGGTGTAAACTGACTGTGAACAGATTTTTTTGTGATGTCCAATGTACAATTGGAGATCTTTTCTGTTAAGCAGGGTACAGACGGCTCGATATTCGAGTCGTCCGATGTACCCTGCAGCAGCGTGATGACGTCATCGCGCTGCTGTCAGATATCGGCGGGGCTGAGGAGACGGCTCTGCTCTCCCCAGCTCAGCCGAAACTTTGCCTGGAGACCAGCGGTCTCTATGCAAAGCATTGGACATTGGCCGTATTTAGGGTAATGTCTGATATGGCTGTTTTCGCTCAAAAACAGCGATGGGTGCATATTATATGGGCCAGATAGATGTCCGTGAGCGTGCTAGAAACGGCCATCGATCTGGCCCATATCTGCAGGTCTGTACCCTGCTTTAGTTGCCATTTCTTTGAGAACAGTGGATTGAGGTAAGCTTGGAAATGTGAACAGTTTACACAACTCAATGGTGGGGGATATGATTTCCCTACACAATATCATTGTTTTTACTATGCATGCTAAATTGTCACTTTGAATATCCAAATATGCAGAAAATATCCAATTGTGTTAAAAAGTGTTTTTTCCTGCCTGAATGACTACAGTCACCACAGCATCACCATATTCACTAACGGTGGCCATAAATGGGTCCATTTGTCTGTTCCATGTGTTTAATAAAATGTATTGTTTATGTAAAAAATCTATTCTTTTTTACCTGAATTGATCAACCAAAAGTGATTGAAATCGAACATAAATTGACGGCATAGTATGTTTGGTAAATTTCTGTTGATGGATTTCTGATGGATTATCAGAATGTTATGGTATCTGGATGGTATCTGATTGATTTTCTTGTTATTTTGATTGATTTTGTATCTGATACTAATATGGAGCATGGGCACAGGAGTGGAAAGGAAACGATTGTTTAGAATCATTCACATTATTAGCTTAAGGCTCCATTCAAGCCGGTCGGTTTCAGCACAGGTGATGAAAGTGGAGCACCCACTGCAGCAGTTGTTAATCACTGACAACCACCCTCATGTTACCCCTTTGGTTAACGGTCCAGAGACCCCCGCCTAACAAACACAGTTCCCAGGCATTCGTATGCAATGAGCAACAATGTGCTAGTGACCACCCTTCTGGACTGAGCCTTAACTGTGAAGTGAAAATTACTGTAGTTTTCAAGGTTTTTATAGGAAAGCTTTGAAACATTCACATTACTGTCTGTTCTGGTAAGCTGGTTGGAAACATTTGTATTACGTTTTAATATTTGTGAAGATAGCCATAGCCATAGCCATAACCATGGGTTGATATCTATTAGATTGTAAGCCTGTCCGGGCAGGGTCCTCTACTCCTCCTGTGTCATTACCTGTACCTGTGTGTTATACTGTGTTGTATCTCCACTCTAATGTATTGTACAGCGCTGCGTAATATGCTGGCGCTATATAAATAAATGTTAATAATAATAATAATAATACCTGTGACATTACCACACTGCGCTCAATCGTTAGTCGTTTGGACGGGGAATCGATGTGCACCACTTTGCAGATTGATTTCCAGTCTATACTCATCCAAAGTCATGGCAATCGACCATTTCCATTACCTGGTTGATTTTGTTCGAGCGGGATCAATCACTCCATGTGGGCAGCTCTGATTCCCTACGATCACCACAAACGTGCACGGTGATGGATCGTTCAGGAACCAAACTTAAAATTGACCTGTGTATGGGCAGCTTTTAAAGTGCATTTTCCTTGTAGTTCTAGTACGGTACTTGGGGAGAGAGTTTTGCACTGTAATACTTCAGTTCTTTTGTTTCATAGAAGCTCCCATTTAAATAGATATTTCTGTTAATGTGAAAGAATTTAAAGGCCCCCATACACGTGTCGGATTCGCACCGGATTCCGGCACGATCGATTCCGGGCGCGTGCACGCGAAACGATCGTGCCGGAATCGCATGCAGCCCACCTTGTCCGATCATTCAGGTCCGATCGTTCAGGGGCTCAGAATCGGATCCGACGGAGAACCAACATGTTGGTCTTTCTCATCCGATTCTGCCCGGATCAGGGGGAGTTGCCATTTGTGAGGTGGAATCGGAGGTGGAATCGCACACGGAATCGTGCCAGAATCCGCTCGGACAAGGTGGTATGCTGCGATGGATACTCTTAATTGGCCGATTGATCACACCTGCGATTCCCGGCAGAATCGCCGGAATCGATCGGATGATGAATCGATTGGACATGGAATCCGACACGTGTATGGCTAGCTTAAGAGTTCTTAGTGTCGGATGTCTGTGTTCCCTGCTGCATGCTGAGGCTCCTTCCTCCAAGCCCATACGTCACTACCAGACAGGCATTGTTAAGATAAAGTCAATCATTGTCACTATCAAAAAGGGGACGAAAATAATGATGCCTCAGATGCCAGACCACATGCATGTTGACAGGATGTGGCTGACTAGGGCTACAGATCAGCAGTACTGAAGTGCAAAGTATGACGCTAAAAGGAGTCTTTTAAACATGATACATTGTAGTTAAACTACGTAGTTTAATTGACAATAACAAAAATATCTAACAACAAGGGAAAATAACTCCGGATTTGCATGAGTGCAATGTAAGTCTGAACAAAAATATGTATAAAATGTAAGAATATTTAATTATATAATATTTCATCTTTAGAATTCGGTAGAATAATCATCCAATAATAAGGAGGTATCAAGGCATTTAGTATTTGCCATTTGAGGCACCAAAGTATGACTTCTTCTATGACTTCCTACCCATTGCACATTTTTTTTTGCTTTGTCTAGCTTTACAGCATGGAGACGTAGGGGCTTACCACAGCTCATAAAACAGTCCAAACATGGAGCGGGGTTGAGTTTGCTTAGCAGACAAGAATGAGAATTGGGATCATTGATATGTTAATTGCTCCTGTACCTTGTGTTGATGGATAAGCTGCATCTGCATAATATGACATCTCTGTTATTAATTGCCTGGCTGCAGACTATACGAGCATGATTGCAGGTATGCAGCTGAGCAGATCAATGCTTTTATACAAGTTAGAACACCGATAAATTACCCTGGTTGTAAGGGGAGCTCTATGGGAGTCAGTCTCCTTGTAAAAGTTTAGATATTTTATATATGAATATCATTCTGTTCCTCAAAAGTATTTCTGTTCAGTCAGTTTTCCGATTCTTCATTCATAGCCTCTTAACAACCCCTTAACTGCAGTCAAAACAAAAGTCTATTTTTTACATACAAACAAAAAGTTTAGCCATATGTACAGTTTTCTAGTAGCTGTCAAGTGGCAAACTGCAATCACGTCACTCTGTATACACCCACCAACTGCCCATGTTATCCATAGTTCAGAAGTAGTAAATGAAAAAGAATTTCTTAACCACGTATGTTAATTTAGCCTAAAATTGTGTTCTTAGTATGATTTTTGACTCCTGACCAATTTGAATCTAAAAGAATGCATGAAGTACATGTCTTTACAGTGCTTAGTAGAATTTGTTCCCCGTCCGTTTAATGCATTTCAATTGGAGTGTTAACAGCGCATCTCAGAAAGTGTTAACAGCGCATCTCAGAAAATGCTGAGCTGTTTTAAAAACAGTGTGACAGCAAGCAAGCACAATGCCAAAAGATGCTAGACAAGCGCTGGAGTCTCAAAGGTATCTAGGCCTGCCCCGTTCAGGATGCCCTTACTTACTCTATCATTTGACAACATTGTATTACAAAGCTACCATTCATTTATAAATATAAATATATTTTTGCCTTTATTTATTGTGATATTTTTCTACTACTTTCATGTTTAGTAATAAATATCTAAAAGTAACAACTTCCGCAAATGTATTTTAAAGAGGTCTCTGGCTCTGCCTGTAAGACCCAGGCGGTCCTTTGATGTCGGTTGAAAAGCTGACACATCAGCTTATATGACACCATTTGCCTTGTGACTTTACAATTATTGCACAAACACTTTATTTTTAGCTGGGTCCTTTGAACAAAACATTTTACTCAGGAGGTAGAAAAAAGAGTACTTACAACTGTGACACATTTATTAGCTATTTGTCATTTCAAACATTCTTCTAATAGACTCTTCCTATAAAAGTTATGACCACTTGAATGTCTTGTAAACAAAGGCCTAGACCATTACCAAACACTGGGACACCTTGTTCTTATCTGTCACTATGCTGCTCTATTCACCCCCTCCTTCTTTTCATGTGGCCATTTAGCTGTTTCTTCAGTTGCTTTCTTTGGTCTTCAAGTCTTATTGGTTGCCCAGTCAAAGTGTGCCATAAATGGCTATAAGCAGAAGTTAATGTTTCCTCAAATGGCAACTGTAATAAATAAGGTTAGATCACAAATTGCAGAATAGTCTTCAATTTATCACACTACTGTTGCTGAAGAACCCAAAAGCAAAAATGTTGTCTCTATGGACAATCACTTGTCAAATGCGCCATTTTACATCCACTCGGCGGTCTCGGTTTCTGTTTGTCCGGGAGTGGCAAACAGGCCTGACTGTCCTAATAAAACCTTAGCATTCAGTTATGCTTTACAAATGATTAAACAAACCATTTGCTGATGTTATTTTGTCTGTGTAACAAATGATCACTTTACAACCCTATTCTGTGTTCTGTAATGGTCCTATAAAAGGGAAATAGGGGTGGCCATGGAAATGTTGCGTGTTTGGAACCGTCTGTTTATTTGGTCACCTCCAGGATTATAGGGGATTTATAGAAGTGTGAATGTAGCAGTGCCTTTATACTGTACATCCTTTCTTGCAGCAAAAATATTTTCTTGTTGGTAATCTTAGCTCCCCTCAGGAGGGGCATCTGTTTTGACAAACAATAATAAAAAGGTTTTGATGGTGTGGGTCGGTCATCCCTTTAAAGTCTGGCAAGTTATTTGCTCTCGAATGACCTGCGACATGTTTTAGTTTAACCTTCACACCAGCTTGTTCGCTAGGTGCTCATGTTGGGTAGATCCTCTATAAACAGCTGCTTTATCAATAAGCAGCAGGAGTACTTCAGTGATTAAAAAAAAAAAAGTTGCTCTGTGGGTTTAAATGCCCTCCTGTAAATAGCCAATGAAAATTCCAGCACATGGAATGCCAATGCTTGGAGTATTTTGAGCTGACATGTAGCTGCCATGTAAAATGCTAACTTCACCCAGCAAGGAGATCAGAAGGCTTATGTGGAATATTTTACATGGGAATGCGGAACATATAAATCCATCAGTAGCCTTCCCAGCTATTAATGTATGAAACCTGTGGACTCTAGCATAAGAGTGTGAACTGTCAGCAGATCTTTTTCAGGGCAGGGTGGAAAGAGTGCCGGAGCATGGATGTGTTTTCTGTTCTGAATTTCACATGGGATACTAACTGGTCTTATGATCTCCAACTATGATTCAAATTACAAACAAAAAGTGTGTTATCATATCAACAAGAATAAAAAAAAAACGTATTTGCACTATGTTTAGCAGTACAATTTAAATCTGCTTGTTTTGGTTAGTTATAGCACCTATGTATAGGTGCCTAGAGCTGAACAAAAATTCAAAGCACAGAGGGCATGATGGTACCAGGGGGCTGCTATTGAACAGTTACAGTTGTTTTCAGAAGCTATTATAGAGAAATGATGGATGAGGTTATGACTTTTACAAGTAACCCACAACTCTTGAATTTCGGTACTATGACGTTAAATTATTTAGTTATCCTTAGGTAAGTAAAAGATCATCTGGCGTTAGCATGTCAAAGATTGCCTTCATTATGACAACAGTGATTGTAAGGGCTCATTTACAGTTTTTAACTGCCAGGTAAACGACACTTGAACAGCTCCAGCCCCATAGGACCTCTCTGGGGTTCTAATTTAGACGACCTGTAAACGCCTGCTCTATTTTGCAGCCAATCGCAGGGAGTTGTTTCTCCCGTGGCTGCAGGAGCGCACTGTTAGTTCCCGAGCAGAAAGCAGCTTAAGAACCGTCAGTGTAAATTTGGCCTTATGCAGGCAGAGAAAGTATATTAAAGGTGAAATCCCTTTTTTAATTACATTTGCATTTTTTTTGTACTACAGGACTAACAAATAGGTCACCTTAAACTCAAAGATTATTTATATGGGCTCCTTTAAAAAGGTTTTAACATTTTTGATTGTAAAGTTGTGCATTTTAAAGAAAGGCCTGCTCCTCAAACAAACACAAACATAAACATGTCTACAAAATCAGATTAATGGGTCATGCACATCTTGTGACTTTATGGAGAATTCTCTGCGACGCAATAATAAGGGATGTTTTGCTTTTGTTACTGGACCTTTTACATGAATTTAGAACTATATGTATGTATATCAGAATTTCTGCAGTATTAGGTAGATTTACAGGCATGAATGCAGTAGTTTAGAAACAAGAATCATGAATGTAGAGATTGCTCTTTTAAAAATTCCTGACCATTTTTAAAAAGGCTTGAGACTTCATTCACTCATAACTTTAACCATGTTATATTATATTTAAAAGGTTTTTTTTCCGCTTTTCTTTAAAAAAAATCATTAATTGTTATCTTCTCTTTTCAGAATGCCCAGTTTTCAGCTTTAATTTTTGACAAGCTCCAAGTGCCTGACTATCTGCAAAACAGCAGAAATGAAGGGAAGAGTCGGTGTGACGTCTGTGCCACTCACCTGAATCAGCTTAAACAAGAAGCCGTACAGATGATCCAAACCATCAATCAGGCTGGCAGCCTGCCGGATCTTCTTGATCGACCTCAAAGTTCAGTGCCCGTTGCCACTGTCCTTCCTAGGCTCTCACCCCAGAATGTGGTGTCTATGTCCTCGCAGAAGGAATTACTGATGATTGCAGGGCAGGTGGGTAGACAATCTGCAAAATCCACAAATATTTTCTCGGGAACAGAGAGAAAGAAAGGATTTGGATGGCCTCAAGGGCAGGGGAATTTTCCGACTTCCAGTGTTCAAGTGACAGTAAGCCCTGGTGGCCTTAGTGGGGCTTTGAGCTCAGTGACCATACAGGCTCAGCAATACCTAGAGGGAATGTGGACTATATCACGGGTCAATAGTTTCCTTCCTCCTTTATGTCATGTAAGTATCTGCAATTTACTTGTATATAATAAGTGTGGTATGCGATTTAACCCTTTGTGTTATAGAATGTGAAGAAGCCTAACAATTCAAGTCAACAGGCAAGTTTAGTTTTCCAAACTTCTATAGGTTTGGACTGGGCATTAGTTTTAAGTTCAAGATAAAACACAATTATTAGATGATCAGAATGAGTTTTCACAAGAAATTCCCTGAACTTGTTTTAAAATATATATATTTCTGTTTCTCATCTTTATCCTGCGGCTTGCATATTAATTTGGAATAAGTCTGCAGATCTCAAGTTCTCCCTACTTGCTGCATTCCAGACAAAATGGGAGTTGTCTGGCTGAAGCATGGCAGCGATTAGAATCGCGCTTGATGTTGAAGTGACAGGCGAATTTAACTGCACCCATTCAGGTCTATGGTCGCGATCAGGGGTCGATCGCGGCCCTTAGTTGAAGTTAAATAGAGTGAAATAGAGGTGATCAGCCAGAATTACCGCGCATGATTAAAATTGTGTCGGCCCCGAGGCTGATCGCCTATGTGGGAACATAGCCTAAACCTCTGATAGAGATTTTCTGTTGTATTTCACCTAAAGGTCTTTTTATTGTTGTTCATTCTCTCCAATTGTGAATTATTACTAATATGTAATAAAGAACACAAATTTGCATAACTTATACACTTATAACATATACATATGATGCATGGTATGGGTCTGAATATACTGTTCTTTTCTCAAGATCGATTGTAATGTACAGTGGAGGAAATAATTATTTGACCCCTCACTGATTTTGTATCCAATGACAAAGAAATGAAAAGTCTCAGAACGTATACATTTCAATGGTAAGGTTTATGGTAACAGTGGCATAGCACATCAAAAGGAAAATTGAAAAATAATTAAATAAAAGATAGCAACTGATGTTGCATTTCAGTGAGTGAAATAAGTTTTTGAACCCCTACAACCATTAAGAGTTTCTGCTCCCACAGAGTGGTTAGACCTTTACTCAATTATTCACCCTCATTAAGGACACCTTCTAACTAGTCACCTGTATAAAGACACCGGTCCACAGCATCAATCAAGCATACTTCCAAACTCTCCAAGACATGGGAAAGACCCAAGAGCTGTCCAAGGATGTCCATAGAACAAAATTGTAGACACTGCACAAGGCTGGAATGGGGCTAAGAACCATGAGCAATAAGCTGGGAGGAGAAGGTGACCAACTGTTTGGTTGTCGATGGTCGAAAAGAAGGAGCACAAAATGACCATACAATCAATCGCCTCGCTCTGCTGGGGCTTTCCACGCAGAGTCTCACTCGTGTGGTGTCAATGGTTCTGAGAAAGGTGAAAAACATCCTAGAACTCAATGGCGATTAGTTAATGACCTCAATTAGCAGGGACCATAACCACAGTCCACCAAAAAACCATTGGAAACACATTACACACAACCGCATGATTAAAATCGGCAGGTCTGCACGGTCCCCCTGCTCAAGAAGGCAACATGTGGCAGGCCCGTCTAGAATTTGCCAATGAACCTCTGAATGATTCGATAGTGCTTGGAGAAGGTGCTGTGGTCTGATGAGACCAAAATAGAGCTCTTTTTCTTCGGCATTAACTCACTCCTGTGTTTGGAGGAAGAAAATTCTGCCGCTGCCTATGACCCCCCCAAACACCGTACCCACCGTCAAGCATAGGGGTGGAAACATTTTGCTTTGGGGGTTGTTTGTTTCTCTAAGGGCAACAGGAACAACTTATCGCATTAACGGGAAATGGACGTAGCCATGATCGTGAAATCCTGAGTGACAACCTCCTTCCCTCTGCCAGAAACTGAAAATGGGTCGTTGGATGGGGGGGTTTTTTTTTTTTTTTTTTTTTTTTTGTTCAGCCACGACAATGACCCAAAACATACAGCAAAGGTCACAAAGGATGTGCTCAAGAAGAAGCACATGTAAGTGTCATGGCGTAGCCTAGTCCAGTCTCCGGACCTAATCCAATAGAAAACCTATGGGGGGCTCAGCTTAGATTTGCCAGAGACAGCCTCGAAAACCTTAGGATTTAGAGATGATCTTCAACGAGGATTGGCAAACATTCCTCCTAAAAAAGTGCCGCAACTTTGGTCATCACTTACAGAAACGTTGAAGAAAAGTATTAAGGTCTACTTTTTTTGTTAGAGGGTTCAACACTTATTTTCACTCACTGAAATGCAAATCATTGCTATCTTTTATTTAAGTTATTTTTTTTCGATTTTCCTTTTGATGTGGCTATCTGCACTGTTCAATAAACCTACCATGATGAAACTGTTCTAAGACTTTTCATTTCTTTGTCTTGGACAACTTACAAAATCAGTGAGGGGTCAAATAATTATTTCCTCCACTGTATATGTATTAATTGTGCATGAAATACACATATATAACCCCCCCTCCATTTAAAAAACCAATACAAACGCACATGTGTGTATGTGTGTTGCTGTGCAGAGGCTAAGGAATGCTTTATATACCAATAAGACTTAAAGCAGTATTGGAACAAGGGATGCCATAGGTTTAATATGTAAATTTGATGAGCAGAGCAAATTTGCACAACTGAATGTTACAATCATAAAGTTGGTGAAGGCAAAGGCATAAAATTAAATAAAATAAGAACTTCTTCATGTAGATCCCCTTACTGGGCCTATATTGCAAGGCCATTTGGCTATCTGACTGCAGATAGTTACTGACTTGTGAATAAGAATAAGTGTATATTGTCTGCTTTTCTATTTTTTGTAGAGTATTGATTCAATTTCACTGTGGCTGCTGTAATGGATTTGGAAAGGAGGGTGGCCACCATAAACAACAGTAAGATTATTAGCCATGTAAATAAAAACCTAATGATTCCGCTGGAATAATGAGAATCAATATATAAAATTAGCATAGTATATGCCTTTGGCAATTCCCATTTATTTTCTTGAATAGAATGTAAATGCATAATTTACAAGTGTACAGATTTAGGGGTTCACTAGGACCAGTATTTTCAATCAAAACAATGATTAAAAGAAACTAGATATGATCTTTATTATCCCAGCAATCAACCTTTCAAAGAGGCTGCAACCACTCAAATTAAAAGGCTTGCCACAGGCTGCCAAAATAAATCTGGACAGTTTCATTCTAGCTCCAAAGGGGTCTTCTTAAAATAGTTTGAACCCCAAATTGGACCCATCCCTGGTGTCCTGTACAAAAGTCTTTGCTAAATTGTTGAGGAGTTTTAGCTCTTCTTATAGGTATTACAGTAAATCTTTTCTTACTAATAGCTTGGTACTGTTATTGGGCTAAAAAGATCGTGTGATGCAAATTAATATATTAAACAATTATTTACTGCAACTTAAATATTTTATTGGTAATATTTTTTATGTTCAAGAATTAGTCCATACAAAACCAAATAGTTGGTATTAAGCTAGGCACACACAGGATTTGTTAAAAGATTTGAGTACAATCAATCAACGTGCATGCTTACGGTGATTGATTGTGCTCTAATCTGTTTACAAACCTACCTGTGTGTGATTTTTCTTCGAGTGGGTTCAATAGAGCCTGCTCGAAGAAACTCGATTGAACGGGGTTCCAATATGTTGGAAAACCCAGTTCAATCTCCATTACTTTGCATGAAGATGTGAATCTTCATGTAAAGTATTGGATGTCACAGGCTCCTGCCTCCTTTCTACACAGCAGTCGGACTGTCAGTGTGAAGGGGCGGAGCCAGCACTCCTCACAATGTGGTGCACATTGTTTTCTGTTCAATTGATCCCAGATCAACTTACAGCGTGGTGAGGCCACCACACTGTGATTGATCAGAGGTCGATTGTACGGGAATTTACCTGTGTGTGGCTAGCTTCAGATGGATGTTGCTATGTTAAACCTGTCTACTTTAACGTGGGATCCTATAGAGTAGAACCTTTTGTTAGGATCAAAGATTAAGAACCGTACTATGATCTGACCCAATCTTTAACACATATTGTTTTTTTGGTGATGTTTCCTTGTTAGATGTGTTTGTTTAGAGAACATTGCACAATCAAGCCTTCTTAAAACAGAAGGTATTTGCACGGCCCAATCCAGCACA
>CM070043.1:18631775-18650459 GCA_036250615.1 Ptychadena robeensis | reverse complement strand
ATATATATATATATATATATATATATATCAAGCTTGGGTGAATGTTCTTCTTAGAGTAGACCCTTTGGGAATTAAATTATATAGAGGCACTTAATTAGCTTTTTTCACTTTTTGGAATATATTGCAAATGTTTTACCTATCAAGGGATTTGTATTATTAGCATCCACTTCTGTGACTTGCACTGTTCTTCCATACATCATAGACAGGCGAATGACACCACTTGCAGTTACAGAGTACCATGATGTCATCATTCTCAACTCTAGACTTAATGAGACTCAGTGAGTTAATTGCGTAGCCCATAACCATGTTATCTTTTTATTATTGCTCTATTGTGTGTCGTTTTTGCTACATCAAATAACTCACCAAGTCAGCTAGTCGAAATTACACAAAATATATAAGCCACCCCTCAGTTATACCAGCAAGGGCTATTATAGACATTCGCTACATTTTAAGTAGGCACCCACGCCAGTTCTGTACAGCGTACAGTGAATAGTGTTCTGCATAGCTAGTAAAGTAAAGATTAAAAGGACAAATTGATTTTGTAATAGTGTTAATTATCACTGTGTGTGTCTTTGTGTTTTTTTTTACATCTGTCTAAACTTCAACTTTAATGAGTCCATAGATATAAAGAGGTTGCTTACCCTCACTATGTATCAACATGGGTCATATGCCACTGTAGTATCTTTAGATGGGTAAACGGGGATGGAACAGCTTGATTTTACTCAAAAGGAACTAGGATTCAAATTTTCTAAATTGTGATTTTCTTCACCTCCTATTATTTGGGAGCAGTGTCTACTAATCCTAGTGTGTATATATCCACTGTTGGGTATCATCAATTCCCAGAATCCACAGAATTAACAGTTGGACTTGGAGCAGGTTGTTGAGCCTAGTTCAAACAAGTATAGCATTAGAGATTAGACAGGAAATGTCATTTTATGGTAGTATATGATCATTCACACAATCTAAGCTAGTTTGTATGGCTGCAATGAAGGAAGAAAAACTTTAATGCCCTTGTAAACCATTTACCATAATTACACTGAGGTCCATATGACAAAGGGAGAGGTTACACAAATGAATTACAACTGTTTGCTATAATGTTATACATCTGCACACCTGGTGATGAGAAATAAGGACAAAACTTTTCCAGCAGGATAAAATTCTTTCAACTTGACGTCCGTTTAGTGTAACCTCAAAGACTCCAGATGTTTCCATTGAAAAAAAAAACTATATGTGAATCACAGCACATATATATAGAATGAATAATGATGATAATATACATTGTGCAAGGCCCACATGTTTTGTTGCATTGAAACCAGATGCTGGAACATATATGGTAGACAATTGTAAGTTGGGTGGGGACCAGATTATTAGAAGTAGAAGTCAGAATCTTCTGTACTATGTTGAATCATAGGATTCAAATTACTTAATACTCTGGAACCAATTAAAATAAATAAAGAAAAAAGAAAAAACTTATTGTGTGTGCCATTACTTGTGAGTGCCATTACTTGTGAGTGCTTATAATGCTTTGCACTTACATTTAAAAACGTTTTCCTCCTTGAACGTTACCTATAACCTGTATTATTCTACTGGAAAAAAAAAAATTTGAAAAAAATGTACAATAAATTATTTGAATAAGTGTTTAAACCCTCAAACGTACATACAGTAAGCTTCCCATTATTTAGCACCAACTAGGAATGGTATATGCTGGACAAATATAGTTTCTGGATGCTTGAGAATTAATATAAATTAATAGAATACCGAACTTGTGGGACTATAAGTCCTGGTAAACCTCACCTTTTGATTTTAATACAGCGTTTAGTCTTCCTGGGTAGTAGTCAGCATTGTACACCTTGACTTGGTAACATTTGCCTACTTTTCCTAGCAAAAGTAATGCAAAGTAGTAAACTCTACTGCATAGAATATCTAAACCCAAAACCTAGACCGTCCTATATTGGAGCTAAAAAGACCTTAGATGTGGAGTTGAATCTATCCCATTTGTTTGTTTCTGGTGATTCTACTAGTGTCACAGATACTGTCCGAGAGGGCTACCTTAGCTTGTGCTCCAAATTAGGACTTAAATATCCAATCCTAGTCCCTTTTTCCAATATATAGATGCTAGGGGGGTCTGTAGTGCACAAAACAAGACTATTGCAGCTGTCACATCTAACAATTTGCAGGATAACATATTTAATTGTTGTCCTTGGGTTTTTTGGCAGGGCTTGTCTCTGCGCTTAAATAGTCCCACCACCTCATTCCTTTCCTCATTCATTCCTTTCACCCTTGCTCAGCAGATTGGTGTGATGGTGAGATTGGTAAAAACAACTTTTCTATCATGTCTTTTTACAATAGTTTAACAACTATTTTCAGTGCAGTTGCAGTGAAAAGCCATGGTTTTAGTTTTTTAATCATGTAGTTCAATATTCCAGACTAAAAAGAAAACTGTGTTTGTTAAACCAACTGGAAACCAACTTGCCTGTAAGCTCCTACATACCCCTGGGAGTGTTAAGCCCCCCATAGACGGACAGACTCCCGGCCATAGTTGTAGCAGACCAACCTGCGTGCTCGCTCCCGCCGAGCACATCAAGGTTGGTCTGCCACAACTATGTGGGAGCCCACCTTGAATTATGTTGAAAAAAAGTCGGCAGGTCGGATCGCACACGGATCCGACATGCCGGTTCTTTTTCTGTACGACTGACAGCTGCAGGCTGTTAACGCTGTTAAATCAGAGGGGGAGTCTCCTCCCCCTCTGAGGTAATTGGCTTCAGTCTGACAGGAATACTGTGTGTCAGTGGAACACGTAGCAGACTGCTCACAGCATGGTGACGTCACCACGCTGTAATCAGTCTGTTAAAGGTCTGCCATAGATCAAGGTGTCTATGGCAGGCTTTAATGTGTAAGTTATTTTTCATTTTTGTCTAAAATAGTCCTTCTGCTGCATAAGGTGAAAGTCAGGAAAGAGGCCAGTTTGACAGAAGGCTCACTGCAAATTCTCAAATATTTGCTTTCAAATTATTGCATGAGTAATAGCTAGAAAGCATAAACCATACAAACCATGTGTGATTGAAAAGCACACTATCTTCACTTGCTAGACGGCTGCTGGAGGCCCGGTTTGTGCCAAGCAGATGGCATCTGATGGAACAGAAGTGTTTATTTTTTTGTTGTGTTTCTTATGAAGCTTTTGTTAAACTTCTTTGCAGAGAGATGGTCTTGCATTTGATTATTTACTTACTCAGCAGCCATCATTAATGTTCAATAGAACATTACTATTTCATCCAGCTGCTAGCCCTTTGCTTTTACTGCAAAAAAAAAACGAGGATCTGTCAATTTATAGGTGACAGTGCTACCAAACCAGAGAGATCGACAAAGTGGAACTGGAACATTATATACTTAGGCATGGTAGTTTATTATTGGAAGTCAGGCGCCTTCCCGCTTTATTTAAAGGGGATCTAAAGTGCAAAAGTGTAAGGATGGTGGCATTTAAATAAATGTCAATTTAAACCAATGGTAACACAGATACAATGAAGAGCTGGGTGTGTAGGAAGTGTATTCAGTTTCTAGGTACAGAAGCTGCTAGGGCTTGTTTACACTGTCGTTTTTTAACGGATAAACGAACAATTAGCGCATCTGCACAGCAGACACATGTGGCAGACGCAACATCCGCCGGTCAGTTTTTGGGCTCTGGTCATGGTGGTCTTTTAAAAATAAGACAGGTCGTTTCCCGGGCTGCTGCAGTAGCTCACGGTAATTTCCCTGACTGCTGCAGACTGACAGCAGCCCAGGAAATGACTGTGTAAATCTACCCTTAAGACATGCTAAGATTTTCAACCGTGTATGGGGGGCAGCGGCCGTTTGGCTGAAAAATCGGGTGGAAATCTAACGCTAAAATTTTTATTTTGGGCCGAAATCGGCCTCCAAATTGGTATAAATCATTACAGACATGTCCGAAATTGTTAGACCGATGTAATTACACATAAAGGGTGCCTGGCCGATTCTTGGCAGATTATGCGGGGTCGATCTGCTGGGAGATCTAAACATGTATGGGCAGCTTCACTTAGCTTTAATTGAATTGAACTGCATTGCAAATGCTGAGCTAAGAGATATCTGTCAATCCTCATAGATATGGAACACTGATTTTATGATATACAGTCAACTTCTCAAAGTACCGTATTTTTGGACCATAAGACGCACCCAGTTTTTAAGGCAGGACAACCAGAAAAAAAAGATTAAATACGTTTTCACATCAATTGGGTTAATGCAATTAATTCAATGAATGCACTATTCAGTTCAGCCAGTAGGTGTCACTAGCATCAGTACACTCTAAGCACAACGTCATTCTCTACACTGATCGGCAGGAGGAGGGGGGCCAACAGCTGCAGAGTGTCTCAGTCTCTGCTCTCCGGCTGGCTCTGTCCGTATGAGCTGCGAGTAATTGCAGTTTCCACGGACAGGAGAGATAGGTGCCAGTTCATCTATCTCTCTCTTCATTGCTTATGCTAGCAGGGCTCTGATCTCTGCTGGCATAGGCAATTACACAGTTCAGATGGGAGAGCCGGACACCGATAGGCCGCGGGGATCGCACATTCGGACCATAAGACGCAGGCACTTTTTGCCCCCAATTTTGGGGGTGAAAAAGTGCATCTTATGGTCCAAAAAATACGGTAACTTTATTTTCTCCTGAACAATTCTTATGTCTTAATATAGCACATCTACTCATCCGCCAGGTCAAATCCCTCTCTCCGGTTAATTATGCGGTCATGATAAAGATGTCAAGTGTGCAGGTTTTCCTTGCTATGACAAGGAGAACAAATTATGGGTTTGAAGAAAGTAAGCTTTTGCCTGTGAAACTTCCTTGGTTCCTGGGAATGCCTGGCTTGCTACATAAACAAACAATCAGAGGGTGCTATCACCCAACACAGAATGATTAATGGGAGGGACAAGGTCTGCTTGTTCCCAGTGATTTATTAGCCCCCTTTGTACACATGATTCTATTCTGAACAAATGGATGGCTGCAAAATAATACCTATAGGCCTATTTATAAAGATTGTGGATATAATAGCGTACTGTTTTACTGCTAATTTTTTAACCTCTGCATTTATTTCATAAATGTTCAGTGTGGATTGTTGCAGAGTAAAATGAATATACATCTTTATTTATAACCACAATTTTACTAATATCATAGCTACAGAGCAGTCAGGTAAACAGTATTGCTAATAAGGTAGCCTGTCTTGTGCTGTGAAAACATGCTAAATGTTGAAATCGATCAAAAATATATTGAGTCAAATAAAGGACAGATAAGAATTTTCCAACATGTTCGATGAGCTTTCAAACGATTCTTGATTTTTGTTCAATCAACCAAAAAATTGTTTGTTCTTCGTTGATCGAACGAAAAAAATCTACACATGTATACCCACCTTAATGCCACTTCTTGCCAGAAGTATTAAATGCTTGGACACGACCAAAAAAAAATGGTCTAGGTCAGCGCTTGGCAGGAAACATTGAGGACATTACTTAAGCAGAGTCATCCATTGCAGATTGGAGGAGATGAGCCCATGATCAAACATGTGACAGAAACTTAGATGTTTGACGGTTTTGGCATAGATAGGCATACAGCCCAGTGAATTTAGTTGTGTCTGGTAATAATATTTTTTTTGTTTAATAGGGATTACAAATCCCCCCCCCAAATAACGTAATAGAGCATAGCATAAGAAGTGCATAGAAGGTTTATGTCCCCAGAATGGTAAAAGATGCCCATCTGAATGTAAGATGTTGGCCAGAAACAATATACCCCGAGTCTCCCACAGCCGAAAAAGCTTACTAAACACCCCTGGGTGAAGCTCGGGGGAGAGCCCATGGGAATCATAGGTGTGATCGTTCCCTCCCAATTTTTTTTTCATTTCTCTCCACAATCGTATCTCTCCACAATCGTATTCCTCAACAGGACATTTTGGGGGAGAGCACGTAATGGCATGAGTAGACCATGGGCACACCAGTTGGGCCTCCAGGAAAATATTAGCAGAGTACGACTTCTCTAAAATCCACTCTCTTGTATGTCTGATAAGGCAAGTCAGATTGTATAGATGCAAGTCTGATAATGTGCGACTGCAAATTAATGTAATAAATGCAGAATGCAATCAAGCTACATCGTTATGCTTCAATAAGAGGATGGGAACTTGGAGGGGGTAGAGCAGGCAGGCATTTAAATTAACTGAGACCCCCTATAACAGATAGCAGCAACTTATGCCACCTCTGCAGTTCCTGTATCACCTTCTTAACACTAGACATAAAATGGAGAGCATATGCTTCCGGGGCGCAGCGCAAAATAAAACTAAAAGAAAACAAAGCGAGGATCTGTGGTAGTTGCTCAGTTGGTTTTGCCATGAATAGCAAGATGGACACCCCATGCCTAGTTCCTTTTTCTAGGGGAAAGGGTACAGAGAGTACCCCATTCACCAATATACAAGTCATAGGGGATCTGTACATGGTATCAATAAAGTTTAAAAAGGTGCCCTCAAACCCCATGGACCGAAGAACCATCTTGAGCCAGGACCAGCTAACGCTGTCGAAGGCCTTCTTGGCATCAAGAGAATTGCTCCAGAGGTCCAAGATGACCTCCCCAGCCGGTGGTGCTCCAGGACTATTAGGAGCTTGTGTACATTATACAGGGCTGCCCTCCCCTGAACGAATTCCACTTGAGATGGTTCCACAAACTTGGGCAGCAGCCTCGGGAACCTGTCAGCAAGAATTTTGGACAACAATTTTACATCTTGGTTTATGAGGGACATTTGGCAATATGCACCAGGGTCTAGGGCATTTGTGCCTTTTTTTGGGTAATAATTTGATGTAAGCCATCTGGCCTGTTTCTGGGTACTGACCAGAATGGTTATTTTTTTTCTATATATATTTACTTTGGCTTCAGTTATGTCCCCCATTAAGGAACCCAAATCCTCCGGGTTAGGTTTGGCAGGGCTAATTTATGTAAGAGTTGTTCCAGAATTGCAGCGGCCACGTGAGAGAGAGCAGCGGGCAGGATGGAGCTGTGCAGAGCCACCACTACTCACAACGGGTGCTGTAATCAGAAGTCGTTATATTGGTTTTAGTAATATTTATAAACTAGTAAGTACAACTAAAATTTTTATTTGCAGACAGTAAGGACCTAAAGTTATACCTGCTATACATTTATTGATTCATGGAGCTTTTCTGAAAAGGGTACTCAAAAATATCTAACGTATGTGTCATCTGACTCAAAAACTTATGTGATTTGGGGAAAAATAGACCTACTTATGGGAGCTGCTCTCTATCCATCAATAAGGTTCTGGCTTAGCAGTCTATACAGACATACTACTATTGTGGTCTGGCCTGGACCGCATTTGGGAGATTTCCCCACTTTGGGATATGAAGAAACTACTGGGAGTGAAGGAGAATATTCACTTAGACCATTAAACACCAGGATCAGTTGAGATACAAATTTTAAAAGTTATGTCATATACATATTTGCCTTGGTCTACTCTAAAGCAGGGTACAGACGGCTCGATATTCAAGCCGTCCGATGTTCCCTGCAGCAGCGTGATGATGTCTGTACCGTGCTTAACCGTGATTTACGGTCATGTCGGATAGACTTGTTTTTGAGCGTGATTGATTGATCCTGCTCGAAAGAAGGGGTAGATTTCTAAATAGATTAGAGCAGAATCAAGCTCCGTGAGCGTGCACGGTACTTAATTGTACTCAAATCTATTTAGAAATCTACTTGTGTGTTCCCGGTTTTACAACAACCAAAAATGCTTGACGATTCTGGAAATACACAGGGTGGCTTCTGTTTCTGAAAGAAATGTGGTGCAAATTTGTTATACTTAAGGTTTCCATCCACGTCCCAGATTAACTTTTCGATTACTGCCTAAGCCACTACACTGCGATTGAGCGTCCATTGATTGGACGGGAATCAAGGTGCTTCACTTTTGAAGTACTTTCGAGCAGGATTTATGTCCGTAACTTGCTCGATAGACAGGCTGTTAATCCCGCTTGAAGACAGGCTTCCACGGCTAGATCTATTAAATATCGAGCTGTGAATGGACACCTATTGTCTTTTGCGCAGTCCGGAAGTGTATTTGGGGTAGTAGAGAATGGCACAGCTCTGAAAGGTGGAATTATCTCCTCTCTACATAGTACAACAGCATTTTTGAGAAACAGCTCGCATACATTTTCCAGCTGTTTTTGTGACTGACTGAACATCTAGCATGTTATATTTTGCTTTGTGCACTTAACTACACTTTTTTTTTGCTTTAGTTTAAGATTGAGTCTGATCTTGCAGCTGTCAACATTATACAATCAAAGAGTTAACTAGATGCTAGAG
Source organism: Ptychadena robeensis (assembly GCA_036250615.1). Taxonomy (NCBI): domain Eukaryota; kingdom Metazoa; phylum Chordata; class Amphibia; order Anura; family Ptychadenidae; genus Ptychadena; species Ptychadena robeensis. The sequence continues at coordinate 18,642,112 of CM070043.1, read as the reverse complement.
AGAGACTGTCTTGTGTCACTTTATATTGGCGCGGCTAGGGAAAAGCCATAAGTTTGCTTTATATGACACCAGGCTGCCAAGAAAGGAACTCTCATGGGGGTCTTTAAAGACATCTTCTATTAAAATGGATGCAAGTCAAGTGAAAAAAGTCAGTACATCTTCAAACCAAAAGGGAGCAAGCCTTTCCGTAGAACCATTAATTGGAATGAGGGTAACACATACTTTTAAAATGTTTCTTTGAGTTGCTTATAAATCCGCCATAACCATTTTATTTTACAACACAAGGGGGAGGGAAGTAGTTACCCAGGCTGTTTCACTGACTTCACTGGGCTAAAGATAATTCTCTGACCCCACTTAACTCCAGTTGCTAACAAACTGTGTTTGTGTTAGATAAAAACAATTTTTGGTTAAAGAACATAACTACGATGATTCAGTATTTTGAAGTATTTTTTTGGCCATTTCTGTTCTAATTTTAATTAGAGAATGTATGAATAAAGAATATCTTTGGTTAATGATTAGAATCTGGTAATATTGCAATCTGGGGCTCCATTAAGTTTCTTTTAACTTGCTGTTCTGGAGACAATCTTTTATTAAATTGAAGCTAACACTTCTGAGTCTCATTGAAAGATTTCACAACAACATACTTTCCATTTGATTTAAGTTGCAGCGACAACCTAGATTGCTGGCATTTCCCTCATTTTCTGTTCGGGTAAAAATGGATAAAGCAGGGACAAAAACATTATCCACCCTATCCAAAACTTGGCAAAATTTAGTTGGGAAAACATTGTGGTTAAACAATTAGAACAACAAGTGTTGGTTTTGATAGCAAAACTGATGGATTGACAGATTCATTAATACATCATTAACTCTTGATTTACACCAACAAGAACGTAAATTGTTTATTGTGATACTCCTACCACTCCAAATGCAGTTCCACTTTGGAATATACAGTAAGCTGAGTTCAACACAGATTTAGGTCATTGTAACTTGCCAACTATGTAGAAAGATATTTAACTTTTAAGGAAATTAACTAGAAAAAAATTAACTATAGTTTTTGTTATATTCTTTTAATTCAGATTTAAGTTAAACACAAGTTATCTTTTTATAATCTTTATTTTAATTATGTTATTGTCAGAACATTCTTGGCATGAAACCGTTTCTTATTTATCACTTAATAACTTTGTTCCAGCACATATTTCAATTGAGCCTGCCATTTTTTCTGAGCATGTCGGCTGTTGTTTTTACAGAACAGATGGGTATTTAGGACAAATTAATTGCTTTTGCTGAATGACGCTCTGCACATACTCAGAAGAGTCATAAAGGTGAATGGACATTGTTAACAGCATTGTAAAAGCCATCAGCTTCATTGCTGCCTTCTGAATCCTTCTCAGATATGTAGTTTAGCTTTATAGCTTTTCAGTTTTAAAAAACGTTATTCGCTTTACAGCTCCTTGGACATCCTTTGTCCAAAACCCTATCTATAATTGTGGGAAAGCGAAGTGAAGATGTGTGTATATAAATGTAGACCTTTCTGTACTGCAGCCTTGTAGCTAACAATATATCAGGTAAAGCATTTGAATATCCAAAATATGAAGCTGGTTTCATACTAGATTGGTTCAGGCTCAAGTCACCCCAAATGATCTGTTTTTGGTTCACCCAGTTGCCTAGGGGATTCCAAATGAGAGATCCTCCCAAGCTAGGGTGTCTCCCAAATTTTGCTGAATTCATTGTAGAATAAGTGAACGGAGAGTCCAGAGGCAAGACTTAGATAATCCTGTAAAAGGCTCAGCAGGGAGAGGTTTTGGGAATCGGAGGTCATTGTAACTATTTGTAGGGTGGCTGTATAAGAGGATGGAAATCTGGAAATCTAGACTATAGACATGTACGTCTTTTCCTCTTAAGCTAGGCACACAGGGGTAAATTCCCGTCCAATTGACCCCCGATCAATCACAGCATGGTGACGTCACCACGCTGTAATTGATCGGGGATCAATTGAACGAAAATCAATGTGCACCCTGGGGACCCGTTCTCCCCAGCTTGTAGCGTGTGAATCAGAACACGCTACAAGCTGGGAAGAAATCCATCCAGCCTGCCTCTGTCCTCACAGCAGCCAGCTGCAGTGTGAGGAGTGCTCACAGTCGGACTGCTGTGGAGGAAGGAGGCAGGAGCCGGTGACATCCAATACTTTGCATGAAGACTCATGTCTAATGATTTTGTAATGTCGAGTCACTAAAGCTGTGGTTGAGTTGATTAGTCATGATGTCATCACACAGACATCACCTCACCTTCCCTCCCCACCAATAAGAGGCAAAGACACCATGCACACAAGCCAGCACAAACAGTGAAAGGTCTTGAGCTGCAGTTTTGATGGGGAGGGAAGGGCAGGTTTTTGCCTAGGCATGGTATTTTCAGGATGTACTGGAACAAATGTATATACAAAATCGGAAAACATTGGTGGTATTGGCAGGGAGGAAAGGGAATGTTAGGCAAAAAGATCAGCTCCCATTTCCTCCCCGCCAAAGAAACTGAATGCAGCCTGTTGGCATGCACATAGAAAAAAAGAGGTCTTGACTCTCTCTCCATGTGTGTGTACCAACCGGTGTGCACACAGAGAGGCGACTAGTCAACTTCTCTCAGTACTAGTTGGTTACTGCTATATATATATAAAGAAATAACTGGACTTTTTAAATATCTAAGGTATAATGTTTATGTGAGGTAAAATGCTCTACTATGAATATAACTCATTGTTTTGTTACCAAGGGCACCCAATAAAGCTTTGGCCATTTGATTAATTGGTCTAGCCTCAATCCATGTTATTGTTAGAGCCCCCAAAACACTCTGTGTTAATTACTATATTACAATCGGGATGCTCAAACAGTAATAAACATGTTGCTGTTTTATTGCCTCATGCTGCGCTGTTCCAGTGCAGAGGAGCAGACCGCTGCGTCTTAGGACACTGCATGAGTATGATGCTTCAACATTCTGTGCAGCTTGGCATTTGTACAGTAATAAAAATGGTTATGCATATCTAAAGCAAGACATAAGACATAGTGTTACCTTATCAATAAAAAATTGCATTAGTTGACAAGCGAAGCAACAAGATGTGCAAGTGCAGATGCTTTAATAAAGATAATATATGCAACATATGTACAGAAACATACCAGCTGTTATCCCAACATACCGCTTTTTCATGCCTCTCCGAGTGAATGCAATCACTATTGTTCATGGAAATGACAACTTGACCTTTTTTTCCTGTGCAAAGAAAAAATATTCCTTTTCCGTATTCAAGATCATTTTAAACAGATGATTATTAGTGCAATTCAATTACTGAAGACCATTAAATGTTTCCTATTTAAGTATTTTTTATTTATTAATTAATTCTATTAAATAAGCAGAGTTGAAAGGCAACATGTTTGTTTTATATATATATACCTTGCAGAAATAGAATGCCATACATTGTCACTCACTCTTGGATATTGGAGAAATGCTGCTCTTTAATCAACACATAAAGTAAAGAAAAATATCTGTTGATTTCTCTGACGAGCTGCTAATTTCCTGTAAAGGTGGAGAATGAATAAGCTAGAAAAGTTTTGTTCCACAGTATTTTTTAATTTTCAAGGCCTAGTATCCCAATGCAGGCAATGGCTGACTATATTGTAAGGGGAGTAATTTAAAGGTATACATTTCCTCATAATGTATGAATTCTACTGAAAATGGACATTGTTTATTAATTTACTGTTTACAATCTCTTTCAACAAATCTCCATTAGCTGGTTGTTTTAATGACCTTTTTCATGAGAAGGCCACACCAAGTTTAACATTAAAAGGGGAAAGGAATTTGGTTATGTAGTTGTTAATGTGGGCATGGTTCTTTCTTTAGATTCTCACATATTTGTAGACTCGTCTTGGTCATTACTCAGCCAGCGTGTTGATGTTATATGAGGAGCCCCATACAGAGAGGGGATATAAACACAGTATTAAATGTTTTGTCCACGTCATTCTTTGTGCATGTTTTGTCTTCCCATATGGGACAAACTTCCTATGTAATCAAGATAAAATGGTATGTAGCCAAGCATACTGCTTTGCATTGTGAGAACAAAACACTCTGTACTTTATGTTGCTTTGATGACATAATTCGGATTTACAATAGAAAGCAAATCGAAAATTCTTGAGTGATTTTTTTGCTGACATTTGCATTTATTAAAATAGTTTACAGTTCATTTTAACAAGATACCCATTTATCTGAATAGGGGAGTGGGCAAAATGCAACTACCCATAAGTGCCAATCACCATTACCTTTTCTTTTTTGGAATGTTCCAATATTTTTTTGCATTACCTCTATAAATATTGCTGCTTATATTTTATGAGACAAAAGCTAATGTGAATAGGGAAGTAATCTATAAAAAGCAAAGATAAATCTTATCTATCTTAGTTATGTATCAAGATAAAGCTAACTGGGTATAGTAAGGAGCTGTTTTATATTAGGCATTGGGTTTTATTGTGCATTGGTTGCCAAAAGTTTAATAGGAAACCATCAGCATGGTGGATTTTGGGAAACCATCAGCATGCTGGATATTAATGACATATCAACGAGTTTTCTATAGCAGTTGCTACTGCAATTTTTGTTTTATAAATAGAAGGCACTTTGTTCCAAAGGTAGCGTAGACTTTGAAAAAAGTATCAGTAAAGTATTAAAAATATTAATATATATAGTAACTTTATTTAGCACTTTACTTTTCTTTTCAAGTGCACCGAAAAGTAAAGCTTTGAATAAAATTTATATACAAGCATATTTGCATTGGCACTTGCCACACCTGGGGAGCATGTATTCATGAAAGCTAACACTATACTATATGTGAGGTATTGATCACTTTCTTCACCCCCAGTCTTCTGACCAAAACACCCCAACCAATTTGCTCCCATTGGCACTAGCAGTCTCCATGTCTCTGACTCAGAGGGCATAGTTGGCATCGTTTATAGCAGTGGTTCCCAAACTGGGGGGCACATGAAGGTATTCCAGGGGGGCGCTGGCCCTCATTCTTAACCTGTGTTTGAATGGGGAGGTGGGGGCTTGATAATGGTCCTAAATAGAAAAGGGGAGCCCTGCAAGGAAAGTTTGGGAACCACTGGTTTCTAGGATGTTTTTGTGTCTTGGGAGACGCAGCCAGATTTCTAACGTGTTACTCCATGAAACACATGAGTTTATATCTGCTTAAAATCTTCTGCTTATGAAACAGGAAGAGGAAGCACATCTCCCTAAAGCCTGCCATAGACACCTCGATCTATGGCAGACCTTTAGCAGACTGATTCTGCTACCCACCAAGCTGGGAGCAGTCTGCTACATGTCGTACAACAATCCTGTGTGTTCCACTGACACACGGGGCTGCCGTCCGACTAGCCAATAACAGGGAGGGGGAGGAGACTCCCCCTCACTGTTTATAAGCTGCAGCTGTTTAGCATCACAGTTGTAGAAAAAAAATACCAGCAGGACGGATCCCTGTGCGACCCGACCTGTCAGCTTTTTTTCTACATACTTCAAGGTGGGCTCCCACATAGTTGTGGCAGACCAACCTTGATGTGATCGGCGGGAGCGCGCACGCAGGTTGGTCTGCTACAACTATGGCCGGGAGTCTGCCCGTCTATGGGGGGCTTAAGGGCTAGTGTCCACATGTCCATGGGGAACAAGGAGCTGACAAAACTGGATCACTGATAATCTGCCTGCAAACCACGGGAAATTCACGGGTTGGGATGCATCAACATGTCACACCGATGTGTTCATGCTGCCAGATGGACACATACTCTAAAGGAGCTTTTAAAACTATTGATGAAGTGGGAATATCTGTCTCTTTATCAATCTCTCACAGCCATCAGTAGACATAGTAAAGGTACCCATACACAGGTTGATACCTATGCAATCGACGAAACTATCGTTTTTGAAACGTTCAACACTTTTCTCAATTGCTTCCTGGACGATACTTGCCAGTGGCAATCGAACAGGGATTTAATACATGTTGGATTCCTGTTCAATAGATTTTTCTATGGAGCAGGATCAATCGCTCCAGGTGGGCCTCATTTGAGAAATCAACCTGTGTATGAGTACCTTAAGACAAAGTCTAAAATTGCCATTATTTCTACTAACAGAAATTAAGAGAGAATAGCTATGTTCTGAATTATAATTGGTCAGTAATTATATTTATCAATGTGTTTTACCTTTTTCACAAGAGCCTTCTGTTCTGTTTTATAGTTGTCTAATATTTTAAGCTGAGCATACACATCATTATTTTCCTGCGTTTGATTTTTAAACCGATCGCCCATCCAATTCTGGAATCGATTTCATTTGCAAAATCGATCGCAGACTGCAACATATGATGTCCTTAATTCCTGGGCGATTCTATCCTGAAAGTCTCAATATGTCTTGCACGCACACATTTATGGGTTTGGAGTGGTGTTAGCTGAAGAACTGGGCAGTGACCAACAGCACACAAACAAAGGTAATTTCCACAAGAATCATAGATGGATCGCTTAAACCGATCGCATGAGACAACTAACAGCACATGATTCATGTGCTTTTTACAACATTTATCTAACAATGGATCCGTGCGCGATCGATTTTATATGCGAATCGATCGATCGGACACTTTGGGCATGTATCAATTTGTATCCGATCGATCGTGCGAGCGATTTTGTTAAACGATCGCACTAAAATTGAACAGAAAATCATGACGTGTATGCCCAGCTTTAGCATTTTAACAGTGTTTTATTGGTGCTTGTGTTAACAGAAAAGCTGCTCTCATCGAATAAGATTCTCTTAATGTTATTGCTTTATTCAACAACCAGTATTATTGTCTTATTGAAAAACCCCACAAGGGTATTTTTCAAATACTGAAGAATAAAATTTGGTTGAGCCTCTGCCCAAGAGCTGTGTGTTATGAAGCAAATTAGGCAAGTGGCTGCTTCAAAGCTAATTATCAGCAGGTTTCAGGAACAGAGCTGAACAGACGTGCATGGAGCTCACAACTTTGTCATTCCTCATAGTGGCTTTTTGGTTTAAAAAGCTGGGCAAATCTCAATTGTTCACAGGGTAATGAAGCCTATTTTAGAGAAGATATTTAGGAAGCGAAAGGACAATAGGAACCAATAGGGGCCTGTGCTTGAACATTTATGGTTCAGAGAAGCACAAATTATACTGGATTTAAGTTCATCTGTCCACTGAATACTAACAAAAGAAGCACAAAAGAGCCTGATCTAATGTGCCGAAGAATGGTCCTGAAATTATCTCTTTCTCTGTCCAGGCTGCAGAGTAGTGTCAGAAGCAGGAAACCTGTAAATGTAATCCCTTGTTGGAAGTGTCGAATGCAATCCTGCTTCCTAGACAAAGTCCTAAATAGTAGACAGACAAAAAAAAAGGTTGTAATAAAAAATGCATTTGTTACATCTACAAATTTTACCAAGTACGTTGACAGCCAGTTCAGATGTGCAATATTTTAAATATATAATGTTCTTTTACAGAGCACCATCTCTGGGATACTTTGTTTTATTTTTGGAAGCCTAATCTATTTAAACTAAATACAGTATTTTAAATTTTTAAATCACATGGCTATTGCAAATATGCTCCAGCTTTAAAGCTTTAAGCTGGGAATAGACGGTACGATGTACCGTCTATTCCTTGTCCGATCCTATGCAGTAGCAAGCAGCGTGATGACGCCATCACGCTGCCTGCCAGTGCCGAGAATCGGACGGCACTCTGCATCTGCCGGTCATTAGTTCGGCTGGGGGCAGCCGTCCTCAGGTGGTTAATGGGATCGGACTAAAATTATCCCTCCTGATGGATCTCTGTGCGATCCGACAGAACGGCTGATTTCAGTCCAATCCCCGTCAGTTGCAGCCTCCCATTCCTGCACGACCCGATCCTTAAGGGATGCGGGAGCACGCACGGCATCCGATCGGGGATCGGATCGTCCAGGAATTGGACCGTGTATGCCCAGCTTTAGACATTTAAACCTTTCCTCAATAGTTGTTAAACTCTCTCATTTCTTATAAGCTGTTTTTTAAGGGCCCCCATACACCTTTAGATCACTCCATACAATTTCCTTTAGATTTACCAACAACTATGTAGAGCTGGGTCCTCCCTGATAGAATACATAATGATTGGAAGGTTAAGAAAGGTCCTTATATTACATGGTTTTGGTAGAACAAAGTAGATTGTACAGAAATTGTATGGTAAGGTTGTAAGGTGTATGGGGGCCTTTAGGGAGTGGAAAAGAGGAGTACAACTGTTGTTGGTCATTACTGTTGGTTGTTAAGTATGTTAAACATATGCCATTTAAAAATGTTATTGTACTTTAGATTTAAGCCCCCCATACACCTTAAGATTGATCTATACAATCTCCATTAGATCTACCAACAACTGTGTAGTATAGTGGCCTCCCTGATAGAATACACAGTGATTGGAATGATTAGGAAGGTCCTCATATTACATGGTTTTGGTAGAACAAAAGTAGATTGTACAGAAATTGTATGGAAAGATTGTAAAGTATATGGGGGCCTTTAGGTTTGTACATTTGGTTTAATTTAGTTAACTGTAACATTTTAATAAATAATTATTGGCAATCTAATTCTTCCTGTCCTGGTTCATGTACTCCTGTAGGTTACCCCTATCTTGCAACTGTGGTTGTAAGTTGTCAAAGCCATCCTACTGGTTCTGTGGTTAGCACTCTGGCCATGCAGCTCTGGGGTTCCCATCTAGAACAGGATCTGTAAAGACTTTGTTGTCACCATGTCTGCATGGGTTTTCTCTAGGTACACCAGTTTCTTCCCACACTCTAGACATACTTGTAGGGTAATTGGTTCTCCCCCCCAGAAAAATGTCCTATGTTAAGCTGGCCATACATGTGTCGGATTCCATGGCCAATTGATCACTCACCCAATTGATTCCGGCGATCTCAGCGGGAATGGGAGCTGCAATCCATCAGCCAATTAAGAGGATCCGATCACTGCATACAACCTTGTCCGAGTGATCGCGTCCAATTGATCGGGGGCTCAGAATTGGATCCGACAGAGAACCAACATGATGCCTTTTTACAATTAAATATATATGACTATGATAGTGACATTAGATTGTGAGCTGCTCTGAGAGACAGTTTTGGATATGACTATGTACTCTTTAAAGTGCTTTTATTGAAATTGGAGGCGTATCCAGTTTCACACTTCACTTAAGGGAGTTGTGTGTCAGAGAAAACAAGAGGAAATTATCTATTCATTTTTTTGGCAAATTCAATGCAATTTGTTTATTTCTTCATAGTTTTTCCAATGTTAGTGTTAATGTTGTTAATGTTTCATCTTAGTTGCACATTACTGCAGTGCCAATTGTAAAAGCTTGTTAAGCACCTAATATTGCCTCTAATTTCATGTCTAGTTGAGAGTAGATGAGCCACATAGTATGTGCTAATATTCTGGTCATTCAGCAGAGTATATTATATTTGTATTTCTTATAATTACCATCTTGACATATTTAATATGTACCAGTATTTATTAGTCTTGATTATACCATCAGACATAATGGTAATAATGTGTTTAAATATCATGTACATTTTTCAGTTTCAGATATCAATTACATGGTAGCTGGTTGTCCAGTTCCTTAAGGCCCCCATACACTGGTCCGTTTCCCATCGGATTCCGGGACGATCGATTCCGGGCGCGTGCACGCCAAACGATCGTGCCGGAATCGCGTGCAGCCCACCTTGTCCGATCGATCACGTCCGATCGATCGGGGCCCAGAATCGGATCGGACAGAGAACCAACATGTTGGTTCCATCAGATTGATTCATTGCCGATCGGGCACGTTGGTGGTGGACCTCAGATCGATCACCAGGAGATCTGCACAGAGGACCACATCCCACATCATGTCCTGCCAGCCCTTGCACGTTCTAGCACTGGGGAAAAATACTCACCCTCCACCATTCCCACCCCTGCGCAGCAGTAAAGACAACACACACGAGAATGCATGGCAAAGGGTTTTATTAGCTGAAAGACAGCCATGGTTGGTCCCGCTCCATACAAAAGTTAAAACACATTAAAACACATTAAAAATATACAATATTTACATACAGGTCAACATGACCAGGGCAGGGGTGGAGAAACAGCTGGCCACCCCAAACCAGCAACCAGGAACCCATAGGGTCCAAAAAGTCCACAAAAGGTCAACGTGACCAGGGGGGGGGGACAGAAAGGGGTGCCAGGGATCAGTTGCCCCCTTCCAGCTCCTAGCGCAGGCCTGCTAGTGTCTGCCGCATACTGGCCATGCTCTCAGTCACCGCCTGCAGCTTGGCCTCCATTCTC
>CM070043.1:18606010-18627278 GCA_036250615.1 Ptychadena robeensis | reverse complement strand
TGTAACACAGAAAGCATAGAGAAAAGGGGACAAAAACTTACTGTGCTGCTTGTTCTATCAGTATCCAGTGACAGAATGACCAGGGCTCAAAGGAAGTAAGTGGTATTAACATCATTGATGTGCTGAAGTTGTGTCAATTATAGCGCTGCATGCATAAAATTATAATTTATAAAGGTCTTCCAGGGCTGGTCTTAGAGTCTAGCTTTAATATTTTGTATTCTTGAGTAATTTAAACATTAGGAAAAAGTGCATGACAGCTTCCATATCCAAATCTGTAGGTGCCCCAAACTTGAAAAAACTGAATTTATTAGAAGATATTCATCCAAACAAAGGAGATATAAGCAGAATGGCTGTTACACAAGTGTTGCGCTATCGATGCATGTTTGATTGCTTGTTTAGATTGATCGAATGTTGATCGGATGGATACTGCTTTCGATTGGACGTACCGTATATACTCGAATATAAGCCAAATTTTTCAGCACCTGAAATGTGCTCCAAAAATTAAATTCGGCTTATATTCGGGTCAAAAAATTTAAATCGTGGCATTTTGTAGGCGGATTTTATGAGTGAATTGCAAAGCCCCTGAACATGCCATCACCAAATTTGCTGGAGATGTAGAAAAGGGTTGTGGGAACATTTGAAAAAAAAAATGCTCTAGCATATGTAGTTTTTGCATAAATTAGGTTCAAAGTCAAGTAAAATTTTTACTTATTTTGTGCAAAAACCTGATATGCTAGAACAATACTTTTTTCTTTACAATGTTCCCACAACCCCTCTCTACATCTCCAGCACTTCTAGTGATGATATCATGTTCGGGGGCTTTGTAATTAACGTATAAATCTGCTGAATTGAAAAATTACACTGAAAAACGAAAATACATTTGTTGTGTGTCTGTGCTTTAGTTGCTGCATTTCCCTCCCCAGGCTTGTACTCGAGTCACAGGTGTTCCAGATATTTTTCAAAAATTGGGTACCTCGGCTTATATTCAGGTCGGCTTATACTCGAGTATATACGGTAACAAGATGCTAATTTTTTTAATAGATTTGTGTACGATCGACTTGTTCAATTTTGACCATTTTTTGTCGATTGATTCAAGTTGACATTCAAAATCGATCAAAATCGGTGGTTTTAGATTGATAGCATGGAAATATCGAGCCTGACCATTAATAATGTAATATGCAAAGGTATGATCTATAAAACATGGGCAATCTCATATCAGTAACGGTTACTAACAACAACGGAACGGAAATAACAGCATATGTATTATCCAAAAGTTGTTAGTCACCTGGTATGTTTCCAATTGTTCTATATCTGCCAGAACAGGTCAACGGATCAGTTTCAGGGTGGAGATGACGCACTCTAGAGAAAGAGCATCAAAAAGGACAATTCCCGAGGTGTCCACTAAATGGTTCCCAACCGTGTGGATGGAAACCCCATCCAACCAGGAGGAGGGGCCAATTGGGTCAGATACAGTATCACAATCTACGGGGAGAGCCTTGGGCAGTAAAAAACAGGGAGTTCAGTCAAGCCCTCATTGGGAAAACAAACACTGTGAAACATAGACCTAACCACAGACATTACATTAGCTGACATTACAGATATGGTTGCAATGTGTGTATGTTTCCAATGCAGCTGTTGTTAGGTGAAGATGGGTGGATTGTAGGGACTGGGTAGCTGATGGGAATAATGATAAGTAAAGGTTGGGATCAATATAGAATTCTTTTTCTCCTTTTCCAGCCTGCAGTAATGTAATAATAGGTGTAAAAGCAATGAAAGACGAGTTGATGGAGCCATTTATCTCCACTCTGCATTATTGAGCTATTGCTTTAACTTATGTAGTTTTTGCATAGTTTAAAGATTTTGGAAATTTTTACATTACTTTAAACTTAATATATGCAAAAACTACTTTTGTTAGAGCAATACTTCATTTTTTTGTAGTATACCCTGGACCCTTTTCTACATCTCCAGTGAGTGATGATCCCATGTTTAGGATAGCACTGAGGTGACGCCAGATTGAAAGGAATTTCACCCAGGCCCTATTATCAGCACTTATGGTGACAGTAGTAGAAAGTAGAAAGTAGGTGCAAGGCCTACTTTAATGATACCATTGAAGAAAAACATTTGATTTATTTCCCCTTGAAGTGGGGTCCTTTTCTTCCCCAGTGATTCTTCCTCTGTTATTTCTGCTGTCTGCTTTGTGTCACGGGGACCATATTCTATACAATGTAGAGCTCAGGGCTTTTGATTGTGAGGATGGTAAACCAAGGACTTCCTCACATCCTGGAGTAAAGAAATGGGGACGATGACAGGGAGATAGTGAAAAAAGATATTCTGATCAGTATTCTGATCAGTAGTTGTATGCTTTCCAGGGGGAGCTGTGTTCTTTTAGATACAGCTTTGCTTAATTAATGCTGCATAATGGTTATATAGGGAACTCTAAAAATCCCACAAAGGGGCTACTTGTTCCATAATACAGTAAAGCCAACACTTATTTTTAATGGTCAGCACATTTTATGATTAAATAATATATAAGATGTTATTTCATCTTAAATAAAGCATACTGGTGAGAAGGCAATTTTTCTTTGTCAAATCCTTTGTTGTCAAGAAAGGTAGTAAATATTGGTTGGTGTTTAACCCCCCTGCCATTCCTGGCAGTACCATCTCGTCCAGCGAGATGTCCTGGCAGTACTGCTGTGGACGAGATGGTGCCACCTGGCGAAGATTGGAGCCCCAGCAGCGCATACTTACAGTATCATGCTGTCCCGGGGGCTCCGATCATCTGACCTGGCTTCTGCACTGAAGCCAATGTCCCCTCCCCATCGGTGGCATCGGTGGGAGATTCAAAAGTAAATTGCACGAAAACAGTTTTCTATGCATGATTCCCCAGATGTGCCCTTTGAAGTTAACCCTCCCTCCCCTGGTGTGATGTCACCAGGTCCGTCACACCAGAGGAAAGAGGATGCCAAAGGCAATTGTACTGGATACAGTGATAACTGTATCCAATACAATTAAAAGTAGAAAAAAAAACACAAAACACATTTCCAATTGTGATAAAAATGTTATCATAAACAAAACATAAATTTGAATACATACTGTTTTTAAATCTATTATACGAAATAAGAATTTTATAGATTTTATCATTTTAGACCCTTGTACGGACATATTTTGGGCCTACAACATTAAAAAAAACCTGTTTATTTATTTTTAACTGTTTACTTATTAACCTCCCTAGCGATATGCCCGAACCCAGTTGGGGCAAAGGGGCGCTGCAATTAACGATACGCCCGTTTTTACATTTGTTTTTATTTTGATTGGATTGGATAAATGTTTTATAAATGTTTTATCCAATCCAAATCAAAAGAAAAGAAAACAAGTGTAAACTTATAAAAAAAAATGTTTCCCAAATGATTATTTTTTTCTGTACCTCTAAAGCCGGCCATAGCGCTTCAATCTCTGGCCGATTTTGCGAATGATCGCCATGCGCATTCGGGGTGATCGCTTGGTGATCAATCGCAAAATGAACGCACCCACCTGGAGCAACCGTTCGTACTCGCACAAAACTTTGATCAGCCAGAGAACAAACGTTTTTCTCTGGTCGATCGCCAGTACTTTGAATGGGGACAAGGATGATGTCATCATGCTGCGGCCGATTGTTCGATAAACGCCCGCCAAGCATAGCGTCTATGGCTGGTTTAACCTCCCTAGCGTTACGCCCGAAGCAAGTACTGGCGCAGTCTGATCGTGAATCAAACTGTGCCCGTGCCGGAATCAGGCGCAACCGCTGGCTCTCTGTGTGCCTGCAGCATTTCTACAAAACTGCAGGCACACAGAGCCTTTCCGCCCCCATCGGCGTCATCGGTGACGCCGATGGGGGCGGAAAGGCAAAACACTGTATCACTTTTGGTACAGAAATCTGGACCTCAGTGAACCGCCAGGGAGGTTAAAGAAGGTTTTACAATAAGTATAAAAAAACATAAAAAATGTGGACAAGTCAAATGTAAGAGATGAGCATCATAAGCATACACTGGAAATGGATCAACAAGGAAGGTATGGAGGGAGGAGATAGATCAGAAGACATAAGCATTGACATCCTTACAGGTGGAGAAAAGAAGAGCAGACTCCAAAAGTTGCAAATTGATGATGAGAAAGAGCACCAAAAATAGAGCAGAATTATTCTATAAGTAATAAATGAATGTAATTCACATTCCAAATCCAACATTGATTTATATCTCAGCAGTTTCTGTTCCTGGTTAAAATATGCATTGATAGAGCACACTTGCTTGACTGCTTTTCCCTGTCCTAAACTCTGTTGTATAGTAGACTATAAGACCCTGACATGAGGGCAAATCTAAGAACTTACATTGAATAAATTTGACAGTATTTCAATTAATACATTCTTTATATTATTAAATATCTGGAGTTACACTATAAAGCTAACCAAAGCGTTCCAGATTCCAGCTTGCAAATTATGGGGCTTTACTACACTGGAAATAAATACAAATGAATGCATGAAACTCTAAATATTTTCAATAAACCTGGCAGACCTCTTTAGAGCACAAAGCCTTGTGAAGATCGGATGTAATTAGTCATTTTGAACACATATTTAAATTACTTTTAACGGAATGCTTCAGGAAATTTTCAAGGTTGCAGAAAAAAAGGCATTTTAAGTAAAGGGTTACGCCAGGAAAGGTTGTTCGAGCTTTTACGGAGTGGAACCTTGAATCTGTCAGCAACAATGCACAGAAAATTTTGAAGCAGAGATTTCATTTATTTTAAGACTCACTTAGTTTCTAGGACTGCCTCTTCCAATTCATATCATCACAACAGTAAGAAAAGAGCATTGTACTCTATTAGGCAGTCTGTTTCTCTGCAGCGTCGCTCGCAGAAGTAATGTGACGTTTTATGAAAGCTTTTAGAACATACCACTGATGGAGGGAAAAATAACCTTGTTAGATGTGAATCATCCTTGTTCTAGACAAAGAAATAGGCACTTAAGTATTTTTTATATTTTTTTATTGCTGTTATGGCAAATGGCTGATCCATGGAACAACTTGGAGAAGCCTATATTATTTTCAGCTAAGGGTGCAAGTAACATATTTAAAGTATTGTAAAACTTTGGTCATTAAATCGTTTTTAAGTTTATTTAGTATGGTAGCACGCAGAGCATCATTCAGCAACCTGTTTTGTCTATTTGTCACTTTACAGCAGAATGATTGCTGATTGGCTTTTGGTTCTTTTGCCCAAAGAAAAATCACCAGAGTGCTGTCACTCATTTTACCTATTGGTAGAACACATTTGTTGCTCATGCATAGTTGAAATAGTTGAATTTTGCCAAAACAATTTGACCATCATTACTAGCAACCACCAGTGTTAAGCCGGGAATAGACGGTACAATGTATATCTATTCCTTCTGCAATTCTTTGCACTAGGAGCACTAATGAACTAATGGGATCGGGCTAAAATTTACCGTCCTGTAACTGTGCGATCCGACAGGACGGCTGATTTTAGCCCAATCCTTGTTGGTTGCTGCATCCAATTCCTGCACGACCCGATCCTTAAGAGATGCGGGAGCGCACGCGGCATCGGATCGGGGATCGGATCGTGCAGGAATTGGACCGTGTATGCCCAGCTTTAGAAAAAGACTACGTCTCATGTTCTCAATACCTGGTTCACATGTGTTTACATGTGCTGCCATGCATTTTCATGTGAACACACCCATTGGATAAAATGTACTCTTGTTGGACCTGCTCAACATGCATTCTCTTACACACTTAAAGTGTAAGACAACAGCTGAACATAGCACTAGGGTGAAAGGATGTTAAACTGTATAGTGATCAAAATTACAGTTTCATGTTTAATCATTGTGTCTTTTTCAAATATACATTCTTCTATACAACAATAGAAGTGACATAAAACAAGTCATTTCCTAGTCTAACAGCCCAAGTCTGCTTTGCTGAATGTTCCCTTCCCATGTGTTAAGCTGGCCATAGACGTTTAGTTTCTTCATCAATTCTCTTGCAGATCAATTGTGCGTGATGATGTTATCACGCACAGCCGGTCGTGCAGAAAATGGGCCGTGCACCCTTTGTGACGCTGGTCCCCATGCAAAGTAATGGAATCGATCTAACATTTATGGGCATGTCTCGCGGCGGTCAATCTAGGGCTAAATTGGACACAAATCTATCTGTCTATGGCCAGCTTTACACAGATTGACAAATGGAGCCATGCACTGTCCAGAGAACACAGGAATCTCTCATTCTACATTTTGCATTATGTTGTAAAGTATCAGATTAGGATTAGCAAAATGTGCCACATCAATAAATAACCAATTTCCATTTGTGGACTAAAAATTAAGTTTATGTTTATGCATTGGATAACACATAATAAATATGTTTAAAAAGTACACATATTCAATAGGACAATTTACATGAAAATGCATTTGAATTGATGATATTTTAGCCACGAACCAGTCTGAAATCTAATGTGTAGATTGTGCAGTTTTGGTGCTGACTGTGCTGCACTATAGTGGTATGTTAGGCAAATACTGATTCCAATTCCATTCATTTACAATCTCAGATTGGTTAATCCTACATATATATGAATAGTGATGAGCGGCATAGGCAACATTCGTATTCGCGGCATGCCGCAAATTTTATGGAAAACATTCGGAAAATATTCGCATTCGGCAATATTCGGGGTTTTTTTTGTTATTGCGAATATCGGCAGTTTATTGCGAATTTCGCGCGCGCAATATATGTTTAACATGGTGCGAATTTTTATGCGAATTTTAAAAGTGACGATTTTCGCAATATTCGCATCACCCCAATATTCATTAAAAAATCTGTTGATGGTGTTGCTAAGCTCTTGTTGCAGCCTTCCCATTCGTCCACTCACATTGAGAGGGAAGTGTAATGGATAAAAAATACCGAATATCCGGAATTGCGAATATTCTGCAATATATTCACCATCTTCGCGAATTTCCGAATTGACGATATTCGCGATTAATATTCGGAATCCGAATATTCGCGATCATCACTATATATGAATGCAGCAGCTGGGCTGTGGGGGATGGAAGATGATGTTACCATGAAAGAATGACTAATTAAATGTATAGCGAAGAGGATACTTGAGATGGATTTGGTGTCTGCACATAAAATGTAACAGATATGAGAATACAACCTCTGGTGGATAGTAACCAAGAAGAATTAGCATATATAATATTTTTTACATGTATGCTGTTAATTAGAATCTCTTCTTACGCATCCCCATGCCAGATACTTTTTTTGATTGCTATATATCAATACAGCAATATAATACACATACATAAACAAAATCCACCTCCTCTAGGGATTTGCTTAAAAAATGCCCCTGCAGTAGATAAAACAGCATTTCAGTTTAGAAGGATACTTCAAACCAAAACCTAGATAATAACCATTATGGATAATCACTGGCTATACACTCTCTGATGCTTTGTCCTGCAACTACTTCAATTCTCTTCCTCTCTTATTTGCTTGATAGCCAAAGGTGGAGCCCCTGGGCTAGGAGGATGCAGGAAGCCTCACCTATTATTAGCAGCTAAAGCAGAACTGGAGGCATAATGGGCCAGTCATGAAAGTGAGGGGGTAGTGGGTTTAAAAAATAAAGTTACATACAGTTGCACAGTAGGGTGAAGCTGAATTAGGCGAATGTTTGTTTTTCTATTTTTAATCAAACTATATTAAGCAGTGTCTTTTACTGACAGTAACTGAGTGTAATAGGAGCTATATCTCATTGTCAACATAACACTTCATATGACAGGTACCAAAGTTTGTTCATTAGGACTGGACCACATAACATACCACGCTTTGTGTGTGATTGTTTAGCAGTGCCAAATCCAATAAACAAAGACCCTGACAAAGTTGACAGCGCTACCTCTACTGCACTAGAATCCAAAGTAGTGTTATCTGACCGGCTTCTACTGAACATCTCTCTTAATGCCCAACCCACCGCATGCTTGCTAACTAACCATATGGATTAGTGTTACAGGGTCAGCAGGACTCACCTGTTTGCCACTGCAGAGCCTCAGTCATTTGTGGGGCGAAGACGATATGTCACATCTGCCCCACAGTTGTCTATTGAGATAAAATGGGCACAGCCGGGGGGTGATATATTAATTTTTTAAAGTGACAATTTTGTTTGTAATAATATAAATCTATTTTGGTATGACTTCAATAGAACAATATTCCCATGAAATTTTAATTAAATACAATTATTATAATTTTTACTTTTGCTAATTTCAATGCAATCAACTTTTTTTTCAACTGAATGTAGTATACAGATGAGTGATATCCTTCCACCAAGATTAGAAAGTGTAGTACATTTTTTTAAATAACCTATAGAATGCAACGCTGTAGCCTGAGGCTACTGCAAAGAGATGAGATAATAGTAGAGGGGTCTGACCTAACGAAATCCAGTTTCTATACTGGATGATGAATATGGTAAAATGGGGTCTGTTAAACCATAGTATGTAATATAATCATTTTTTATGGCTAGTTTATATGAGGTGAGACTTCTAATAGAGGTGAAACACATTTCCATTTCCTGTAGTTCCCTTTTAACAGTCCTTTTTAACTTTGAGAACATACAGTAATAGGCAGATAGATATGTAACCAATGAAAATTCTTGTTGTTTAAAATGAAAGGGATTGTGAAAGCTGGTTTCTAAATGGTTGCTATTTGCACCATGTATATAAGGTTCCATTAAAGTATATGAAAACTGCAAGATTTTCTTTTTTATTATTTGCTTTCTTTGATTAGCATTTTACGATAAGAGTTTCACATATCAGTTTTAAAAAATACTTCAGTGCTAGGTACTCTGCAATTGTATCACAAAAAGTATTATTCGTAAATGAGTTAAAACTAAAGAACACCCCCATGTTCTGTAGGTATCCTGTAATCCTAAGGCAAATACTTCCACATTACATCCAATGGGTTCATCTGCATATTAACAGAAATTGCCCAATGTTTATAAAAATGGATAGGTGATAACTACGCTTCCTGCTGGAATCACAATCCTATTCCTCTGTCATTAAAGCAGGCTGTTGCCATACAAACATGTTACTGGGGAGAAAGTAAAAACAATGCTCAATAAAAAAGAATCTAGCCATCACATCTAAAGCCTGTGAAAAATATAATTCAATAGGAAAAATGAGCATGTTTTTTTTTGAAAATGTCTAATTAATGTATCTTTAGTCTCAGCAAGATAAGCTTGCTACCTGTTCTATGGATAAGATCACAACTTGCTTATACTTCTCAGCACTTTACTCTAGTGTGTTTAAAAAATGCACAGAAATAACCCAAATGTATTTATATTTTTTTCAAAATTGTTTTACTGCAGGTAAAAATAATGCTGAGAATCTGTCCATCACAAGGTATCTACGATACATCGGAATCCATGTCTTTTTTAAAAGTTGACCCTCGAAAGAAACAGATCACCCTGTATGACCCATCTACATGTGGCCCCACCATAACAGGCCACAGAAGGGCTGTGGTTGCTGTGCCAAAGATGTTTGCATTTGATTCAGTGTTTCCTCAAGATGCTTCACAGGTTTGTCAACTTTTCAGTAGAGCTGAGCAAAATTTAGATTTTCTGCAATATATTTTTTTATAATTTTCAACTATAGTGGCAGCCATGGCACAGAGGGGGGCAAGCCAGTCTATAGTGTGAATATGGCCTAGACCTGAATTTGAGGAATTTTGAGTTTAACTTTGGATTCTACTTTTAAGTCTAAAGGCAGGAATACAGGGCTCTAAATTTGAGCCGATAGAGAAATCTTAGCAGTAGTGTGATGACATGATCACACTACTGCCCGACTTCCCCGATATCGGAAGCCAGCTGTCAGCCCGTCCTATCCTTTGAATGGGGAACCGCGGGTCAAATCAAATTAGGTTTACCAACATGTTGGTAGCCTGTTCGGCCGAGCAAGATCTATTGTTTGGCTGTGCAGAAATCTAGGAAAAATCGACCCCTGTATTCCTACCTTGAGTGTTCTCAGTATGTATACACTGTCTTGTCTAGATCTTGCTGAGGTAACATGCGTTGCCATACTGGCAGGCTAAGTCTTTTGATGAACTGTTTCATAGGTGGTAGGAGCTGTACTTAGATGGTTTTCTGTCACTGTTCTTGTAACAATACTGCAGGTTAGTCCGGTTAGTCCGGTCTACGCAATTCTAAATAGCCCAATGAGGATTCTTTTGTAACATGCGACCCATAGAAGTAAATCTTGTGTTCCTGCAATATAATCATTATAAATTCAGACGTGGCTATTTCCCCATTTTGTCATTTTAGGCAGAAGTTTGTTCTGGGACCGTGGCGGAAGTCATACAGTCTGCTGTTAATGGTGCAGATGGATGCATATTTTGCTTCGGTCATGTCAAGCTTGGTAAGCTCCCAGATTTGTTACAGTTAATCACTATGTCAATTACACACTGTCATTTAATGGTTCAGCAAACACACAGAATGCAAAGAGGTTATAGCTTTTAATTAGTTACAAAACTTGCTTCATTTAATTCCTACTGAAAAGGGTTGAAGCAAAGTGAAACAATAGCTAAGGTAGATACCCTAACCTTGCTAGGCTAATCATTTGTTTTTCTAGACATACAGTATACTTCATGCCCTTAACATATTTTATCCATGTTTCTATGAGAATCAATCAAACATTAAAACCAAAAAGTATATCATTTCATTTAAGAAAACTGTAAGAGTACATATTTGTTTTCAAAATATCAGAAAAATTATATAAGTTTAAACAGAGGATGGGAAATGTATAAAGGAATATGTAGGAGGGTGCAAAAAATGAGTAATTAGAAGGGCTCCTTTCTAATGGTGAGTATGGGGTAAGTGTCACAAATTGGTTATAGGGGAAAACAATGTTTAGAAAGGAATCAGAGTTTAAATCTAGGCTTTTAGATTGATAGGAAGCCAAACTGTAAACACGAGTCTGTACAAAACGCTCAGGTATAATTGCTTTTGGACTTTGCAAAGATTTGTCATCATTTATAAAGTTTGGAGTTCAAGTGATACCCTTTATTAGCTAACTAAAGTAATTAAATAAGCATTGAAATAGTGCATAGCAGTCAGGATAGTTGCATTTTTATTTTCAAGTAGTGAATGAGGAGTGGCAGCCTAAAGGTTTTTATCCACCATTTTTATTTAAAATTGAACAATTGTATTCCAATCAGTGAAAATCTTTACAAATGAGCCATTGCCCTGAAGTTAATCACAATCTAAAAATGCTAAATTTTTAGGTAAGAGCTTCACCATGATTGGTAAAGATGCCTCTACACAAAGCCTTGGTATTATTCCTTGTGCAATCTCTTGGCTGTTCAAGCTAATCAACGAGCGACGTGAAAAGACTGGAACTCGCTTCTCGATCCGAGTATCTGCTGTTGAAATCTACGGCAAGGATGAAAATCTTAAAGACCTGCTAGCTGAAGTAGCCACTGGTAGCCTTCAAGATGGTCAATCCCCAGGAGTCTATCTCCGAGAAGATCCAATATGCGGTACTCAGGTATAATGGCATTCTGCAGATTATTTATTTCTTCACAAATAACCACATTGTGTTTTCAAATCTCTTTCTTTGTGGCCATTAAGAATCACATGAAAACTCTTTCTAGCCTATGAGCCAGAATCCAAGTCCCTGGGCATACATATTTGTTTTTTTGATTGCCCAAGAGACTTGGTGGGTTGTGGTAGAAAGAACACCCTTATCCTAATTAAATGTTTTTTTTTCTCTGTGCTTGCAGCTTCAAAACCAGAGTGAGCTAAGAGCCCCCACAGCAGAGAAAGCTGCTCACTTTCTCGATGAGGCCCTTGCGGCAAGGAGTACCAGTAAGCCAGACTGTGATGAAACAGATCGGAGAAATTCTCATATGCTTTTTACGCTTCACATATACCAGTATAGAATGGAGAAGAGTGGCAAAGGAGGAAGTACGTGTGGGTTTATTTTATCCATTTGTGTGAAGGCTACCGGTACTGAACTTTCCTGAAAATTCCAGCTCCCTGGCTGTCATGCTGGTCTTTTGGCTTTGTCCTCACAGACATTGACCTGGAGTATATATAGACAAGGAGTTTTATCCCTTTCTAAACCACATGCTTATTTCAGTGTCAATGTAATTAAAAGCTAGGGGCAGTAAGGCAAATAAAATGTTTACTAAAAAGGGCCTTTTATGTCACTCACTATAGGTTTCTTTTTAATTAACCCTTTATGTCCACAGGACAAATTCTAGCAAAGATAGTAACCAGATTGGCTGTACTAGGCAATTTTGCTACCCATTACCTCGCTTATGTCAATGAGGCCAAACATTATCCAGTATAGTCCTGTTTCTTGGATCTACATAATCTTTACAGGATGTTGTGTTGAATTACAGTTGCACATCAAAAAGTAGGTTCTTAGGTTCACGGGAAACAATGCAGTTTCCTACTGTTGAATAGAGAATTGTGGTTTCCTAGAGGTAAATATGTGCTGGGGAATACAAAATGGAAGGAAGTGGCTGTAGGATTAAATAATAGCCAGCCTAGGCTAGGTAAGGTTGCGAAGTATAGCAAGGTCAAGTGTTTAATTTGCCTCCTGAGACAATCAAGAGACATGTAATGTCTATACAATTTAAAGACCACATAAAATCAAGCCATACGATTCCTTTAGATCTTTCAACAACTGTAGTATAGTGGCCTCCCTGATAGAATACCGAGCGATTGGAAGGGTTAGAAAGGCCCTCATAGTACATGGTTTTGGAAGAAGAAAAGTTAATAGTACAGAAATTGTATGGAAAGTAAGGTGTATGAGGGCATTTAGATGTGGGGAAAAATACATTCCCTTTACTTTAAAAAAAATTAACATTTAAATTAATGGGAATGCAATAATATAGCTTTTTTTTTTCTTTAAAACGCTCCATCTTTTATATTTAGTCTAAAGTTTAAAATCTGACAAACAAACAAACAATCTGACAAATGATCTAAGGCTCCCTAATAACGTATCCATTAGTGATGGCCGAACTTCGGCCGTGTCCTTCCGCTTTTTAAAAAAGTCCGCCGTCCGCCCGTTTGCGGACAGATTCAAATTCCGGGGGGGCGGGGAATTTGAATCTGAAAACCAGGATGTGACGTCAGTGACGTCACATCCGGCACCTGGAACGCATAGTTCCTGGTGTGCTTACCTCGCTGCTAATGATCCCACCGGAGGAAGAATAGAGGGCTCCTTCTTGCCGGCAAACAGGGCGGGTCCGCTCTTTTGTCCGCCGTTTTGTCCGCTGGCGAGAAGGAGGGCGAACATGCTTGTTCGCGGCCGAACTGTGCGCCTTGCGGGCAGTTCGGCCATCACTAGTATCCATCCATGGTGCTCACTCGCGGTCGATCGCCCTCAAACCAGAGGGCCCACCTGGAGTGATAGACCAGAATAGCACCGTCGAACAGTCAGACGCATGATGCTGCAACTTGATGGTTCTTTTCTGGTTGATCGCTTTACTTTGGAAGGGGACCAGGGTCCCCAATCCAAAGTATCAGACAGGAATCGATGTGTGAATGCTGCACATTGCGATTCCCATACGTTCAGTGAACTACCGAAAGCAGCGTAGTGACACCTGGCTGGCCGAATACACAGGAATCTATACGTGTATGGCTAGCTTAAGTTGAATCTGTATCCAGCCAGGTGGGCATTGTGGTAATAGTAGATCTAAATGTTTTTCCTAGGCTGTAATTTAACAAGTTTGATGACAAATAAATATGTACAAAGTATAATGGCTGAGTAGTTAACTCAATACTACACCTATTGTCTTTTTTTATTTCCCATTAGTGTCAGGAGGACGCAGTCGTTTGCACCTTATCGACCTTGGGAGCTGTGAAAAAGTGCTGAGTAAAAGTCGTGATGGTGGAGGGGGACTATGTCTGTCACTAAATGCTCTGGGCAGTGTCATAATGGCCTTAGTGAATGGAGCCAAGCACATCCCATATAGGTAAGCTTACCTTGTGTATTCATTTTGGCATACATACTGGTTCTTTAGTCATAAATAATTTAGAAAGAAAGCCAACTAGATCTACTTACCATCAATATTACGATAAGCAGTAATACCTGGTTCATACCTTACATTTTTGCAAATTCTGGAATAATGAATCCCTTATTAGCCTAAGGGGAGGGGAGTGAAGTAACCAAGTTGCACTGAAGTTTATGGCAGTCCGGCCAGGTTACATTACAGCTAGCTGCCATTTATAGCTCTAAAACCAGCTGGTATTTATAATGTAATCCTTTTATTTGCTTGTTGGCATGTCCTTACAATGCTGGAATAACAAAAAAAGGCGAATGTCTCTTTCCTCGGGAACAAATGCCCAGTGCAGAATTTTTATTCACATTCTCCCTTGTTAAATAGGGACAGCAAATTAACTATGCTCCTGAGGGAATCTCTGGGGAATATTAACTGCCGAACAACCATGATTGCACACATCTCCGATTCTCCAGCAAATTACCCAGAATCCCTTGCCACCGTTCAGCTTGCTTCAAGGATTCATCGTATGAGAAAAAAAAAATCCAAGGTTAGTTTGTCTTTCTTTGTACTCCATGCCGGGGGTGGGGGTAGCAGAGAGGAAAGGCTCAGTTGATGTTGAAGGCATTCCATTCACTATAGGATTTATATGTAAAATATTTTTTTACATTTTTTTTTTTACGTGACAGTGCTGCACTGTCCATAAATATTCGGGATAGCTTTATTACTGGAGAACAGAAAAAAGATAATGTTATACCATAGTGCAGATGTCAGTTTAAATATGCAGACAATAGTAACCTATTGTTTTTTTGCTACATCACTTTTAAATATTATGTTCATGACTAATGAGACAACATATGAACAAAGTCTTTAAACCTAAACAAACTTTTTCTTCTAGTATGCATCAAGTTCTTCTGGAGGAGAAAGCTCCTGTGAAGAAGGCCGTTCCCGACGACCACCACACCTAAGACCCTTCCACCCAAAGACGGTTGCACTTGATCCAGACTTCCCTGGCCCAGGAATGCATAGTGATCCTGACTATTCTTCTAGTGAACAGTCATGTGACACCGTTATTTATGTTGGTCCAAATGGAGCGGTTTTGTCTGACCAAGAGTTAACAGACAATGAAAGTCCTCCAGCGTTTGTTCCAATCATACCTTCACTTCTTAAGAAAAGAAGTAAAGACAATATATCAAGCCTTCGGAGTTCTGATAATGATCATTTAAAATGCAACACATTTGCCGAGCTACAAGAGAGACTTGAGTGTATTGATGGCAGTGAAAATCCTTCCAGGTACCTTAATGAAGACACTCTCTCTGTAGCTCTTTCTGCTAAAGCCATGGAAAATGGACACTCTATGCCAGTTCTGGATAAACCACCCTATTCTCCCAAGAAAGGGCAATCCAGTATTGCTTCATGTGTTTATTCACAGAACTGTTCAGGATCAGAAACCGTTGCACCTCTTTTCATATCTGATCAGCCTCAAGAACATGCCAAAGCCGAAAGTACACATTTGGACTCTTTCTCAAATAAATCTCAGCTGACAATCACAGAAAAGCAGAACTGCCCTTTGCCAATGTCAAGTGCTAGCATAAATAAAGAACAACCAAAAATATTAGCTGATGCATCAGTAAGAGAAAAAAGCCCCCTTAAGCCAAATCCTCTTCCCAGTCCTGCACCAGCACATTCTCAGATTAATTCCAATGTGAGCTTGGAATTAGCCAGTGGTGTCAGAACTCCTCCTGTTGGCATGAGCAAATTAGGAAACCAGGACAAGCACAATTTACAAGACCGCACATGCCCCATTGTCAGTAGAACTCCTAAACAGCCTGGTCCAATTGGAGTACGCAGGTTTTGCTCAGCTGTAAAAAGCAAAGGTTTTGATCGGGATATCTTAACTACCACTGTGACATTGCAGAAGCCTGTTGAACTGAATGGAGAGGATGAGCTTGTTTTCACTGTTGTAGAAGAGTTGTCAATTGGTGGTATTCTTGACAATGGTAGACCTTCTAGTGTCATTAGCTTTAACAGTGACTGTTCTCTGCAGGCCCTTGCCTCTGGCTCTAGGCCAGTCAGTATTATTAGTAGTATTAATGATGAGTTTGATGCCTACACATCACAGATTTCTGCTGCTGGTGTCAATATTGATATTGTGGTGCCATTCTCAGATGATCAATATGCTGTTGGCAGTCGCCGCTCGTCCATTAGTTCATGGCTTAGTGAAGTCAGCATTTGTACAATAAGCGATGGAGCACAGAATTGTGACACTTTACTTCCTCACACAATTAATAAAAGCAGCGAGATTGTAGATTGCCTGAATTTAGAGAACACAAGTGTTCAAATGGAAAAGAACCTAAAAAATAACCTAAATGATAGTGGGTTTTGCTTTTCTGAAATTGATAGTGAAAGTATTAGTTCTGGTCTACTTTATACTGGCAATGAAAAAAGCCATAAGACCTGTGGGCTAACCAAAGCTATGACAAGCAGTTATCAAGCTACTAGCCAGACAAGAGCTTGTAGCACACGGGGTACATTATCATTTGACACAATCCACTCCAGTCTTCCTCGGAAAAAGTCTACCTCATCTGTATCACACACAAGTGCATTGAATGGAAAAGAAGGCACATTTGAGGACCCTTGGACAGAAAGAATTGATAACTCTCTAGAAGGACAGACTGAAAATCAGCTACTTTCTGCTAAATCTTACATTCCGGGTACAAACAATCAGTTTAAACAGAGTTTAAAACTTGCTCAAACTAGTACACCTAAGGCTCTAAAATCCCAGGTAATGCTGGCATGTTCACAACGGGTGGTGGATGGCTGTGAAGTGAATGCTAACGTTTCCACTAAAAAGCCAGAGCCTCCTACAAAAGTGCCACAGCTAAGGCGAGGTGCCACAACTCTAGGAGTTACAACAAACTACAACTCTCTAACTGAACATTGTAACAAAGGGGGATCAGATTCTATATTTTCTGATGGTAGTTTAAAATCTTCAGGGACCAGGAAGAACGTGCCTCAAAAAGAAGGAATGCTATCAAGACCAGGTGGGACAGGACCACCTGCACCCCCTGTACGTAAATCAAGTTTAGACCGTAAAAATAACCATTTACATTCAAACAGTCTTGGTAGGTTAGAAGAGTGCAGTCGATCTGCTCTAAATTTAGATGAAACCAGCGAAACACAAGCCAATAAAGTTGCAAGAAATGACCATTCCCTATCCAAAGCTGTATCCAGCTTAAAGAATAAGTCCAGTAAATCAGAGTATGCTCAATGCTATGGAAGTCACGTGTCCTTGGAAAGATGTGATAGTGTAGCATCCATGAGCTTGAGGACTAGTGGACCTCGTGATAACACTACTGGGAGTAGCTTTAAGGTAAACAGAACTGTACCAAGGCTTGGGGTTCCATCTGCATCCAGCACAATTACCTCCCCGCCTTCCTGCAATCCTAACACAAAAAACAATCAGGCTAAAAGTTCTCTTTCTCAAAAGGCAACAAGCAGCTTAACCAAGAACCGTAGCCTTTCCAACAATGGCTCAAAATCTATAAGTTCTTCAGTGAAGTGTTTAAATCAGTCAAATGGAAAAGTTTCTGGTATTCCTCCAAGTGGAAAAGCAGGTTCAAGGTCTGTGCAGTGCATCACTGGCAAATCTGCTAGAGGAACCATTATGGGAACTAAGCAAGCACTAAGGGCAGCCAACAACCGGGTCAATGAGTTGGCATCTGGCAGCTCTGGCAAGATTGGTAACTTTCGGGGTTCAACAGACTCAGACAGTGGAAATGACAGTGGTGTTCACCTAAGTGATGAGAAATCTCAAACACCACATTTACCATCACCTTATAGCAAGATAACAGCCCCGAAGAGACCACAGAGATACAGTAGTGGCCATGGCAGTGACAACAGCAGCGTTCTCAGTGGGGAACTGCCCCCAGCAATGGGCAGGACAGCCCTCTTCTACCACAGTGGGAGCAGTGGTTACGAGAGTATGATCCGTGATAGTGAAGCCACTGGAAGCGCATCTTCGGCTCATGACTCGGTGAGCGAAAGTGGAGCGTCATCATCTGGACGGATGAGGAGTCTAAAATCTCCAAAAAAAAGAGGTAACTGAGTAAAATCTTTTTTTAGCATTCCTAACACAAATAAAACTTCCCCATGGGAATTTTTATTTAAATATTTTATTAAAAAAAAAATTCTAGGTAATCATATTCTAACATTCATTCCACATATTTCCAGTGATGATAAATTATTGAAACTAACATATTTAAACTCTTAACTACCACTAGGCAACCATAATAGTGTTTGATACTACCCAAAAAACATTTTAAAACATGATAACATTCAATTATTTTCTTTGTGGTTAAGAAGTGACATCACTGAAAACTTAGAAGTTACACATGGGACCTAGCAGTCTTACTTACACTCACCAAAGATTCACTAAAGATTTATAAAACCATATCAGGTGGATAAAGGTTTCCACAAAACAAAACTTTTTTTGTGAGTTTGGAATATACTGTCTAATAATCCTTATATTCTTTTTTTTAATCCTTTTTATTCTTTAAAGGGCTCCAGCGTCGAAGACTAATACCAGCTCCACTCCCAGAGGCCACAACAGCTGGCAGGAAGAACAATGTTACTGGTCAGTGGGTTGACCGTCCACCTTTATCTGGCACTTTAAAAGAACCCTTTGAAATTAAAGTCTATGAGATTGATGATGTAGAAAGATTACAGAGGCACCGGCATGACGAAACAGAGGTCAGTTCTCTTTTTATGATCCAGGACTTAACCTGTAGTGTTGAGGTTCAACCAAACCAATACTGAATACTGATACTGATTTTGCTGAATACAGAAAAAACAGCACCCCACCCTTCACATCCCTACATTAAGAATGACTGCATTGTTGCAAAAAGAATAGCTGGGAAAGGTTCCTTTGTAGGGTCAGTTAGAACACATTAACACGATTATTAATCCCAAAAGTGTGCTTTAGAATGTCAGAATGTAAAAAGCTTTAATTACCAAATAGATTGATACATGTATAGCATTTTAGGCATTGGAAATGTAAGATTCTACATTTTGGTTGGAGAGAATTTTGAAGGTGTATTGGCTCTCTTACCAAAACAGTAACTCATGAATAGGATAGAGGAAAACCATGTGCCTGTAGTTCCAGTCAGGGTATAAGAGCATATATAGCTGAATCAGTCTAAAAAGACAAACCATGCAGCTCACAAGAATTGTTGTTGTGTATTCTGTAGAAAACAATGAATCTCTTCATGCACAAATGATGAACATGTTAGGTGGGTCACTCTCCATATGGGTTGAATGGTGCTTTTCCAGTGGCATGAAATCACTACGCAGGGTATGGCTAGTTTAAGTCAGAGCAGTGGTAAGATAGGAAGCAGAGCATTTTGTTGTGGTTTAGGGAGGTCATTATCTGTCACTTGGTAAAAAAATAAAACCTGCTTCCCAGAAGGTCAATAGATCAATCCCACCAGATGTGTAACATAGTACCTGAGAAAGAGGGTCTATGCCAGCAGGCCAGAAAAATGAAGAGTGTCTGAGCCAGGAATATCAATGAATATCTTACAAGTGTTATTTAGATGTGGATATACCTCAATATCCATTTATTACTCTCTTGATCATGGATCATTAACTCTTTATGCATGATATCATGAGTTTTAGTTATTAAATATGATTTCTGTTTGGGTATTCTATGCTCATCTGTAAATGTGAATGTGTGGTTTCATTGTGGACAATTGCCACCATTGGAAGAATTAACCTCTCTTCCACACCATATTCTTCACTTCTGCTTCACAGTGTGTCCTTTGGGTGTGTGTCAGTAGTTTATCAATGTAATCAGTGTATATCAGTAGTCACCAGGGAAGAGAGTGAATCAACTTTTGCTTGATCAATCTTCAATTGAAAATAACGTCTGTCAGTCTAACATCAATCATTCATACTATAACACCGGGTAATTTATTTCCATAGGCCTGTGTGCATGTTCTTTAATACGTTCGGATGCAAATCAATTTAAATACCTAAAATCCTGGCAGATACTTGTACAATCAAGTCAATAGATTTTGGTTTGGTTAATCGATTTACGAATCGATTCTCAATGGATCAACTAAAGCAATAATTTTTTTCTTCAAGTCAATCAAAACTCACAATTGAACTGTTGTATGCCAACCTTGAGTCTTCCTTCCCCCTCCCCATCTAACATTCCATCTGCTTGTAACCAGCACAAGGCACACTGTAGCTCACAGACATTGGATTTGAGGATTTTGTAGATAGTCTCTAGTAACCTTATACCTTATATATATCATGCACAACTAAAAACAGATATCACATTGATTTAATCAAAGAATACATTAATTATTCTGGTTTTACTGACTTGTCTTACTAGCTTTCCTTTGACTAATGTACTTTTATGTTTTTATTTTTAGATTTTCCAAGATATGGAAAAGGTAAGACTATTAACTTAAAAACATAAATAAAATTGCTGCAAAAAAGATATATACAATACATATGTTGAGTTACAAGCCACAACTCTGTGAATGTCTTTGAGTGGCCCAGACAAAGCACAGCCTTTTTAACACTAAGATCCCTGTAAAGCTTTGTAGGCTCTCTGAGAATCATGCTTTTTGCAGGAAAATCCTAGGACAGATAAAATATATTTAGGGTTAAATAGAGTCTATTTAAACAAAAATAAGAGATCAATGAGAGAAGACTGAATTCTGTACTTAAGGGTTTGTGTCCATTGGTCATCACTGATGTATCAGTGTTAAGGGCAAGTGCATTATTTGTTAGTGAGGTGCTAATGCATTCTTTTGGGTATGTTTTGACCGTTTAATTAAATAGGGCACATTGACACTTCACAGAGTGACATATATGACATTTCTCATTTGGGGAGCTTTCCTTTACATTTTTACCTGGAAGTGTCCCTTCAAGAGTTGATTATGTGAACATTTTTTTTACTTAAAAAATCATATAACATGAAACATCCAGTAATTTTTTTTACATCTGCCTATAATTTAGTAGTTAAGGTGAACGTTCTTTACAATTTGTGCCTAAGATTGCCTATGCTTTTAGTAAACTAGCATCTATATTTAAGTGTGAGATATCACTAGTTCCATGGAACACAGCACCCAAATAAAACTAGTTTTTAAGTGGAATTATCCTATTCAAAAATATTTATTTTTATATTTAAAGTATACAGGGAGTGCAGAATTATTAGGCAAGTGGTATTTTTGAGGAATAATTTT
>CM070043.1:18581138-18605910 GCA_036250615.1 Ptychadena robeensis | reverse complement strand
GTGATGTTGCAGCTCTGAAATATGGCCAAACTGGTGGCAAGTGGCATCTTGGCAGCTGACGCTTGACTTTTCTCAGTTCATGGGCAGTTATTTTGCACCTTAGTTGTTCCACACGCTTCTTGCGACCCTGTTGACTATTTTGAATGAAACGCTTGATTGTTCGATGATCACGCTTCAGAAGCTTTGCAATTTTAGGAGTGCTGCATCCCTCTGCAAGATATCTCACTATTTTTGACTTTTCTAAGCCTGTCAAGTCCTTCTTTTGACCCATTTTGCCAAAGGAAAGGAAGTTGCCTAATAATTATGCACACCTAATATAGGGTGTTGATGTCATTAGACCACACCCCTTCTCATTACAGAGATGCACATCACCTAATATGCTTAATTGGTAGTAGGCTTTCGAGCCTATACAGCTTGGTGTAAGACAACATGCATAAAGAGGATGATGTGGTCAAAATACTAATTTGCCTAATAATTCTGCACTGCCTATATACTATGATATCAAAGTACAATTTTTATTTATTTATTTATTTTACAATAAATTGTAATTATAATTTTTTCATACAATTTTTATTTTAAAGGGTTTAATGTACTTCAACACAAAACTAAAGGTTGCAGAAAGACGAGAACAGAGAATAAGAGATTTGAAGGGAAAGCATGAATTGTTAAAAGAGGAGCTGGAGGACACCAAGACTCGGCTAATGATGGATCCAAACAAGTGGAGAGGAGAGTGTAAGTGTTTTTGGTTATTGGGTCTGTTGTAAATAGACACAGTTGGTAATCAGGCTTTTCATACAACCTAGAAACCTGAAAATGCCCTGGTTTTAAATTCTGTCTAGCTACCTCCAGCTATAGTGTGGGTGGATGTATAAAATGCTATCATTGACTTATTTTCAGGGGTTATGAAGGTTTTAAAGGTTTATGAATGGGCTATTTCCTTGAACATCTACCGACGTATGTCCAGTCTTTAGACTTCTCATTAGCATATTTTCTAGAGGACTGCCAACACAAGACGCTGACTCTTTACACTTGTTGTAAAGAGATACCCTTATTTTTCCCCAGTATGGGCATTAGTTCATCAGAATGACAAACATAAATAGAGTTATGTATATAGAAAATATCCTTTTAATTTAGTCATATGATACTTTTCTCCCTCAACAGTTGAGGTGAACCCCGACTTGGAGGAAGAATCTCAGGAGTATTTAGAGGCACTAGAACAAGCCACAGAAGACCTGGAACTCTGTGTTAATGTATGCAAATCTCATGTTATGATGGTGACCTGCTTTGATATTGGGATAATCATTGATCAGCAAGATTGTGGAAAAGAAGTGGAAGTCTGAGGAAGATAGACACAGATGAATATACATAGACAAATGGACTTAAGGATGAAGATTTTTGGGAGTGATGTTGCAATGAGAAACATGAACAAATGTACATCAGAATGTGAAAATGTAAAATTGTAAAGAATGTTATTGAAATGAAACTGAAGATGAATCGTAATGCATCACCATGCATATGTTGCCTTTAGACATGGGTTAGCCTACTTGACCAGCCTAGTTTTGCTTTGGAACCAACTTGAGTTCGGGCATTTGTGAGACCTATAGCTATTGAATTTAGACCTGCCCTGCTCCAAATTAAAGGGGATTTCCGCCTTTGAGCTGCACCTATGAAATTTGGAGTTGTCACCCTCTACTAGTCTTGTAAAAACACCATGGATTCTTTAACACAGCAGTTTATTATGCAACGGGCTCAGAAAAAATGAAGCCAAGTTGCATGTCTTTGCTCTTTATGATCACCTGACTTGTTAAGAATGTCACAGATGTAGATATCTGTAGGACAGCATAAATTTCCATATAAGGTAACCTATGTACCATTTGAATCCCATACCACATGTGTTGCCAAATGCAAGTAGCAAGGTACACATTTTAAATGAGCCCTTAGAACTCATTCACATCACATGCAGTGTTGAACAAGGACTTGTCCACATCAATAAATTGCAATTCAGAGCAAGTCCTGTTTACTGCATTTTCTTATGTAAGTTTAATTCAGGATGATGCAGTTCTTTAAATTCAAGACACACCTTAAACACATAATATTGCAATGTTTAGTAATAAATGCTTTAAACTGTGAATGGGCCTTGAATGGGAGCCTAACTCCACTTAAAGCGGTTTTAAACTTAAATGTAAAAAACAAACATACATTAAACAGACCAAATATTCACCTGTCAGCAGTTCAGATGCTGGAAAACTGCTACACAAAAAAACACCACACCATACTCACTTTACTTGCTTGCAGTTCTCATGCTGGCATCTTAAATCCTGGAGACCTGCAGCTACTTCTGACCTCACTGCCCCCCCTCTCCTCCCCCCTCCACTTCATATTCTCCTGTCTCTTCTCTGTCAGAGCTTTAGAGACTCATGGGGGGGGAGGGGGGTGATCAGCTGCTGATGAGATCCTGTCTAGGTGGTAGATCCGCTTTAAGTAACGTATGCTCATGCTTGGCACCGTATGCTCATGCTTGGTTTTTAAAAATGGGTAGTGTCTTCAAGATTGAAAATCTTCCTTTTATCTTATGTACCAAACCCCCTGAGTCATATATTTGCAAGGCAGTGATGTGAATGCCCCTAATGGTTATAGAGAAGAACATGTTTTTGGTGGGAGTCTATTTGTGTTTCTTAACATCATTACTTACAGGGCTAAACCTAGTGTGCCACTTCCAAGATGGCACCTTTCAAATATAAAAATGCAAATATTGGAATTAAGTAATTGGAAATAAGTAACTTGGCAAACTTGGCTCGGCCTTAAAACCTTTACTCCCTTCCTTGTCCAGTCCTAATACTTTGGCTTATTCTATGACTAAGGCTGGCCATACACAGGTCAATACTCGTGCAATCAATGAATCCTCGAGCACAGCATGATGACCTCACCATGCTGAGCTCAAGCTTCGTCTTCCGGCTGGAAGAAAGGCTGGGTGCCATAGATTCGAGCACAATCAGTCACTATGATTCATGGCGCTTGAGCCGTGTATGCTTAGCCTTAGGTTTTCTTTAGGTTTGTGTGATTTGCAGACACATTTTCCAAGCAAAAAAAAAGTGACCTATAGAAAGAGAATAACATTAAAATACAGATTGTAGTCATATATATGAATGTATTATCTCCTTTGATAGAAAGTTTAGACTGGCTCATGCATGATACTGGTGAAATATCCATTGCTCTTTTTACAGCACTTGCTGAAACTTTTGGCTTGGCCACACCAGGGATTTTTTTTTTGCTGGAGTTGAACCTTATATTGAAATATTTTACATAAAGCAAGTTTGGTGAGCACAATACACCGCAACAGAGCACTGTGGGGAAGGGTTTTAAAAGTCCCTTAATGCTGTGAAAATATTTTTTTTCTTTCCTGTATCCTGGAGGATACAAATATGAAATGTCCATTTACTGATTTCTAACTTCTAATTTGCTTTGGGAAAGAGAACATTCTTCATGAATTCCATGAATGCTATAGTCTAGAGGTTTAGGGTGGCATCAGTTCATTGCTCTGTAGTCCACTAAAAACAGGAATGAATGCCTCATGGGACACTACACTAAAGCACAACTACAATGAGCAGCACTAGTGCTTATTTTTGTTCTTTGCACAGTAAACAAAATCAGCCTATGCATAGTAGATGCTAGCACTCATTATGGACTTGCATCCTGATAGCACAGAGACCTAATATTACTTAGGATAATGATGGTAAATAAAGGGACTATGAGAGCAATGGCTGGCAAATTCAACTGATTTGTAATTTATGGTTGCAAACACTTTTTTCTAATGTTCATTAAGGGACACATTTTTATACAATAGCTGTTTGGTGTATATAGTCGCATGCAGTAGGAGAAGACTATGTAGAACAAACAAACAACAAAACTTGATGGCCAACACCAACATGTAAGTTAGGCTTTGTTTCCATTGCGTTGGGACCCCTCCATTAAGGCTAAGCGTAAGCTTATACGTTTAGCGTAGGGGTCCCGACGTATAATGGAAACAAGCCCTAAATTGCAGAACACAGCTCCTGCCCCTTTGATTGTTGAAGAAACTCTCTTTATAGCCAGTCATCTTAATGCAAAACAATGCAGAAAGCTACCCTTGGGTGTCAAGAGGATCAGAAAGCAACATGGTATGGAAAAAAATGTGTTTTATGAAAAAAGTGCCTTGTTTTCATACAAATTTTCTTATTTTATTTGGTGCTAGAATTTAAAGCCAGCAAACCTAAGCAGACCATTAAATGTATCAACATTTACATTGTACAGTGTACACAAATACAAAACAGAAACATTGTAGCAGGAGCAATAATTCATTCTGTTTCCATACCTGAATTTGCCTTCTGATTTCAAAGAAAAGCTGGTCTTATGCAGCAAAATAACAGAAATTATTGTCTACAATGAAACCATTCTCAAACCAATACAAGAATTTTGCAAAATGTTTTTGGAATTCAGTTTTCTGCCATTCCATAATCAGTGAAATTCCCTTGTTATGGAATTGTTAATTGAAATTGAAATGTTAAATGCAAATCTGTGTATAATATTTTTTACTTGTTTCAAAAAGCATGTTAACTTTGTTTTTTTTATTATCTAACTATACTGCTTATGCATTTTATAATCCATTTTTTACAGTTTTTCTATGGAAGGCAAAAACTCAGGTCAGACCTATAGATGCTGCATGTGATGTGTGCATTTTTTCTGTTTTTATATGGGATGGCTAAGCACTGACTGCTGTATGACACTTTGCTAAAGGTTTATGTGTGTATGTATTATTACATTTCATATGGAGTCATATTTTATGATCATCTTGTTTTTATATGAGGTTTACAAAACCTTTGTATAAATGTACAATATCATACTTAAACTTTTATCTGTGAATAAAAGATACATTTATTAATATATGTGTGCCATGGTTTCCAAGTTTTTTTATAAACAAAATTAGTAAAATTGTAGTCACTATGTTTTGCTTCTCTTACTGGAATGCATTTAATCCTGGCAAATTGTCAGCCCTTTTCTCCACCATTAATTAACTTTGTGGATTTACATTCCCAATAACATCAGAACTGGCAATTGACAACATATGTGGATATAGTACTGCAGTGTCATAAATGTATAAGGAGATCTCCAACTGGCTAGCAACAGATAACCTCCATTGCCAAAACATGAAGTCCAACAGCCCTGATGTCAGCAGAAAGGGTGGATCCTTTCAAGCTGTACTCTCCTTGAACTTAGCTGATAAAGGAGCCTCAAGGCACGAAGAACAGACTTCCAATTCAAATTAAAATTGGATAACATTTTAGGGGATGGATAAAGTACAACAAATTAGGCAGATCAGTTACTTGGCAGAGAAAGGTCATAGTTTGGAAAACCCTCTAACTTCTGCTAGAGAAAAACACACACATTCAAATGGGTCAACAGGGAAAACCAACCACATTTTGGACTGTAAAAAATGCTCTGACATCCCTGTGCTTCCATGGTAGCAAAATGAACCAGTTCTCGCTTACCTGTGGCTTGCCCATGTATAGGCTGGAAGACACTGTCCATTAGTTATAATTTCTGCACATTACTAGAGGGAACATGATTTTCTTAACCACACTAATGCATTTTCATTGTTGCAGAAAACTGAACAAAGCAATTTGTTAGTGTAATCTCCCTCTGTTTGACTCCTTTGAAAGCCATGCTGGTGTGAAAGTCATCGTTCTGGAGGTTGAGTTCTGAATTCTGTACATAATCATTCTGTTACCACCTGAATTACCCATGATTTCCTGTTCTGTCGCTGAACCAGGGTGTTTAAGCTGTATTCAACTGTACTGTCAACCTTGAGTGAGGAAAAAAGCAACCTAAGGAGGTAGAACTGTAGGGAGGAGGAGCTGACCCAAGGTGCTGTTATAAGGTGTGAAAAAAATAAATACTCTTGCTCAATGATAGATTTAATGGTCTTTTGCAATTTAAAAAGGCAGTCAATCAAGCATACTAGCCCACAGTGGAATTGATTACAAACCAAACGATTCTTTTCCAAAGCCCTGTGCCCAAATACCCCAAGAACTAAAAAATAAGTTTTGTAAAAATTACGTAATTATGTAAGAAATTAAACAAATGATTTCATATAAATGGAATGGGATGAATAAAGAGGTCTCCCTGACCTACCCAATCCTAAAGACAAAAAAACCCAAAACACAGCCACTAAAAAAGAATCGCTTAAGCTCCCTATTGCTCTTGTGAGGTCCAGCTTTCTGTACCAAAAGTGCACCATAGACTTACTTTTCCTCTCTCCTCTGGTGTGATGGACCTGGTGACATCACACCAGAGGAAAGAGGGTTAACTTCAACGGGGCCCATCTGGGAAATCAAACTTAAACAGTTTTCTCCATAGAAAACTGTATTTGTGTGATTTGATTTTGAATCTCCTGCCGCCGCCCCTACTCCATGGGGGTGTGGGGGGATGATCGGCTTTCGTGCAGAAGGCAGTTCAGAAAATTGGAGCAGTGCAGAACGGTGAATTTGTGCTGGCGGGGCTCCGATCTCTGCCAGACAGCCCCATTTCGCCCGTGCTATACTGACAGGACAGCATAAGATCTATTTTTGGCAGTGGCTTTTTATAATTTTTTACATATTCGGACTACAAGATGCAGGGACACTTTCCCGTTGGTTTTATTGGTAATAAAAAGTGCATCTTATAGTCCGAAAAAACGGGGTGTATATATAAATATATATATATATATATATATCTTGGCTATAGATATTCTCGATATCTGAAATACTCTAATTATTTTATCTGTACCTTAGTTGGTGGTGTTTTTCCTCCTCCAGTGAGATTTGCCTCAACAAAAAAGGAATGCTCCCACATGATCCATACACATTAGAGCAGCAGTCTCAAACCATATGTCCATACTAAGCACACATCCTCTGAGGTTCTTTCATGATTGACACATTACTGCTGGAAAATGCATTTCCTTAGCAAAGCATTTTTTTTTCAAGCATCATAAAAGAAAAGGAACACTTTATAACTGTGGCTGCAAGCAATCTTTTAATGTCCCTGTACATACATGAATCCCTTTAATCGCTTTTTCTTATAGTTTGCTGGATGTTATATTTAGTCTCTGAAGTTGAAAGTCTGCCTTGAAAAGCTGGTTATAAATCTTGTTGTTCCTACCGAGCTGGCAGAATAAATATCAGCCATCTTACTTTGGGGTTTTCCATTATCAGTGGGTCTTTTTGGCCAATGCTCGTGACGGCTAGCACACAAATACTATTTAGAAGTGTAGGCCATCTGCTATAAAATGCAAGCTGTCTTTATAGTTTAAATGGAATCTTTTTTTCATGTAAGATCCTTTATTCTTGTGGGCTAGCAAATGGAGACATCTGTTTCTAACTTGATGTACTTGAAACTAATCAGCACAGTCAAGGCATTCTCCAGGAGAAGTCATTGTGTGTTTTTTTGTGCTCATGTTACCTGGAGGTTCAGTCATCCCTTTATAGTAAAATTACAGTGGATTTGCTAGACTACAACTTGCAACCAACATGTGTATACAATATATGTCTTCCTGAAATTTTTTGAAACACAATTTAGGGGTCTGTTTCTAAATCCCCTTAGAAATGAATTAAGGGATCCTCAATGAGCCTTATAGGCTATGTTCCCATTTAGGCAATTAAACGCCTGCGCTTGCGATTTTAGATCGCCGGCAGAATCGCGTGCCAATCGCCTGCACTACTTTCAATGGGATTGTCCCCATTGATAGGATTGTGCGTGATTGCGATTGGGGCTGCGATCGAAAAGCTGCTCCCTGCGTTCTGACGCCGGCGGTCGTGCCCATAGACATGAATGGAGGTGATTTGCGGTCGTTCGTGCAGGCGATTAGAAGCTCCACAACACCAGCCAGGTTGTGGGGATAAGGCCTGATGTTTTGATTTTTTTTTGAGAGGTGAAAAAGAATCCAAGGATCACCACCAAGACCATCCTGGTCAATCTGGGCTGTGATGGTGGCAATATCTCAAGGCAGACAATCCAATGAACACTGCACACTGCTAGGTTCCATGGATGCAGACCAGGGAGGACACCACTTCTCCAGATAGTATTCTTATAGGTATATTAGTGGTAAACCACTAGAAAAAGAATAAGCTTCTTGGAGGCGCCCACATGGTGATACAAAAGTCCTTTATTTGATAAAAAGAAGTATTTCCTAAATTTATTTAGAAAATACCTATTTTTATCAAATAAAGGACTTTTTTTTATCAACACAGACAACCCAAAACACACAGCAAACGTGATAAAGAAATGGTTAGCAGACAACAACATTAACGTTTTGGAGTGGCCCAGCCAGAGTACTGAATCCAATTGCTGGTTGAATAAAAGTAACTTTAAGTCAAAATTTGCCTGGGGTATAAATAATTACTATACATAAATAAAATGGAAAAGTTTGAGGGCCATTACACACTAATAATGTTTCTAGAAAAGGGGGGCCCTGCAGGGAAAGTTTGGGAACCACTGATGAATCGGATAAACATACATGTATTGTATATGTGCTGTTGAAGGAACAACACATCTACAATATATGTATGAAATATAGAACCCCCCTAGAAAATTGCATTAAATAATCATAAAAGAACTTACAGTTAATATGTCCAATCCCACGTAGTACACCATTCTTGATATAAGAAAAAAAAAAAACAAGAAAAAATTCTAAGAAAAATTTAATGAATCAAGCTTCCATCTGATTGTTTGGAATGCTAACATTTAAAATACATGTTTTCTTAAGTCAACATTTCACAGAGAATTGATGACTTGAAATTACCCCACATTTCCAACCTGTAGTATCATTGTGATAGGAAATAAGTACTGTACTGTCTAATGGTATACATATGTAAAAAAAAACTTTTTTTTTTAGTCCCAACAGTCCTGGGAGCAATAACTCTGCATCCCAGGAGGCGGAAATGTACTACATTCCCTCCAGCCAAGCCAAAAAGCCACTGCCAAGAAAAGAAGAGATCTTGTCTGCATTATCACTAGCAGTACCCATTCTCTGAACACACTGATCATCTTATGGCGAGGCACATTTTACAATTAGATAGCATGAGTTGTACATTTACATTTTGCATTGCAATAAATACATTTTGTGGCAAAAACTCACATATCTTCCATATGTAAATAGCTGCTTATGGGTATGTTGTTCAGTTCCAGAATGTAAAATGTGTCTCCTCATAAGTTGGTCAGTGTGTTCAGAAAATGGGTATTGCTAGTGTATAGACACATGCTAAAGTTTTAGCCCTGAAAACTGCTGCAGCGAAGACCTCCCTCCTGGCCTTTTTGCTGGAGGAATATAGAGTGAATACTACATGGTCCAGTCCTGCCTACTTTGCTGAAACATTCTGTATATTTACTTGATATCTGAATGATTGTCTCTGTCTTTTTCTCTCCAAATACTTTGGTGCGTCTTATAGTGTGAAAAATACGATAGATGTCTCCCTAACAGGGCACAGAGATAAAAATAACCTGCCAGCATTCTAAACTCTCTCCTATTCTATCTTAAACTGAATAAAAGTTTCGTTGTTACAGTTACTATTAGTACAGAAAGCCTAGCTTTCATTTTCTTATTAGCACCAGTTTTGTTTTGGTTTTTGTAAATCTTTGATTAAAATTAGGCCTTTTTCGATTCGTAAAAATGTTTCTTAACCCTAATACAGATAATCTTATGTGCAAACTAGATATAAGTGGGAAAGAGAAAATGTACCTTTTCCAATTTTGATCCTCATATAAATCATAAATGTGATCCAATTACATCACAAACCTTTTATAACATTGCTGAATAAATGTTCATGTTCTGATGGGCACCCTAAATGCACATCGATATTATTCATGCAGAATAAGGGAAGCAAATGCAGATGCTATATACCCTGGATGATCTAAACAACCTTTTAGCTGAAAAACTAATTTAATATTGAAGGAAGAATGGAGTCATAATCGTATTACAGGAAAAGCCACAATGTATTTAATCTGTAGAAATCTAATTTTCTTGTCATCATCATTCAGAATGTAATGTACATCCACTGTCTGTTCTTCATGTTACTTGTACAGAGAAATGCATTATTTCCATAGTATTAGTAGTACTTTGGTAACTTATTGCACTTAACTGATTCTATCACCATAGAACTAAAGTAAACTGAAGCTTTCCACAATCCAGCAGTGTGAAAGGAAAGGCTTTTTACAGATCAACAATGTACATGGCAAACTTTTTCAGGACCCCCAAAGTACAGAAGATAAGTTCGGCAGATCACAATGGTACATTGATAACTTTCTACAAACCAGCAAATAGACATGGAAGGCTTTTGCTAGACCATCAAAAGCAGAACTGATCTCTTGCGGCTGATGATCCAGCATTTGTATGGAGCTGTAGCTTTTGATTTTGCTTTTGAGAAAATAATCAGATCTTACCTGAACTTCTGCAGGCTGTCATCAGGATTAGGGACATATTTCCTGAGATAAGAACAAAACATCAGATCATAAATACAGTGCCTTGTTGTGTATATGGATGAATACAAGCCACAAACAGCAGCCACCCTGTATTGTTGCTGGAAATGTGTTTCCTTTCTTCAGTCATAGTATCATCCCTGGATCTCTGGATATGTTGTGTAACTTTTCTACTATTTATATTATTTAATTTTTAAACTAATTACACTTACTACATGCTTAGATTAACATTAAATACATTTAAAGCCAACATTCTGCTATAAAACAGGCTATGGTGGTTACGACTTCAGTAAAGGGTATTACATGGTGAATTTAACATTTGATTCCTGAACTATCGATCGCCATGCATGTTCGTGGTGATTATTCGTGAATCAAACGCTCCCCATTTCTTCGAGTGATTGATCATGCTCCAAGAAACTGTTGATTGAACAGGGCTCCGACATGTTGATAAATTCCTGTTCGATTGAAATTACTTTGGAAGGGGACCAAGGGTATCGCCTAGGGCATAAATTGGCAAATTGACCAAAAAAAACCCAACACGTCGGTTCAATGTCCGATCCAAAATCGACCCATGTATGGCTTACTTTAGGTCTCTTTTCTTGGTCTCTGTGTCTCCGAATACTAATAAAGATTTTTTTTGCAGAAAATTGTTCACCTGAAACCTACAGAATATATGCTCTCTCAATTGTCACCAGAACAATCAATCCCATAAAAGTTATTCTGTTTTAGTTACATATCAAACATGTTAAAGTTTCTGCAGCAGATTGCTGCCTATATAGGAGATATAGAGAGGGTTGTGGGAACATTACAAAAAATTTATTTAGTTTAATGTCGAGTTCAAACTTTAACTCTTTCAACTTTTTGTTGCCAAATGTTCCCCAAAACCCTTCCCTACATCTCGGATTTTGGTGAGGATATCATGGTTAGGAGTTTTGCAATCACTTCAAAAAGTCTGCTATTCCAAATAAATAATAAAAAAATCATAATAAATCTTGACTCCAACATGCACATAGCATTTTGGTGCACTGACATTAGGGAATGGCACTCCATCACAGTGGTGGGGTACCTATTTTGTGCATTGTTGTAAGGTGGCTGCCAGCATGCACATTATTAATAAAGCCATACACGTATCGATTTACTTTCCATTGACCAAGAATCCATTGGGAATCGATTCCTGACCACTTGGTGCAATCGACCAAAAAAAAGATCGATCAAGATACTTACTGGCTACTTTATTAAGTAAACTTTTTTTAACTGGTTTAACCAGGCCTGATGCAAAACCTCATCCCCTTTTCCAAACTGACTGTATGCCTAGCGGTGGTCTGGTATGACCTGAGGGGGGGGGGGGGGGGGGGGGGGGGGGGGGGGGGTCATGCTCGTTCATATGCCAAACAGGGTTTGGTAACATATTGGAAGGACCCCACGCTATTTATGTTTTAACATAATGCAATGAATATAATGAACTCCACTGTGAACAGGCAGCTTCATATGCATGTAGACAGGTTAAATTGTCCTGATCTTTTCTTTATCGAAAATTTCTCCACATGGTGCCCTATGTCGTGTCCATTGGGTCATTGTTTGGCATTGACAAAATGCCTCCATTGTCCCGAATGGTAACACTTTTTTTTTACATTTGGGCAGCTTCTGCATTAAAAAATTAAATGCAACAAAAAATGCCTGCAAATTCTGTCAAATATAATATAAATATAATATCTAATAGGGTTAAATTAAATTCCAATACCAGTGACAGAATGCCAGAAAAGGCCCTGACAATACCCGAATGAACCTGCTCTAAAAGCACACACTTGAGCCCCATTTTGGCTTCAAGGAGTTTTTTTGTCATACTGATTCTAGTTAAAAGGTAAAAAAATAGGGCATTAAGCACATATAAAATATGTCCAGGCATAGTGCAGTTCTACATTTCATTACATTTTATCCTGACCTTGACAGATCTTTCTAGCTAAAGAGATCTCAAGGTGTAGGCAACCTGACTGAAAAAGTTTGTTCATACGGTTTGTGCGCACATCACTTTTTTTCCACCAAAGTATGAATATGAATGCTTGGGTAAGCTGAAATCTTTAGAAATACTCCAGAAATAAATGCATCTTCCTCAACCAGGACTATGGTCTAAGATATTACTTCAGAACCTTTGAAATTCAACATATCTCTTTTGAACTAAATATTTCTCTTTTTTTAAGAAAATGGAAACACATGAATAAAAACATGCAAATATATATTGGGAACATTTCTCTTTGAAAATGTGTAAGCATAGATTACCTTTAGGGTTTATAGCTACTGTCCATTTATGTTTATGTAGAACACAGATTTTAAACAGATGTCTCCAATCGTAATTACAATCTTTTTATTACTGTTCGGTGGATAATTTTTTTGGCTTTAATAGGCAAGATGCACTTACATGAGCGGGCATTACATTTATATGCTCATACTAATTATATGTATTGGTCTGACATTTGGTAGACCTATTGTAGTGAAGTTTAATTACTTCACTTTTTGCAGTGTTGACCTTTATAATGTTTCTGCCACCTTTCAATGGCAGCTGCTTGCAAAAAATACTTTAGTCCTGTTCCTAAGTTGTTTCTTCACAATGCAGCACTGCCAATTGGTACACATACAGGAGAAAACCACGCACAAATATATCATGCATCAGCATGATATATTTAAAA
The DNA here is from genome assembly GCA_036250615.1 of Ptychadena robeensis. Lineage (NCBI taxonomy): Eukaryota > Metazoa > Chordata > Amphibia > Anura > Ptychadenidae > Ptychadena > Ptychadena robeensis. The sequence continues at coordinate 18,592,741 of CM070043.1, read as the reverse complement.
TATATTGCAATATACATAGAGTTGGCATGATCTCTATGTATAGAGATCTCTAGAGATATATTTAAAATATATTGGAATATACATAGAGATGGCATGATCTCTATGAGACAACTTGGTTTTCAAGTAAGCAAGAACTAGTCTCACTTAAGGTTTCATTTTAACCACCACCCATCCCCAAATTTCACTTGACTTTCGTACTCTCCCCAATCCCTCAATTCACTGGGAAAAAAAATAGTATATGCCTACTTCCTGTAGCAAATACCACTTCATGCGCCCATACATCTTTATTGTTAAAAGTTAACCAAGTTGTAGCTTACACTAAATGTTCTCTATTCACAACAGGGATGGGCATGCAAGGAAAGCAATAAACTATTTTAACCAAAGTATTGATATGCCTTACTATTGTCCAGAATGTCTTGACAGCATGAAGCATTTGGAGATTCTTTCACTGGAACTACTAGGCCAAAACCAACCACCTAAAAGACATCCCCAAACCATAATTGCAACCCCACCACCACCAAACAAGCACAGTGTAGTCGACAAGTACTACACCTGACACCCACTCCTGGATTGCCAGAAAGAGAAGTGTGATTTGATTGTGTCTACTGTTCTGAAGTGAAGTGGGAATGTGCTATATGACCTATAACCCTTTGTGACCACTTGGTGATGTAAGGCTTGGATGAAGTTGCCCATGGAAACCTATTCCATAATGCTCTCTTTTTACGGTTCCTAATCTATTCTAAATACCATACATATTTTGGAGGTCTATAGTGATTTTAGGTCTATAGTGAAGATGTTGACTTTTGCATTATGCTCCTTATCCACCGAGATTTCTGTACCAAAAGAGGTACATAGGTTAATTTCGGCTAGATAAAGTTTTATTGTTGCTTTTTATTTCTTGGTTTATTTTTTGGTTTGCTTAAAATTTTTTTATATCAATGTCAGCATCAGGTACAAGTTAGTTGTAAAATACTTTTATGCTTTAAAAGTTTGGCATTGGTAAAAAGCAGTGATTTAGGATTATTTCTAATTATTTTTTTGAAAAAAGACAAAAAATATGTATATAAATTTAGTGATCATTCAGCTGAACAAATAGGGAAATTGGCAATTTACACATTGACTTGTTTTCTGCCTTGGAAAGGTTACAAGATTCTTGCATTTTAATGCAACAGTATAGAAGTGCGCAGACTGCAAGTTCACTCGCCCTATGCCTCCCAGCAACTGCCTGCCCAGCTGGTATTCATACCATGGATTCTGCCTGGGGGCTTCACCAGATGGCACACTTTGTGGCAGAGTGGATGCAGGCAAATCCAGTCATTTAAAAGAGGTCGGGAAAGTTATAGCAACAGAGCAAGGGAAAAGGTGAGTGACAGTGCTTCTCCTTTTACTAATAAATCGTGTTATGAGGTCATGAGTATAAGTGATTTTTAGAGGTTATGAATGACAAAAGTCATAGTATATTCAATAATGAAATTAATTACAATTCAGCAAAAAATAGGCATTGTGTAAGCTACTTTAGGTGTTTTTAGAATTTAAGCCCACACACACTAAAAAAACCTTTCAGTGACATAATGAAAATGATCATACTTTAGTACTTTAGTTCACGAGTTCCACTTTGACACAGCGGTACATCCTGTCTGACTCATGGGACAGGTTGTGTGTGCATCTTTTTCCCCCCAGTCATCATGCACTCAACGCAGGGAAATAGACGGTGTTGAAACAAGCCCTTAGGCCAGGGGAGGGCAAACTTTTTGACTCATGGGCCAATATTTTTTTTTATTTGACAAAAGGGCCGGAGCAAGAGCCTTTAAAAGCTGCCCAGGATAGGTGTCCTTAGTTCTCATAGCCCAGACAGGAAATTTATCAAAAGTATATATAAAACACTATTAATAAATGGAGGCTTTTGATTGTAATCATAAACATTCGATTGCAGGTGAATTATGGCCATTAGGAGACCCTGCAGCCAGCGTGCAGAGCAATGGCCACCGCCGAATAACGCATGCGCGCATGCGCGAGCCTGCTGTACTATGCGGGCACGCGCACGAGTGTGCACAATTTAAAGGGACATACACCCCTCCTCTCTGCAGTCACTTCCTGCAGAGGGGAGGGGTGGGTAATCAGTACAGACTATATAAGGACGGTGTTAACAAGAGAGGATGCTGTTGATTGCAGTTCAGTTGTGGTTAAAGTGCTTTATGCGATTCCTTATCCCCTCTCTTGACCGACTCCCCGTGTGCCGAACCTTGGCTTGTTTCATCGTTGACCCGATCTCTGGAATCCCGACCCTAGCACTATTACTGGACTACTCTTTGATTGCCGCCTGCCCTGACCCTCTGCTCGTCCTGACTTCGTTGACCTCTCCTGCCCTTGTGACCCCGGAACCCGTCTCGACTATTCTTATACTAGTATTACTTCCACAGTGGGGTAGTCTCACCCGTACCTCCGTCACACATAGGGGTGCTGGCAATAGAGGGAGACCTGTCCTGCCTGCCGCAGAAAGACCACCGATGCCCCCTCAAGGGACATCGGCCCATCTCCCATTAGGGGGGCTCTGGGTTGAAAACCAGGCTCTACGGACACAGACTCCTCCCTCTGTCGCTAGTAGCAACTGTCATTACCCCTGTGGAGGCGTAACAGACCCGAACAATCATCCTCTAGGCATTATCTCCACTTATTACATGGAATGAGCGGAGGGGAGCTAGAGCTTCTTTACACCAAGGCTACAAGGGCTGAAGGGGTTTACCCATGGCTGAATTGGGCCCAGTTTATACCTGTTTTACTTTGAAGTATTTTTTTGTGAATAGATATAATGTGTGTGTGAACCAGATCTAAAAGTAAAATTTTGAAATGTAAGTCCTAGACTAAAGTCCTTGCACATGCATTCATGCGACCATTGTATTTGACACATTTATGACGCACTTTTAGGACACACGTTTAGGAGCATAAAGAAACTCCAAAAATTTTCAGTTGAATTTCTAGTTTGTTTCCACCTAAAAAATACCTCAAAGCTGCATTTAATAGAATGCATTGCCATCGGTGCTCGTTAAAGTAGATCGGCTTAAGCAGTACCTAAACATTTCTTACCATTTGGCTTCTTGAATAATAATAGTTTAACTTCATGTAAAGTTTTCTAGGCACTTTCCTTTTAGTCTTGTCCCTGAAGATAGAGTTGCCACCTTTTCGTGAGTAATTATCAGTCAGCAACCTTCCCTGTTGTACACACCATTTTAAATCCTATATTTAACAAACAGTGAATGAAGTGGGCTTCACTAATCATAAACGACTCCGTTTTTTTCACATTAAACGTGTGTGCATACTCCAATACCAAACTTAGCGTTAACTGACATAACAGATCCTCTTTAATACCAAGTCTGATGGCTTCATGACACAATTACATCTGTAGATTATTTTTCTGGTTAATTTTGCTATCCACACGTCAGTGGAAGAGTACAGTCTACTCACAATCCATGCTATTATCTTGAGAATTTATGTTAATGGGGATTTCATGAGGTACCATAATTGGTTACTGCTGTTATTCCTTTAATCTCAGGAGCTCAATGCACAATAGTACTTCTGGAAACTACACTGAATGTTATTCTCTTTTATGTATTTTGTAATATTTGGAAAAAATTAGAATTGTTTTTTTTTACACAGGAAATCAATAAGAAGCAAAGGCTACTTAGCTGTGTGGCACATTGTTTTCAGAAGACAACAAGCAGAAGTGACATGCAAATATACAAGTGTTTTGTAACATTGGCCAATTAATTCTTTTCTCTGGCCTTGTAAAGAGCTGCAGCTTTTAATATTCTTTTATTTTTCTTTGTGTGTTCCTTCATTAGAACAATACAGCAGGTAAAATTTTTACTCTTAGGTCGAGTTTTTGTATTAAATTATTTAAACCATTAAAATTTAATTGTAGAGGCAGGGTGTCCTTAGCAGAAAAAGCACAGAAGGAAGAAGAAAATGACTAATATCACTTAGGCAGACTTGAGTTGAGTTTGAGCTCAAGATAAGTAACCATATGGAGCTTTTTTGTGTTTAGGGAGAATGGGACTCTTCAACAACAGCTTCAACCCTCTTCAACCACACCCCGTACCTTCCAATACCAATGTGTATTTCAGCAAACAACATCTCCATTTGCACTGCAAGTTTCAGCTTTGTCCCTTGATATCAGATAACAACCTAGAACAAATGTACCAGGATGCATTCATATATGTTGCATTGACCTTTCCCCTGTCTCAATGCATTGCAATGGATAATGAAAAAATGTTTACATACATGGCACTTCTGTCAAACAATAGTAATTATCTATCAACATGGTGTATATTTGTGGATGTTATAGCATACACTCAGTATTATGTCTAGTATACAAGAGCACATAAGCTTCCATGTTTGTACTTGAGCTACCAAATCCAAACTTTTATTTCTCAACAGTTGATTCCAAGTTCCAATTTTCACAGAAAGTTATTGGAATTGTGGTTGAAACTAATATATGAAATTAACTGATTACATGTAAGGCAAAATGGAGCTGTTGAAATTCCTACACCGTTCACCCGATTTGGATGTAAATTCCCTCAAGTTTACGCTGACAGTCTGCAGTTAAAGCAGTTTGTTTCATTCCAAATCCATTGTGGTAATGTATAGAGCCCAAAATTTTTGAATTGTGTCAATGTCCCAATATTTATGAACCTTATTGTAGATATATGAACCCTATAGGGACAAACCACTCCTACACACTACAAACTAATAAGGCTTTCAAGGCAGAATGTCTTTATTCGGAATGTAGGACCTGATAAGAGTGTTATACCCTTTGTTACATCAATTGTATAAAAAACACTACAGAGCATATCACAAGCCCCTATATGGGGCTTCTAAGTAAAAGATAGAGATAGTATTAGATGATGAATACAAAATATGTAATTAGACCATGATCCATTAATTCAATGCTAATTTAACACAACTCAGTAACTACTTACAAAAGTACAGTGGAGATTGTCATTGTATGTTGTACGGATTTACACATGAATCATGGCAACTAAGTATAATCAGTGATGGACAGTACATGGTCAGGTTACAGTCCAAAGACTCCACTGCAGGGCCGCCGTCAGAAATCATGGGGCCCCGTACTTCAAAATTGTCTGGACTTCCCACGACAGGACTTCAGGAGTTCCTCCCGAAGTAAGTTGTTCCTGGATTCCCGGAAAACACTATGAGCAGAGGCTGCTGTTCTGATTGGGCAGCCCGCCAGGGCCCCTACATGCTTACTGTTGGGCTGCTTAGGCCCAGGACGGGAGTCCCCACTTTCCCCCCCTGACGGCGGCCCTGCTCCAATGTACCCTTAAATACGTGGGAAAAAGGCCACAGCATGAATGGAATATGGGTAATACTTTCCCAGGAGTTTTACCCATATTCCATTGACACTGTGGTCTTAGTCCTATGACAAAAAACAAATATTTTTGTTTGAATTTCTCTAGAAGTGCACATTCTGAACCTTATAAACATCTGTGTGCTATGTGTTTGTTTCATTACAAATCCATTGTGGTGGTGTATAGAGCCAAAAATGTTAGAATTGTGTCGATACCCCAATATTTATGGACCTGGCTGTATGACAAACCCATCTCTCTTTCAGTAATCAGAACAACTGCTGGTTGGAAATGTTTACACCGCTGTACTTGCATTCATCAATTAAGGGCATGATTTAGATGCTGTGGAAGAGAATGTAAAAAATCTGATTGATTGCTCAGCCAGTAAAAGATCTTCCTGGACCTCCAGGTACATGACAAGACTATTTAAGATCAGCCAAGTTATGGCAAGGCATTATCTGTAAATAATAGAAGAAACAAACAAAACAATCAAGAAGCCAAACAAAACCTCTTTCAGAAAGGAAATGACAGGAAATCACTTCCCCACCGCTGGCATTTTCTCTGCAATCTTTCAAGAAACCCAAGCTTTTAACTTTCCCTGACTATGTAAGTAACCGTCCAATAAGTTTCCATTTTATTTTTATTTTTTTAGAACCATTTGGGCTCTGGCTGTCCTTTGACAAGTGTAAAATGTCACAGTCTTGACACCTTGACATGTTCATTCTCAGAGGAGGGTGCAGGGCTGTCTTCTCTGCTCTATGCTGGCTTTGGAAAATGTGGAAGTGTGAAAACATTCTGGATAAAACAAACAAGCTGAGATCTAGGTGGGGATTAAGTGAGAGATCCTTCCTGAACACATATTTACATTCAGTAATAGGAAGGGCAGCATGCTGTGCTCAGCTTCCTGCCTCGCCGTTCTTAGGTATTTCACCAAATTAACCGCCGGTCAAAGGTGGAAGCTCAATGCATAGTCTACTCTAGACCTGAATTCATAATGTGCATTTCTTGCTTTTTGTGGTTGACACTGAATGCTGTAGATTGCTGCTGTTTGCATTATGCCTGGCAAGTGGCCATTTTAATTGACTGGGATTATTTTGTTGTTAGAATATGGAATAAGGCCAAGCAGAATTGTATCTGCTGTATTTAAGCTCCATATTGTTATATTGTTTTCTCCATCTGAAAAAAGTACTATTCACTCTGACAACCACTCTGCTTTGGCTTGAAATGCCAGTTTAGTTTTTGCCTTCATAAGGAAAATGATTTTTTACCAGTTGAAAGTTGTGAGGGTAAGAAAGTAATGCCACTCATTTGAATTATAGTAATACGAATCTGAGCAGAGGCATTCAGCAAGCTAATATTGTAGTTTACTAGAGCAATGTGTCCACAGAAACTATGTGCAGCTGTTATGTTCTATGCCAGCGATGGCAAACCTTTTTGAGACCAAGTAACCAAACTGAAACCCACTTATTATCTTAAACATGGCAATTAAACCTGATTTACACACACAAATCCTATACACACACAAATCATGTAAGCACACACACTAGTTTCTTTTAAGATATTAGCCCCCTAATTATCTCTATATTATATATAGTAATATAAATATAAAAAATCTTATCATATCTGATTAAGTGATTTGTATCTGTAACATTTAATGAAACAACACGTACAGTTCAACTGATTTCATCCCTTATGTACCTCTGTGCTGCTGATCTCCTCCGGCCTCTTTTCAGCCACTTTCTGTTCTCATGAGCTGGCTCCCTGGCAATTCATAGAAAGGTGCCATCTGCGTAATATGCACAGACATTGACATTTGTAATCTTCATCATTAATCTTTGTGTGAGACAGGGGTAGAAGTACTAAGAAACAGGGACAGAGAGTTGTCACCATATGAAAATAAGTATGGCAGGATCGTCAGTTGTTTTGTTTACATTTAGGTTAAAGCTTAGATGGCCCTGATCAGTTTAACTGATTTTGCATACAACCATGTTATTCATTATACACAAATATTGCTGCAGACTGTCATCACTGTTGTCTTGTATAAAATCATTTAATAATAACAATCTGCCCATTCCCGGTCCTCCATCTAGGACAGCTTGTAATTACAGCAGTTATAACTTGCGGTCTGGCCATTGGTTCAGTTGTTCAGGCGGGATCATGGCAGTTACAGATTTCTTGTAAATCCTAGGCCAGTGATGGCGAACTTATGAGACGTGGTGGCATTCAGAGCCCTCTCTGTGGGCACGCAAGCTGTCAACCAGCACAGTGGAAAGAACTGCAGCCTATTGGCTTTCAATGCTGTTGGTCATCTTCCTCTCTCTTCTTATTGCAAACAGTGCCCCATACCCTTTCCTATTCTATCATATAAGAACGTAGAGTGTGTGTGTTTACATGTTTCGTGTGTGTATATGATGTGTGTGTAATTTAGGTTAAATTGCCCACAAGCACTTTGAGATAAATAATTGGGTTTTGGGTTTCAGTTTGGTAGTGACTACCGGTCTTAAAAGATTCACCATCAATGATCCTAGGCTGCTAATGGACTACAGACTCCAGCATGCATATGTCTTCTGTTAGTGTCCCATGGCATTCTACTGACAGAGCATAAAAGTCCCAACTTGCTGTGCTAGGAAACTAGAATTGCATGCATTCCCTTCTACACTACCCAGCATGTCCTGCTGCATTTTCTAGCTGTTGTAGAACTACAACTTCCAACCTGCTCTGCTACAATTCCATCTGCTTCTCTTATCACTATGTCTACTACATTATACTACACACACTCTCTCTCTCTTACACATTATATACACACACTTTTTCCTCTGCTTACTGCCCGTGTCCTGGCTTCTGATTGGCTGGCAGTGAGGGGAATAGAACTGAGAGCATTGAAAGCCAATAGGCTGCAGTTTTTTCCTTTCCCAGCCTTGTGCCATAGGTTCGCCATCACTGTTGTATGCCCACTATCCCATCCCAATTTTTTACTTACTTCTTTACTCAAGTGAGATAACACTTAGTGAATTGCAAAACATTTCCATGTGAATCATTATTAAATGATTCCAGTTATGCCTTTCCTGTGAAATTGAAATATAGACACACTGGAGGTCTTCAGCTGCCTTTGAACCTTCCTGGAGTTCTGATGAGTTTCTGCACATTGAAGGGTGGAATGGGCAACCTCCAGGCACACTAGCCTTTACTATTCCTTTCTACTGTATGAATACCCCGAGATAGGAGCTCTGTTACACACATTTGGGACCAGATTTTATAGAGACACATTGAAAGGAGAGTATTGTTTCCACATATACAGTATTTGCAAATGTATACAACATAAAGCACTGTTATAGTGCAAATTGTGAAAAGGGTATAGAATAAAATTTAGTTCTTTTGGTATTTGCTATGTTTTTTGCAGTTTAGCTGGGACATATCTGGGCTGTATTCCTATTAATTAAATTTTTAATTGAGGACATTAATTATTTTTGCTTGATGATTTTCCTTTTATTTTCTGGCGGCACAAACATTTTGTATTTTACTTCACTTATCTATTGACAACTTTCACAGCAAAAAAACTACACCTGTACACAGAAAAACAATTATTTTACTATTCCTCTTGTTGTTTCGAACATTTTAACTATCTTACTATCATACATGCTACATGCACCACTATTGACACCATTGAAAATATGCAGGTGTGTGAAAAAGCTAAATTGTTCTGGGTAATGTAGGAACATGCCACATGTGAAATAACTGCACCTGGACTTTATTGACACATGTGACATAGCATCCTTCTTCTCCCTGCACAGTATGTGTACAGTATAAGTATGTGGTACATGCTTCTATCATACCTTCCATGCATTCATTTTCCATGCGGTGCACCCTCATTGCTATACCAGGTTGTTCTTAGACACATGGCCTGGCAGGGAGCTTTTTCATTCATACCATAGCTCTATATTTGGGAGAAAGCAGCAGATGTGCACCCTCTTGCAAGCCTAGGAGGCGTCTTACTCGGCACCTGGGAATCTGCAGGTGGGACATTTATTTGAAATCTAGGTACCACCTTTAAAATATAGTCCCCTAGATATCTGCCCTACACCCTGTGGAATGAGTACAGAGGTCCCTGGGAAGCCTTTACCCATTCTCAAAAGCATAATATTTTTCCCAAAAATAACACAGGCACCCAGTCACAGAAAAAAAAAAAGATATTATGCCATACCTTTATTTGTTTCCACTCTTGTCTCAGATTTGAGTACAAATAACTTAATCACATTTCTCAAAAATGTGGATGTTAAAAAGAATGTTGGCAATAATATTTTTTAGTTTCTGAATCTCACTACATTTGCATGTATATGTTGTGAGCGATCAAATTTTTTTGGTTACTGCAGCATAAAAAAATGCTTTGGTTGCAATGCCAAAACAACGCTAAAAAAGCAAAAATTCATGAAAACTAATAAGTTAAAATGGTAATTAAGTTACAATAGTATATGAATACCAATGAGAAACTGAAAGGTGTTACTCTACATTAAAATATATTTTTTTACTGGGCTGTTGACTTATCATCAGACAGGAAAATGTTTTAATTTTGCAAATCAGACTTTGTGTTACAGAGAGAACGTAAGCTCAGATGTCCACCTACAGTCCTATCAACTTAACAACAGTAGTTTTTAGATCCACAAATTCAATGGTTTAACAGATGGTCTTGGCTAATAAAAAAGAGGCATTTTAATTAGTGGTTCTGAAGACAGTTATTCATATTGGTGGGCTCGCCATAAAATTTCATTGACCAGAGTCAGCACTGTGGAATTCCAGCGGATGCCATCTGCTAGGTGGTGGATGCTGGCTACAAAATTGCTGTTTGCATCTCCCACTTCAGTGACTTGGAGTGGTTTTAGAAGGGACATATATCATTTTGGCTTTGGAATACTAATCATAGCTACTCCTGCCTGGAGCCATTAAAAAAAAGGCTTCTGAACCCCAGTTCCAGAACCACAGCACAAAAGCTTACACTTCTAGGTATGAGGGAACCACCTTTGTAATCTGTATGATTAAATTAAAATAGTTTGGTGTAACTTTGGTATAAACTGACTCTCTTTTTTGTTAATAAGTGCAAAACTATTTAATGTTTACCCTGTTTTGGCACACATAGATTATACACACAAATTATATAAGCAAACCAGCCCACAGCAATTGCATGCAGTTCATGTATCAACTATACATACGTACATGGAGGTGGCTGCGGATTACAACGGATAAAATCATAAAGTTGAAAACAAGAATTTTATCAATCCATGCATTGTGACATCTTGGCGAACTAATGGTGGAATTCTAGTTATGATTGCTTGGATGACATAACATAAAGCACAATTTGCACCTGACTAAGCTCCTTAAAGCTGCTCAAGTAACTAAAAGTACCGCCGTGTGTGGTCATGAAAAATGAAAGGGTTGCTATGATTATGTTATATTCATGTAACTAGATATACAAAAATAAATGCAATATTCCCTATGCTGTTTATTTTTATATATAACTACAATACTTAATTGATCCTTATGGGTAAATTAGTGGTAAACCACTAGAAAAAGAATAGGCTTCTTGGAGGCGCCCAAATGATGATAAAAATGTCCTTTATTACTAAAAAGAGGTATTTTCTATATACATCAACGCATAAAAGAAAAGAGCGTTTCGTGACTATTTCGTCACTTCTTCAGGATAAAATGGTTAGATTTTTTTGGGTTCTGTGAGAGTAAAAAGATATTTGCGATATACCATGATATAGATAATGCATATGTAAATGCAAAAGGTAAAAAACATATTCAGAGTAAAAACCAGACTAATCTATCAACATTCATTGTATAGGAAAAGTCAATAAATATAATAAATGAACATAATATTGTAGGGTTAACAGGATTTAGAACTGATTCAAAATCATGATTAATAACAGATTATGAAACAGAGCATGATAAGAGAACATGTAGTGTGATCCTCCAGATAATATACTCCTTCATTGTGATTTCAAATAGACATTCATAAAATAGATAAAAATTGTACACTATGTGAACATTAACAAAGAACGTAACAATTAGTTGATAAGTCATTCGAATATAGTATTTAAAAATAAATAGATACAAATAAAATTGATTGGATAAGGTGTAGAATCCAAACAAACTGTTTGCTGTAATTTTAAGGTCCAACACAGGTTACCTACAGGTTAAAGGGACAGCAATGGGTACAAGATTTGCACCTAGTTTTGCAAATTT
>CM070043.1:18547485-18560786 GCA_036250615.1 Ptychadena robeensis | reverse complement strand
CGGTGGATTGGGTGCGCAGATCAGGTAGAGGTGCATTGTTGGCGAAAGTCGATATTGAATTGGCTTTTCGATTGCTGCCAGTGCACCCCCGCAGCCAGTTTTTGTTTGGGTGTTGCTTCCAGGAAAAATGGTTTGTGGACAGATGCCTTCCAATGGGCTGTTCGTTGTCTTGTGCTTATTTTGAGAAGTTTAGTTCATTTTTGCAATGGGTCGTTCTGAAAGAAGCCGGATATGAGTCCATCGTGCATTATCTTGATGATTTTTTATGCGTTGGTCCAGCAGGAACGGGGGTTTGCGAACTACTGATAGACAAGGTGCGGGACATTTTCGGCAATTTCGGGGTGCCTTTAGCCCCCGAGAAAACCAAAGGTCCCAGGACATGTTTGAAATTTCTGGGTATCGAAATAGATTCGATCTTGATGGAATGCCGCCTCCCGATGACAGGATTTACAGGCATTGTTACGGTCATTTATAGGAAAGAAAAAAGTCACCCTCCAGGAAGCACAGTCCCTTTTAGGGAAACTAAACTTTGCGTGCAGGATCCTGCCCATGGGCGGAATCTTTTGTAGGCGCCTGGCCAGTTTGACTAGTGGTGCGCGTCTTCCTCATCAATTTGTGCGGGTATCCTCATTAGCCAAACAGGATTTTATAGTTTGGAGGACATTTTTAGACCAGTTTAACGGTAGGTCTCTTTGGCTAGAAGGCCCGTTAGGCAATGCGGAATTACAGTTATTCACTGATGCATCCGGGTTTTGGGGCCTATTTTCAAGGGGCATGGTGCCAGGGCAGGTGGCCACTGGCCTGGCATTCTGCAGGCCTTACTAAGAATCTTGCATTCCTCGAGTTCTTTCCCATTCTGGTAGCAGTAACGGTATGGGGGGAGCTGTTGGCCAACAAGGATGTGGTATTCCATTCGGATAACACAGCAGCAGTGTATGCGATCAATTCCCTATCAGCGCGGTCATTCCCAGTGGTGAACTTAGTCCATTGTTTTGTTTTGGTTTGCCTGGCTTTTAACATTAAATTTAGGGCAGTACATGTACCAGGGGTATCAAATGACATAGCTGATGCGATTTCTCGCTTCCAACAGCATCGCTTTCGAGAACTAGCCCCAGAAGCCTGCCTGGATCCGGTGCCGGTACCGGAACATCTGTGGGATATTGGGTCAGTCAGCTGTCTCAGTGGCTGATGGGGTCTTTGGCTCCAGCTACTTGGCAGGCTTACCTAGCGGTCTGGGAACAATGGTTCCAGCTAGAAGCGAAGGCTGGGGACCTGTCCACAGATGAGTCACGAAGGGACCTTACTTTCTTTTTCAGCTGCCAGACCTTGGAGAGCGGTTTTTCGGCAGCAAGGGTGGGACGGGTGATGTCCGCCTTGAGTTTCTTGTTTAAAATAAGAGGGTGGCCAGATTTTACAAAAGATTTCCTGTTGCGAATGGCTTTGCTGGGTTTTTGGAAAGGTAGGGTCTCTGCGGATAGCCGTAGACAAGTAACGTTTGCACTCATGTCTGAAATGTTTAGCCATTTGCACAGTATATGTGCTGATCAATTTGAATTGTTATTGTTCAAATTGGCTTTTTCCTTAGCATTCTTTGGTGCCTTTCGCATCGGGGAATTGGTAAGCCCAGGGAAAAGGGTGCCAGGGGGGATTTTGAGTCCAGATGTAGAGATATTCCTCGATAGGTTGTATATTCGGGTCCCCTTTTCAAAAACCGACCAATACGGTAAGGGAAGGCAGATTAGCCTGTCCAAGGTAATAGGTTGTCCATTTTGTGTTATCAAATGTTATGAGTTATTTCAGGCGGTTAGACCAGGAGCGCACGGCCCGTTGCTGTGTCACAAAGATGGAACATTTTTATCAAGGTACCAATTTATCGCGGTTTTCCACAAAACGCTAGCCCTCATAGGCCACGATCCGAGGCAATTTGGAACACACTCCTTTCGGATTGGGGCCGCCACTGAGGCAGCAAGATGCGGTTTCTCCCCAGCAGCCATTAGGCGTATTGGGCGCTGGGACTCAATTCAAGATTTATGTACGTCCGCACCTGGTCTCTGCGCATTTATAGGCGTGTTATAGTTATTTGTTCCCAGGCTTACCTTGGGTTGTTGTTTTTTGTTTTTCTCAACCACAGATACTCCAAAGTGCGTAGTATGGATTATTGGCCATTCATATGTTTATTGGGCTGAACGGCTGCATGGAACATGAAACCGAGTTACATTGGTTCGGCTTTCCTGGCATGCGATGGTCACAAATCTTTCACAAGTTCTCAACATTAGTGACCACCAGAACCCCCCCACATGTGCTGATAGTCCACGCCGGGTGCAATGACTTGGGAACGTGCACGCAGTTGGATCTAATGATAGCCATAAAGACTTTTTTCCTGCGAATATGGGAATGTGCCCAAGCATGATCATGGTGTGGTCAGAAATGATTCCAAGGCTTAGATGGTGACCTCCCATTGATAACAGGATCCTACAAAAAAGTAGAATTAAAGTCAATATGTCTGTTTCTCATTTTGTGTGTAGGGCGGGAGGTTTTGCACTGCGGCATAAGCTGCTGGAAAACTCAAAGGGTCATTTTAGGAAGGATGGTGTACACCTATCTGATTTGGGCCTGGAGGTTTTTAATGCAGGTTTACGGGAGGCAGTTGAGGCGGCCTTTCTGCTCTAGTGGGGGGCCCCCGGGTCTGGGAACCCAGATCCCGGGAGCTGTGGCGGGAGCTCGACAGTGCCGCGGGACAAATTGGGTTCAGGTAACGGTCTGGGGACGTGCTAGGTGGATTTTTAAGGGCAATCACCGACAATGGTTAAGTTAAAAGGGGGTCTTGATGCCCCACCTGGTTTAAATTTAAGATGCGTAGAAGAAAGTACCCACCGTGCTAGTTGTGAAAAGGGCTGGTGGCTGGTACAGTGGTTGATGGTTTTCAAAGAATTGGAGTGGCATTGTTCGGGCTCTCACTAACTGGATTTGAGTTGTATTATTATTATTAAAGGCTGTGGCCGTAATGTTAATTTGATACTGACAAATATTCATTAAACGATTTCCAAAGATTAAGTTGTTGTTTTATTAACATCCCTAGCGGTTGTGACGAGCCCAGAGTTTGTGTGAAGAACAAACTCTGGATGAGCTGGGCTCCCGTGCATGCCACATATCCCCGGAAAGCTACTCGGCGATTCTCTTACCAGCTGCAGCATTTCCGGGGATGCGCGGCGTCACCGATCGCGTCACGGTGACGCGGAAGGGGGCGGGGGGTGGGCGGTGCCATAGCCCTCCATGTTAATGGAGGAGCTCCGGCTTTCCAGCCCACACAGCTGACATCATTAATGATGCCGGCTGTGTGGACAGAGGTGGGGGGAGGGGGGAATTGCAGGCAGTGTACTGTGTTGGGAGGGGGAAGATCTCAGCATTCCCACGGTCATGTTAACATATTTGTTTTGGTAGCGCGATTACCTTATGATTGATATCCTTGCAGATGGTGAGAATGTATGCTGGACACAGGATTATTTGGGTAGTCAGGAAGGCTGTCACTCTATAAATGGCTTTGTCAGTTTATTTTTCCCTGGGCTACTAGAGGTGGCTTCTGAATGATAAGGTTGGTTTGTGTAATGCTGATCTATTAGGGCAATTGCTAATGCTGAATTACATTTAACTTGTGTCCCTACACAAGACACCCCCTGCCTCAGATCTAGTTTTATAATGCACACCTGTTGTTTCTTTTGTCAGAATACCTGAACATCTGTGCTGTTTATAACATCCATCAACAAGATTAAATACAGTACACATAGAGGATCCCATTGAAAGGTAAGCTATTTGGCCATCCAGTCCAAGGATTTGCACAGTATCCTGGGTAGAGCAGGCATGGGACTTGACCTTTTACAACTTCACTTTTACTGTAAGTGACCTTAATCTTTTATTTTAGCCCACCCTACTTGCTTTTCATTCCTCCTCTATTAACTCCCTTGTACAGGCTTATAAAGGATATATATATATGGGAAATATAGACATGAGATCAGTAGTGCAGCGCTATAAAAGGAAGAGATATTCGAGCCGTCTGATATACCCTGCAGCTGTCAGATATCGGCGGATCTGGGAAGCTTTGCCTGGAGAACAGCAGTCTCTATGCAAAGCATCGGACATCAGCCGTATTTACCGTCATGTCTGATATGGCTGTTTTCAAGCACTCGAAAACAGCAATGGGCACATATTATATGGGCCAGATAAATGGCCGTGAGCGTGCATGGCGCTCGAATCGGCCATCGATCTGGCCCATATCTGCAGGTCTGTACCCTGCTTTAAGGTTCGTACACATGACTGTATTGTTGGCCAAGGTGACCTATCTAGATCTGCTTGGCCAAGTATCTGAGGTAATTGTAGACTTCTATTTATGTATTAGGGTTCCATTTGCTCACCCCCCCTTTTTGCCCAGGTAGGGCGCTTAAGACCAAGGCTTGCTGCACATAGTGCGAATTTGTAGCAAAGAAGAGGAAATAGGGGAATTGTCCTTTGAGGTGGGGGCACCTTAAGGGCTGCTGGAAATCCCAGACTTGTTTGTCTCTCACTCTGACTTCTTCACCTACTGTATTTGGTTGGCAGACTCAGCCCCTCTTTGTGTAACATGGCTCTAAAAAACCTGGCAAGGGAAAGGCTAATGCAGGAGCCTGTGTTTATGGAAGGAATATGTACATTCTTTCTTTGTCTCTGAGCCCAGAGACAGGGTACAGTTCTTAAGGTCCCCAAACACGTAACGAGCCGCGGCAGATTTTGCCACCAACCGATGTGCGTCAATATTCGCAAATATTCTCAATTCAAGCGTATGGACATACAATCCACAATTACCTTCAAAATGAATGGTCACAAGAATATTAAATCGCAATGCATGCCCATAAGTTTCCCAATGCATAATATCTTGAATATTCGAAATTAATCGAAAATATTTGGTTAAACATCGTCAGAGATACAGTATATCCCCTGTACTGGGCTGAACTGTACAGCAAAAATTATATTAAGTATTTAATGCTCATTGTGTTTACACCACATTAATTTGGGCATGATGCCTAGGACATCCATTCCACAGTTCAAAAAACCCCTGCACCATATTTATTTGAGTAGCCAAAAGACTCCAGTTGCCATCTAAGGGTGAGGGATTATCCTAGCCCCAGAGGAATTTCCCCAAAGGGGCTGGTGCAGGGGTTTTTTGAACTGTGGAATAGATGACCTAGGCATCATGCCCAAATGAATGTGGAGTAGGCTGGAGTAGGCAACAGTCTTCAGCCTCCAGGCACAGGCTGGACTGAAGAAAGTTTTCTCCCAGCACTCCACCACAGTGCCACTGGGAATTTCCCTACCTAACCTACAGCCAAGCTCATAATTATTCATACTCCTGACAAATGACTTAAAGTTACTTTTATTCAACCGCCAAGTAATTTTTTGACGGGAAATTACATAGGTGTCTCCTAAAAGATAATAAGACAATAAGACGATGTACAAGAGGCATTTTTGCATTATTGTTTTATTTACATTTGAGCAAAAAGTTTTGCAGCGGGGTGCAGGGGTGGGGAAGGCAGGGCTCACCCCCGAGGATTGAGGATGTAAGACAGGTCTGCCCTGTGCCCCTCTCCTCTGCCGGACCTACCTTCCAGGTTCCAGCACCGGTGTACGTACAGCCAGGGAGCGAAATAGTATGTGGGCCACGGTCACTTAGTATACAATAGTATACAAGGCACGGTCGTGCTAACCAGTTCACGATCCGGACTGTTTGCTGAACCTTCATTTCTTATTGGACTAACAGTTGCCTTAATTTGGACTCTTGCCTGTTGCCATGTGTTTTGCTGGAGTTTGAGACCCTGGTGGGTCTCGATGTGTTAAATAAAAGTTTAAACCAACCTCAGCCGCCTCCTTCTCCTGTGTCGTTGGAGAGTCATGTAAATTATTCATACCCTTCTCAGTAATCAATATTAAAGCAATCAAATGTTTCCTATAATTGCAGACCAGCTTTTTGCATGTCTCCACAGGTATTTTTTCCCATTCATCTTTAGCAATGAGCTCCAAATCCTTCAGGTTGGAAGGTTTCTTGCCATCACCATGATATTTAGCTCCCTCCACAGATTCTCAATTGGATTCAAGGACTATCCACTCCAAAACGTTATTGTTAACCATTTCTTCACCACTTTTGCTGTGTGTTTTGGGTCAGGTCATTGTCATGCTGAAATGTCCACTGGTGACCAAGGCCAAGTTTCTCTGCAGACTGCCTGATGTTGTCGTTCAGAATCCTCATGTATTGCTCTTTTTTCATGGTACTGTTTACTAGTGATGGACCGAACTGTTCGCTGGCGAACTATTCGCGGTGAACATCGCATGTTCGCGTTCGCCAGTGTTCGCGAAATATGGGAGTTTGACCCGCCCCTATCTTTTTTTCATTGAAGAACTTTGATCCCTGTGTTCACAGTCAGCCGGCACATATAGCCATCAGCACCCACCCCTCACGGCCATCCCCCCCTATATCACAGCACAGGAGGACGCATTCCAGCTGATTGAGAGAGTGGAGGATAGTTACATCAGAGAGCTGGTGCTGCATGGACGTTTAGTAGGCAGTGTTCTTTTGTTCATCTACAGTCTACTCTTCTACAGTGCTTCTAGGTCTGCTGTCAGGACAGAGCTGAAATACCCCAAAAGCCCTTTTTAGACTATTTTTTGCTACCCTGTTGCCTGCTGTCTGGCATGCCAGGCGCACCGATTTTTTCAAGCCACACTCACACATGCCTACTGCCAGTGCTCATATTGGGTGGCACTTGTTACCCCAGGGTGTTTTTCCACCCTACTTTAGGGGCTATGCAGGGCTTTCGTCCATTACAGCCTTGTGCCAACTGTGTGGCGCGCCCACACTGCCCGTTGCCCACCCATATATATCTGGTGGGCACTTTGTAACCCAGGGGATTTTTTTTCACCCTATGTGTAGGGTATAATAAATCATTGCAGGGCTTTTCCGTCCATTACAGCCTTGGCCAACTTGTTGTGTGCCCACACGGGCCCATGCCCCATAGTTATCTGGTGGCACTTTGTTACCACCAGGGGATTGTTTCACCCTACTTTAGGGGCTATTGCAGGGCTTTCCGTCCATTACAGCGCTTGTGCCAACTGTGTTGCCCAGCCACAGTTATTGGTGAAGGTAATACCAGCAATGTTTTTCACCCTATTCATAAAGGTTATTACTAAAAAGGCACAGCTTTCCATCCATTACAGCCTTGTGCAACTGTGTGTGCCCAGTGCCCAGCCACAGTTTTATCTGGTGGAAGGGTAATACCAAGCAATTTTTTTCACCCATATTCATAAGGGTATTACTAAAAAATGCACGGCTTTCCATCACATTACAGCCTTGTGCCAACTGTTGTGGTGCCCAGTGGCCAGCCACAGTTATCTGGTGGAAGTGGTAATACCAAGCAATTTTTTTCACCCATTCATAAAGGTTTACTAAAAATGCACAGCTTCCATCCATTACAGCTTGTGCCAACTGTCCAGTGCCCACCCAGAGTTATCTGCTGCCACAGCGGCCTTAGCAAACACATAAAACATGACAGGCAGAGGAGACCATCCGCAGGGGTCGTGGTGGTCGTGGTGGTGAAATTTCCTTTGGCCCTAGAATATACTGGCCAGTATGCAGAGGCGCACTTACCGTCAACACAGAATATGCTTGGGGACTTAGTTATGGTTACACAGGAGGACACCCAATCTTCAGTGCAAAGCCTGTTAGGCAGGTATCATCACGTACTCTGCGCATTGGGTAAACCTCTGACGCTGCCGCATGGAATGCGTGGCTTGCAGCGAGTGGTTACACCGCCAAACTTGAGGCAGGCCTGCTGCCACCTTTACTCCTCCTACTCTCCTTATCTTGGTGAGTTTTCTTTGTTATGCGTCTGGTCCACATATACTTTATCCCTTAGTTCCCCAGGTGCTATTCCAATCCCTGATACGACAGTGTTCACCTCTGTCTTGTCTGATGAGAGCAACTGGACATCATCCTGTCGCCCTTACGCCAGGTGGTCTCATGGCTGACCCGCACCACTGGGGATTGGCAAGTGGTGTTTTGTGAACGGGCAATTCTTGGCGGCATTGAATTTGGGCAGTTTGTCACATGTGCCTGTGCATGGCAATGTCTTAATCTGATTGTGCAACATTTGTGCACAGTCCAGGCTTACGGAGTCCCAAGCATCTAGGAAGTGTGTGGCCCATTTTCGTTGCTTCTACACGGCTATGGCGAAGTTTTCCGAAATTCACGGCGAAAGAACATGCCAGTGATGGCGTTGATTTGCGACAGTCCGACGGTTGGAATTCACACTCCAATGTTTGACCGTGCTCCAACAAGAGAAAGCTGTGAATGAGTATTTGTATCACCATGGTGCTGGGACAGCTCTTCGGAGCTGGGTTATTTTTGTTCCATCTTATTTGGACGCTCATGCGAATGCTGTATGCTCTGGTCCTTTTTGAAGGTGTGACAAATTTGTAAGGCGCTGACCTCATCACATTTGCCTTTTCTGGGCGTGCATGCGAAGAGTTCTGGATCGGCTGTGGATGAGTGAATAGGAGAGTTTGGTCCATCACCACCAATAACATTCTTATCAGCCTCGCTTGCCGGACCTGCGGCAACGCTGGGAGAGATTGATAAACTGCTTATAGATTGGTTAGGGTCCCCTTATACTAAATTACATCTAGAGACGGCTATGGTACACCCTGGCAGTTGAAAGCGTCTACATTTGCCCGTAGCACGACTCCTGCCCTATCAACTTAATGTTTTGGGTTAGAGACCCGTACTTATTTATTTAGGGATGGCAGGAACTCTTTGTCTGCCATACTATCACTCTAAATATTGCCTATGTGGGCCACTTTCCTGTGGGGACTCAGACGAAATTGTATCTATAGTGGAAGGAAAAAGGTATTGTATTACTTTAGAGACTTATTGAGACAATGAAATTTTCTTTCGTACTACTTTGACGAGATATTGACTGTCACAAACGTATAATTCCTTATTCTATTACCAGCATAAAATATTATTGTAGTAATTATTACGATAATGGACTTGTACCAGCAGAGACCTTGTTTGACAGTATGATGGAGGCCCCGAGAACATTCCCTGTCCACTGTACACCTGGTTATGCACAGACCTACCGGGAGAGACCATTGTTGCAAAGTCAGGTGGGAAAAAGATTTTTCTGGCTATAATATTTCTGACAAATCAATAGGGGATATGAATTGTCAAGATGATTGTCTGAATCTGGCGAGGATGCGTATCGCATAATACATGAGCTTATAAAACCCCCGGTCTAAGGATACATCGCAGGGGAAGGCTGGTGCTTGGATTTCATATGCCCTAAATGCAAAATGGCTAATCCCACCTAAATGCTTTGTGTCTGCCCAGTGATAACTTGTTTTGGAAAGCAGTATAATTTATTTTTTCAATGGCATTGTAGAGCAAATATCATATGGACCCACTTTTGTTGTGTTCAGTTTTTTGTTCGCAGGGACTCCGACATTTGCTTAATTAACTGAATGATTCATACATGTTTATTAGGGGCTAGGGCACTTATTATGTTGAATGTTAGAGGTCAGACCTCGACTCTGCAGATACTGACGGGTATCTATTGACATTATGCCATAAAGAAATTTTTAGTATTAGGACACAGTACCCGGGTTCAACAATCCGAATCTTTGAGTGGCAGGCATTTTCTCGATGCTACCACCCAATAGACATGTACAGAAATTATGGGGGCATCCATTGTGCCCCCCGATATTTATCGTGAACCTGACCTGTTTTGTGTCATACGAACCCGAAAGATGCCAGGACCTCTTGAATGTGATAGTTAAATTTTTTGTTGTTTCTGAATGAATGCATATATTAATTTAACTTATAATTGCTATTTTGTGTATTATTTTCTTTTTTTTTTTTTTTTTTTTTTTTTTTTTTCTATTTTTTGTTTTATTATACATATTGAGTTCTTCTGGTGTAATTGTCTCAAAAAATTAATTAAAAATGATTTAAACGAAGAGGAGTCTGAGGAGTAGGATGAATGTGACTTTGGGAGGAGGAAGACCACTCACAGGCTTCAGGTGCTCCTTTGGTCACCTACCTGGGACCCGTGTGTTTGTAGTGTTGGGGGTAGGAACGACCTAAATTAATCAGTGAGGAGAGGAAGGGATATGAGTAGTCGGCATCCATCTCTTGTGCGAATGGGGTTTTCATGCTGTTGTGCTCTGTTGAGGACCTCGTATCAAAAGGAATGAGAAACGGCTGTACTGGGTGCCACACTACTAGACCCTATAAGCAAAGTAGTGGAAATTTGACTTGGTTCCCAGAGGTCTGATAGATTCAGCAGTTTGAGAGTAGGTCAAAATTGCTATACCACCCTTTCAAGGGCGATGTCACGTCACAACGTGACTCTACTGGGGAAGAGGTGCACTAATCTCCTGCTAACACGATCCGCGACGGTTCGAAGGAAAGGTTGTTCGTTTTTCTTTCTTAGTTTCGTGTCTTTTTGGTAATTCTTAATCCTATATCCACAGCCCTTGGTATTACCTGATAGAACGCTCGACGACTATCGAGATATACATTTCTTAAATTTCTTATATTGAAACGCTAGAAGGATGAACCCTTGATATTGGTGTGCAGACTTGCCTTGGCCAGGTATCCCAATTTGCTTCTTGAATTCTGTCCTGTCTGTTTCTAGTGTCCTGTTCAGTAAAGGACCTTCATTTGCTTGCAGGCGGATAGTTGAAGGAAGCGAAGTCGCCTCGGTAAAAATGTGTGGATACCTACCTTCCTTAAGATAACGAGGCATGGTTCCGAAGGGATGACGTGTGGATCGTTTGCCTGCAAAAGGCTGATTACATGTCCTTGCGCCTAAAAATGGTTCCCAGTGCATACTGGATGACTTTATGAATCCTCCGCCCACTAGGTTCAAGCCGCATGTTTTTTTTCATTCTGCCTGGATAACATCATTTTTCTGGCGCTTGCTACAATGGCTGCTACCATACCTAGCATTTTATGTCAAATGTACATGACAATACTTTTTATGGCAAGTGTACGTTCCTAATTTTTCTACCCCTCTGGCGTGGCTGAAGCATTTAAAAAAGCGGACATGAACAAAAATGTGCCCCTGGCCCCCTTCGTGTCGCTAACCAAAAAAAAACAGAAGAAAAAAGGAAAAAATGTTCTGTGGTAAAGGGGCAATGTGAAAACGTATCACAAGGAGGCGATGAATCACACACGTCACTAGAGTGTGTATTGCCACAGAAAAAAAAAAAGGCCCCAGATGAGAAGGCGATATCTTCCATATGATCAGACAAAAGCGATCGGAGAAAAAAAAAAAAAAATTTAATATTGTTGGTGCGTATGAAAAAACATTTTATTTTTTTGGATACCGCAAGCTACGTTGCCGGAACAACCGGAGTGACGGTTAACAGCACCAGTGTACAGCAGGGAAAAAAGGAAAGGTCACGCTTAGAAACCTGAGACCCTGTGAAATCACATGGAACCACGACCCCCCATCGTAGGGATTGAGATTCAGGTAACAGTGACAAGATGCCAAGTCCAGTATGATTTTGTGGCAGGGGGTAATACAAAGGAGATAGGTCCAGTCAAACACGGTCTAAGGGTAATCACTCATTTGCCACTTTATTTTCCCATTGACATCGTGTAGAATCGTTGGTGGCGGATTATTGGGGGAAAAAAAGATTTCTTGGGAGATTTGCCATGGATTCCCCTCTGTCCATGTCATTGACCCAGGAGGGAGGAGAATGTGTTGAGGCCCCTTGAAACAACTTTCCCAACACTATTGTGGCCAGAAAGGGTCCCTTTATGGTTTTTAAAATTCGCCTCCCATTGAAGTCAATGGCGGGTTCGCCGGGTTCGCGAACTTTCGCGCCATCACTACTGTTTACTGCGATTAGGTTCCCTAGTCCATTAGTTGGAAAACACCCCCAAAGCATTAGGTTCCCACCACCATGTTTGACAGTGAGGACGGTGTTCTTTGGGTTGAATGCTTCTTCTTTTTTTTACGCCAAATGAAGGAAAGATCATTGTGACCAAACAATTACATTTTTGTTTCATCTGACCATAACATAGAAGACCAGAAGTCTTTGTCCATATGAGCATTTGCAAAGGCCAAGTTTTGGGTGCCTTATCTGGAGAAGTGGCATCCTCTTTGGTCTGCATCCATGGAACCTAGCAGTGTGCAGTGTCTGTTGGCTTGTCTGCCTTGAGATATTGCCACCTGCGGAGCCCAGATTGACCAGGTTGGCCTTGGTGGTGATCCTTGGATTCTTTTTCACCTCTCTCACTATCCTCCTGGCCAGCACAGGTGTCACTTTTGGCTTCCGACCATGTCCTCTGAGATTTTCCACAGTGTGGAACATCTTGTATTTTTAATAATAGTTTAAAGTATTATTAACACTGTAGCCACTGGAACTTGAAAACATTTAGATATGGCCTTGTAGTCTTTTCCTGACTTGTGAGCAGCCACAATGCACAGATTCTCACTCCTTTGTCCTAGCCATGACTGTCTACAAACCAACAGCAGAGAGCTGCTGTTTTCTGCCTGTTGAGTTGATTCCCAATGAATCAGGGTAATAGGGATGCTTTAGAACAGCTTGGACTATTTGGAATAGTATAGAACTTTGGATTTTCCCAGAGGCTGTGACAGTTTGTGAAGGGTATGAATAGTTTTGGACATGGCACTTTTTGTTAAAATGTAAATAAAAGCTGAGAAATGTTTTTTTCTCCACAAAAATGCCTCATCGTCTTATCTTTTGGGAGACACCTGTCATTTCCCATCAAAAAATAACTTGCTGATCCGGTTCATATCCTGAAAGAATTCCAGATGCATATCTCTGATTTTTACAATACCCATACCCCTTTTTTGTCTGGCAAGGCAAATTATTTATTTTCCTTTCAGCTCCCCCCCAATTCCCAAGCGCATTTAGACTCCCTGCATCAGGACATCACCCTCGTGGAAGTCAAAGCCGCCATTACGGCCTTGAGCCCTGGCAAAAGCAGCGGAATAGATGGCTATTCTGCCCTTTTTTAGAAGAAATTTCTAGACCTTCATCCCCCCCACTTACAATATCTATTTCACTCTCTGAAGCAGTCAGGTATCCTTTCGTCTGAAATGCTAGCCACTACTGTGGTCATGCTACCTACACCTTAAGGAGATCCCCACTTATGGTCCAACTTTCGTCCTTAATGTAGACCCTATAGAGTACAATACCACAGGGTTATTGCAGGGGATTAACAATAGTTGGTGGCAGTGAGGGAG
>CM070043.1:18460036-18488216 GCA_036250615.1 Ptychadena robeensis | reverse complement strand
CAAACAGTGACCATGTCTGGAGGGTTCACATACTTTCAAGCAGCACTGTATATAGATATAAAAAAGTTCAGAGGATAGGGATTACCAGTGCAGCCATTTTCAATTAGCAAACAAAAGCAAATATTGCAGCTTGAACAAATTAAAGAAAACATCCAGCTGTGAGGATCTGCACTTTTCCTGTTCACCAGCAGGTGGCTTCCATCAAATGTCGGCTGGGTTGGGTACACCTGTCTCATTAGCACAAGGCCTATGTAGGTGTATCTCGCCCTCCAACACATGGCCTGAGCATTGATCCCCTTTCTATACCTAATCCTTGATCCTGGTCCCTGAATCCTGTCTGTGATCCTGTTTGTGGTCCCTGAATCTGAACTGTATTCTTGATTATATTCCTGAATCTCCAGTAAACATTGGTTAAACCTGATTTGCACCTAATTTCCTGCCCCTTTTCAGTGTATACTGACTAACCTGATCACCCCCTGACCCGAACCCTGACACTAGCTCTTTAAGTCCTTAAGGGTAAATTTGCATGGTCGTTTTCTGATCTTTTCAGCAACCAGAAAACGACCATGCTTTAAGTTTAAAATGGAAGTCAATGAGGTTGTTTAAAGAACAGAAAATGTACTGTCGTTAATCAAGCAGTATGTTTTCTGTCTGTTTGTTTTTTGAACACCTTCTGTCACCTTCTGGGGACGTTAAATTACCCAATTGACTTCAATAGTGAAGCTTTGAAATCGCCTGCAGCACTTTTCAAAGCTTTTTTCACTTGTTTTTCAGTCTTTAAAAAAACAACCTGGTAGTGGCTATCCCACCTTTCCAGGCACCCTGCAGGGTCAGGTGACCTACCTTTGAAACCCCTCCTGTGGCTGCTTGAACGCTCACCCCCCACCCCCCTTAAACATGATGTTCAAATAAGGACATATGGTCCCCATATACCTTTAGATTTCAGATTTCCTTTAGATTTCCTTTTGTTTTACCAAAACCATGACCATGTAATTTGAGGGACTTTCGAAACAATCAAGTCTACCTGTGTTCAATCGCAGAGGATCCTATACTACAAAGTTGTTGGTAGATCTAAAGGATATCTGACAGAGAAATCTAAAAGTGTATGGCCAGCTATAGTCATAGTTACATTCTGGAGTGTACGTGAGTGGAGTTGAAAGGCCCAGTTCCTTCCCCCCCATCCAGAGTCCAGGACCCTGCAATTAAACTAAATTGATGCCAACATTCTGTCTCTGGTGACCTATCTGTTACTGGACTCCTTACCCAAAATACATCAGGGACCATCACCCATAATATGGGAAGATGTACCAGCCATCAAGCACCCCTCCCCCCTTGGGGTCCTCTACCTAAAATACATATATATAGTATACTTTATATGATTTATATTTTTATCTATGATTATTTAATTCGTGTTTGCGTGTTGGGTAGAGCAAAGGGATGATTGGGACGATGTGTGCTAGAAGTGCTAGATGGAAGGAATCTAAATTGACAGTGTGGTCAATATAGGGATGAACAATATAGGGACGAACGGGAAGAGTCTGTAGGTACAAGGAAGGATGTGGATATGTGCTAGGGAGGACATGACCTGTGAACACTACACTTGCTCCTGACCTTTGCATTATATATCCATATCCACGATTTACTTACTCCTGACCTTGCACTCTGCATTACACTCTACTTACCCCTGCACTTTGTATTGCAATGGTATTGGCCCCTGTTTGCTTTCATATATACCACTTACATGCAAGCCCAAACTCTACTGACTGCTGATCCCTGCCTCCTTTGTTACACACTACTACGCCCTGTTCCCTGTCTATATAATATGTGTATACAAAAGAACCGTATATGCACTTGAAACGTTTAATTTTAAAAATGCAATCCATTTGTGCTACGGTGTTTACTTTGGGCACAGTAATGGCACAGTAATTTAGATCCCCTGCTGTGAAAGCAACATAGCTATAACCACAATTCACTCAGGCCCTGTGAGTTAATGTGAAAGTGTGGTAGTTGGACCGCAGGGTCCCAAGCCACCAGCCTGAATTTCAAGCATACTATTCTGGGATAGTTGTCCGTCCTTTCCCTTATCTAAGATAGGGGATAGTGGATTTCACTCAAGAGTGCATGAATAACATTTATGCTGTCACAATAATAGAATGCTACATTCTGCAAAGTATGTATGCAAAAACCATCCAATTTATGATTTCTGTTTTATTTCAACAGTTAAACAAGAAAGTGTAGTCCATTTCTCGTGCCAGCATGTTTATTTCATGCTTTGTTCCTCTGTCTGTGTGACTGACAAGTCCGTTTGCCAATAAAACCATGTCATAATCAAAATGTCTTCCTAGAGCTGTGAAAAGCCACATTTAAAAAAATTGCTGTTGTCAATCAGTCTTTTATGCTTGCATGTCATTTTTGGAAGGTAACAGAATTCTGAACTGAGCCATGGCTTCATACATCAATATTTAAGAAAATTTTGACTTTTTTAAAGCAATTTGTCTGTTAGCATCAGTAGCTTACACATTTCTTTTTATTTTAAACTGTTTATTTATTAAATAAATGTAACAACAATTATAAAAATAGAAAAAAAAATCCAGTTGGAGTGTGGACAAGGATCAAAACCAAAGGCAATCCAAAGGGAGAGCAGCATTAATACAAAAGATCATTGAATTAAGGACAACACAATTATAAATAATGGCTGCCCGTCAGAAAAGTATACATACACATACACTTTTTATAGCAGCACATGGAGAGATGTAGCTGTGCAAAGCTGCTGCTCATAGAGGTCCAGTTTTTCTTAGAGTCAATCACCCCAATGTTATGTCTATAAGCAACCACCTGGAAACCATCACAGTGCATGTTTCCATTAAAAAACATGCAAATCACAATAGAAATAGATATCTCCTGTACCCTTAAAAGTGTATATACATATATATATATATACTGCTCAAAAAATACAAAAATAAGACATCCTGGATCTAAATGAATGAAAAATTATTATTAAATACTTTGTTTTTCACATAGTTGAATATGCTGACAACAAAATTACACACAAATGATCAATGAACATGAAAAGCTTTAACCCATGAAGGTCTGGATTTGGAGGCTGATCCAACTTTGATGAAATGTTCTAAAATAAGATAAAGTGAGGCTCAGTATTGTGTGTGGCCTACACATGCCTGTATGACCTCCCTACAACACCTGGGCCTGCTCATAATCAGGTGGCAGACGGTCTCCTGAGGAATCTCCTCTTACACCTGTACTAAAGCATTCCCCAACTCCTTGATGGTCTGTGGTGCAGCGTGTCATTGGTGGATGCAGCGAGACATGATGTTCCAGATGTGCTCAATTGGACTCAGGTCTGGACAATAGGCAAGCCAGTCCATAGGATCAATGCCTTTGTCTTGCAGGAACTGCTGACACACTCCAGCCACATGAGGTGTAGCATTGTCTTGCATTAGAAGAAACCCAGGGCTAACCGCACCAGCCTATGGTTACACCTTTAGTCCAGGTGTGGGAGAAGATTCCTCAGTAGATCAGGAGCATGCACAGGCATGTAGGGATATCATACAGGCACATGGAGGCCACACTACTGAGCCTCCATTTGGCTCGTTTTAAGGACATTACCTCAAAGTTGCATCAGCCTGTAGCATTTTTTTCTCCACTTCTCCAGGGGGGTTAAATATAAAAAAAAACGTTAGCAATGCTAAAGTCAAATAAACCAGAACAAGTACCATATCGCTTCTCAGCCTTTTGGCTAAGATAAAGTGTAGTATCTGTACTTATGAGTTTGCTGGTAAGTGCTTCGGTTCTCCTTTTTGGTGACAGGGATGCTCTGGGGTACAGGGTAGCGCCGATCAGTCTTTCAGGTTGCTGGCTGACTGCTGCCATCTGGGGTAATTGGCGACGGATCTGGGAAACCGTATCCTCTTCGGAGGATGCGTGTCAGTACCGACCGTCGAGCCCCCTGAGACGAACAGCTCTGCTGCATCTTGTGACTGGCCTGGGGCCGAGGTGGAGCCTCAGTGATACGTGCCTCTGGTTGGGACCCAGAGGTGACATAAAATCACTGGTGGGGGACCACCTTTTATGGCACGTTTGACACGTCTCACTTAAAGCACAACTTTTATAGCATGCTGGTCATGGGACACTCGTTTATTTATTTATTTTGTGTGAGTCCATCCCCCCCACTCCCCTTACACATTTTGTTTGTTCACTAGTACGGGTTGACTAGTACTTCTGGATTGCCCTGGAACATGGTGGGGAGAGGCTGCTTACGGCTCTGGCAGTGTCTCCATGTTCTCGAGCCCCGACTACTCGGGAGACTAGGCTTCCGCCACGGTCACCTGGGAAAAGGGGCGCCCGGATCTTAGTACCCGGGAGACTTGGCTTTCCGGTTGAGGCCCCCTAGGGACTAGCCACCCCCCCCCATGCAAATGTAGGGTGTTTTTCTAAATACCTGTTCTGGTAAAAACTAAGTGGGATTTATACTTAGGATAGATTTATTTCTCATGCCATTTTATGTCTCCAGGACAGGAAATGAAAGGAAAAATCTCTTCCTATGGAATGCACACAGCTCACAGCACACAGCAAATATCCCATTGTGAGTTTTTAACATGGTTTACTTATCCAAACAAAGGAAATATCCCCCCACCAAAAAAAAATTTAGTCTATGGATATATTTAGATTTTTTGAGCTAGTACAATACATTTAAACAACAAGTTTTTATTGCCATCCTTAAATGTTTATTTTTATTCACTTAAACATTTAAATTCAGCATGTAATTCTTGTAAATAGCATAAAAGAGACAATACATCAAATAATAGTAAAGGATATTATTACAAAACCTTACAGATTTTCAAATGAATTTGTAAAAGCAAACAATTTTAAATAGTATTTATCTCATTTTGTGTATCAAGAAAAAAATAAGAGTATGGGATTACATCTGTAAATGAAATCAAAGGGCCTTTGGTCTATGTGAATGCCAATATCACAGAAAACATGTTTGGCTGCGGTTTCAAAAATGACATAGAGTCAAACAGCAACAGAGACAAGCATAGCCAGGGGTTTTTAGAGTTGAAGGTCATGTATCACAATACTAGGAAATTTTACCTTCAAAGGTTACAGATGTCTGCTAGAATTTAACTTACATGCGAGCTACATTTTCTTATTAAAAATAAATAATTTATTTTCTGATAAGAAGGATAAAAGTGTTTTATTTTATAGTAAAGTCAACCTTAGGAACCATAAGCATAGCTGGTAGAATGGTCAACAGTAAGTACATTTAACCTCTTAGTAGTGATGGCCGAACTGCCCGCAAGGCGGACAGTTCAGCCATAAACATGGATGTTCGCCCTCCTTTTCGCCGTCAAGCAGTATGGGTGTTCGACCTACCCCGTTCGCCGTCGAGAAGGAGCTCTCTATTCTTCCTCTGGCAGGATCAGAAGCAGCGAGATCCCACCGGAGGAAGAATCTTTTCACTAGAAGATCGGGCATGAGTGAAATTCCGGCTCGAGAACAGGAAAGGACGTCAGTGACGTCGCATCCGGCTATCGTAACCTGAAACTTTGCGTTCCAGGTACCGGATGTGACGTCACTAACGTCACTTGTGGTTTTTCGGATTTAAATTCCCCGCCCAGAGGTTTGAATCTGACTGCAAACGGCAGACTTCTTTAAAAGTTTGATCCGCTTGTTCGCGGACAGATCTGGCTGATGTTTGGCCCTCGGCCTACCTCTTAGGTGTTTTGCCCGTAATGCACTTTCTTTCCCATCCTCCCTTCGTCTCCCTTCACATCCCAGGCGTTACTGGTTGCACTGCCCACGCCAAAGAGGTGGAACCGGAAGGATTGGCAGGGATGCCGACACAGATGGACGCAATGAGCTCCCTCCAGACAGGTAAGTAAGCTTGAGTGTAGCTCAGGTTGAGTATTGTTAGTAAACAAACTCACCCCGCCCAGAAGGTCAAACATGCTTGGGACAATTTACTAGGAGTATCACTAAGGGAATGTTAGTGACTTTCTGCCCCTTTCCCATTGGAGGGTGTGGGTATCTCCTAGCCCAGAGGACTGATGTAGCAAGGGATTGCATGCTCATTTCCTAAGTGGCACTGACTTCGATGCGGCTGGCGCAGAGATTTATTTTTGTTGTAAACCTGATCCCCAATTATTTTTTGTATGCTTGTTTTCTCTTCCTGCTTCCTTTTGCCATTTGTTAATGTGATACAAGGTCCTACATATGATCTGGTGGTGTGACTCAAAAGCCCATTTATTAAGCTGGCCATAGACGGTTAGATTTGCTGGCGATTTCTCCGCAGATCGACCGCAAATCTAACGCACAAAGCTTAAATTCATTCTTCCCATCAGCAGGGAAATTGATCTAATAAAGTACAAACATGTCCATAAATTTTAGAACAATCTCTTTCTTTTTGGATGGGGATCAGCGTCCGGCACACAAAGGTCTGGCCCGGCTACAGACGTCTATGCCAGGCTTTAGTGATTGTTGGGGGTTTCCCACATTGTTATTTAGTTGAATTGTATTTAAATTGAACGCTATTCAGTCTGTACCATTACAAGAAAAGGGCTAAAAAACAAAGATGGGGTCAGAACTAGTGTTGAGCTCAAATATTCGATTTTCGAATATTTAGCTCGAATATCGCGATTTCGCCATTTCGCGAATATTCGCAAATATATCATCGGCCGACGCGATCGCGATTTTTCGCGATTTATTGCGCTGTTATAATCGCGATCCATTGCAATGAATGGGATCGCGATTATATAATCGCAATGCGATTTTTTAAAACGGAAATGACGGATATTCTCCCAGTCGAATATCCGAGCTCCATTGACTTGCATGCATTGCGCATATTGGATCGCAATTGCGCTTTCTCGGATAATCGCAATTTCGGATTCCGCCATTCTCTATTGACTTCAATGTATTGCGCATATTTGGTCGCATTGCGCTTTCTCGGATAATCGCAATTTCGGATTCCGCCATTCTCTATTGACTTCAATGTATTGCGCATATGTGGTCGCATTGCCATTTCTCGGATAATCGCGATTTCGGATTCCGCCATTCTCCATTGACTTGCATGCATTGCGCATATTGGGTCGCAATTGCGATGTTTAGATCGCAATTCATGTCGTAAGTGCGGATATTCGAGATTACGAATATGGAATCGAATATTATGGCGGATATTCGAGAAAATTACGCGAATTCGAATATTGCCTAGTCGCTCATCACTAGTCAGAACAGCTTGAAGGCTACCTAGACCAGTTTATTATTCATCTCTGCTGTATTTGGAAAGTTCAGTGAAAATTGGATGAACCCATTGCAGCTCTGAGAGACCGCCATGCAAGTGCTTTAATGTTACCCATATATTTAAGCAACGTGTTTAAATATAGTAGATTGCCAAACCTCTTCCTCTCTAAACCAGAAACTGCCCTTACAGCCTATGTCAGTCTCTCTATGCTCATAAAAAACAATTCCCACATAGTTCAAATCAAAGACTTCAAATGTTTGCTGACATCGACATCTTTATGCAAAGCCCCCCTATATTATTCAGCATATCAATGACCTTGAAATGATTGCATTTTTCAATTATTTCTGTAACTGTAAAAAAGGGAAGAAAACCCTTCACAGGCAAAATATGGTATTAACTGTAATAATTCCAATTGGGTTACTATAATGCGAAATTAATCATTTTTACGCATTCCGAACAACCTTTGTATTGACAATTCAAAGGTTTCACTCATTTACTCGTTCCAACACCTTATTCTATTTTATAGATACCAATCTGATGATAGACTAAACCCTTTTGATGTCACATGGGAGGGAAAGAGGTGGTGTTGTATGCAGATGAGGAATTGTGTCAGGAATATTCTTGAAATGTTTTATTAAATCAGAGTCAGGGTAGGAGAAGTAATATAAAGATGAGATGGAAACAAGAAAGGAGGTGACCTATCAAGGATATTGAAAGTCATGTCAATACTAGTCGCACTTGGTTTGAAAATATTAATTCCTTCAGAATGTCCTACAGGCATTTCTTTGGAGCATAACCTCCTTAGCTGTATTTTAAACCAGCACATATTACAGTTTAACCTGTTTAGTTTACATTTCCCACAAGGTTACACACCTTTGTGCTCTGTGAACGCCACACATTTACAAAGTCATCAGTGGAACATCGATGATACCAGGGACAAGATCCAGATGGACATCTCTGGATAACGCCAGCAGCTTGGGTGGATTGAGTTAGGGTACATTTACACTGGCGTTTTTTTACCACCAGGTAAACGACCTTTTAACGTGACCGACCAGCAGATGCCACATAAGGCGTCCGCCGGTCGGTTTTCAGGCTGCCGTCCCATAGGACCTCTATGGGGTCCTTCATTAGATGCCCTGTAATCACCTGCACTGTTTTGCAGCCGATCACAGGGAGAGGTTTCTGAAAACAGCTCGAGAACTGACAGTCTAAACTAAGCCTAAGTCAATCGGAGTGTTGCTTGAGGTTACCACGTATAACACCAGAAATTAACCCTGAGCACTACTCCGGATTACTGCTAGAGAAGTTAATGTTCAATGGTGCCTAAACTTCAAAATTATATACAAAAAGTTGCACTAATCAAGCGTATAAGGCCAACATCCCAAATGAATATTTAAGGGCTAATCAACTAGGGAGGCCCATTTAAGGATCATCCCAGTGATTGGGTTTCCCAATCACTGGGATGATCCTTAAATGGGCCTCCCTAGTTGATTAGCCCTTAAACTTCAAAATTAAGTAAAACATTTTTGTATGAAAATGACAAATCGATGGGTTCAACTGGGAATTGACTACCTAAGAAATATATTACCAGCAGCAAGATTTTAAAATCATATATAAGTGATTGACAGTGGCCCCTCCTATAATTGGATTTCACCCGGGCCACCACCCGGGACATTTGTACAAGAGAAAGACCACAGGAGGTCATGTGACAATAATTATTATTATTTTTTTAAAGTGTATTTGATTTAAGAGAAAATTCTCAGCCTCTATTTAAGAAGACAGCATAAAGATTCAATCACATTAAGGATGGTTTCTGCTATTCATAACCCAAATATGTCTTCTGTGTTCATAAATATATGCAAGAATAAGGACACAATGCATTGCTGTTAGGGAATAAATATTTAGGTTTCTACATTTGTGGTAATTTTAAAAAATACACTATTTGAATTAAAGAACACATAATTACCTATCCTTTCTTTTTTTGAACCTATCCTTTCTTTTTCTGAAGGTGTTATTGATCATTTCATTGTATGTTTCTCGTATTATAAACAACACCTGATTGTATTTTTGTTTGCATCTGAAAATCTTAAAAAAAAACAAAATTATACAAAAACACATGAATATTATTGTGCAGGATTTTCATCATATTCATCAGAAAGCACAAATATCAAAAGCTGGGCATACACGTCACAATTTTCCTGCGATCGTTTTTTAATCCGATTTTAATTTGCGAAAACGATCGCAAACTGCAACATACCATGCATTCAATTTCTGGGCGATTCTATCCTGAAAGTCTCAAATGCACACATTTATGGGTTTGGAGTGGTGTTAGCTGAAGAACTGGCCAGTGACCAACAGCACACAAACAAAGGTAATTTCCACAAGAAACTATCGCATGAGACAACTAACTGCACTCGATTTATGTGCTTTTTATTAAAATTATCCATCAGAACGGATCCTTGAACGATCGTTTTTCTGTCCGTTTTTTGACAAAATCAATCGCTCGATCGCTTTTGGCATGCTTCAATTTTTATTCAATCCGATCGCGCAATCGATTTTGATAAACGATCGCACTAAAATTGAACTAAAAATCGTGACGTGTATGCCCAGCTTAAGCCATAGAAACCAGTGATTTGAAATGAACCTCAAAACCATTTGTAAGGATTGCTATGTATACACCAGTATCAACTGATTTTACTTTTTAGCTCAAGCCCTATGGTCATGGTTTTGAAAATCTTTTGATTGATGCAATTTCAGTAGATTTTTTTTATACAAGCCTAGCTTTAAAGAATAAAAGCTTCTTGAGGTTTGCAAGAATGACATTTTTCACTGCAAATCTATAACTTTTTCTTTTGTATCTATGACATTTCTGTCCCACATTTTAAGCTGTCCATCAGCTTTAAAAAAAAAAAAAGAAACAATAAAAATGTAACCTGTTCTTGGATGCCTAATGTCTCTGCCTTTAACTTTTAGAAACAGCCACAAATTACAAAAAATGGTCCACTGGTGCAAATGTAAAGGTTTACCAATAGAAGTAACCCGGAGCTGCACTCAGGGTAGCTTACCTGTTCCAGATTAGGCCGCACTATCCTGCTGTGTCAGCCTCCTGGCTTTTTTTCCTGTTTCCACCTCCTCAATGCTAGACATAGAGGAGGTGGGAGTGCACATTATAGTCTGTTCTGATTTCCCATACTGCTTTCAAACAAAAGTGGCTGGGGAGGCAAACCACAAGGGAGATTTATTTACAATACCTTTTTGTTTATATACACTGCTCAAATAAAGGGAACACAAAAATAAGACATCCTAGATCTGAAAAAATGAAATATTTGTATTAAAATACTTTGTTCTCTACTTGAATGTGCTGACAACAAAATCACACAAAAATGATCAATGGAAATCAAATTTATCAACAAATGGAGGTCTGGATTTAGAGTCACACTCAAAATTAAAGTGGAAAAAACACTACAGGCTTATCCAACTTTGATGTTATGTGTTTAAAACAAGTCAAAATTAAGGCTGTGTGGCATCCATGTTCCTGTATGACCTGTCTACATCGCCTGGACATGCTCCTGATGAGTGTCCTGAGGGATCTCCTCCCACACCTGGACTAAAGCAAAGAAGCACCAGGACATTGTCTTGCATTAGGAAACCCAGCACTAAACGCACCAGCATATGGTCTCACAATGCCACCCCACAACATTACTGACCCACTGGCAAACTGGTCATGCTGGAGGATGTTGCAGGCAGCAAAACGTTCTCCACTGCATCTCTAAACTCTGTCATGTCTGTCATGTGCTCAGTGTGAACCTGCTTACATCTGATGATGGGTTGTTGTCCTCCTCCACGACTCCAGATGTATTCATCTGGAGTCGTGGAGGAGGACAACAACCCATCATCAGATGTAAGCAGATGTAAGCAGGTCGCGAAAATGCGCAAAAACGTGCAAAAACTATGCCATGCGTTTTCGTGCGGACGCGCATGTGGTTTCAGCCGCGCGGTTACAACCGCACGAAAACGCAAAAGTGGAAACAAGCCCTAACACAAAAGAAAACGAAAAAGGTATGCGTTAATGCATATATACTATAATACATGTATTTTGCACATTACACATCTGCATTTGCACTGTGTTTATGAACAAAGCATGGAAAATGCTAGCTTGAACGCACAGAGCATGCAGTGTGAATAGTAACATTGTTTTTCTATTAGAAAGTGCAGTACTGCAAAAACACATGTGTTAAAAATCCACATGCATTTACAAAAATGCGATGCAGTGCGTATAGTTTGAAAGGGCTGAAAACTCTGATTTCTGAACAAGCCCTGTTATTAAAAATAGCAGAGATTGGTTGCTACCCGAGTTATGTACACATTTTTAGTGATGGTATAATATCATCCCAACTCAAATTTTTATTATGTTTAGTGGCAATCCCAGTTGTGGCTTGAGTTAGATTTTCATTTCCAAAAGCGGTAATCTCGAGCCCCACTTGGGTTTACCTGCTATACACAAGTCTGAGTTGTCCTCCAGCATTTTCTGTCCAGCTCCTTTATACCTTTGCAAAAAGTCCCCAGCATCGTTGATGGGGGTAAGGATGTGTGGCGGTCCACTATGTCCTCCATTAATGCCTTCCCAATCATATCCTTGCATCTACTGGGGACCGGGGTGTGACCAAACGGAAAAAAATCATACCTTCAGATAGATTAATAGATGTAAAAGGAAAATATATTTATAATACACAGGAACTAGTGGCTATGTAAATATACAATTTGTACAATTCGTATAAGGCCTGTATTGTACTTCATGGCACAGACTGTTAATGCTAAAACTCACAAAAACATTAGGTACCATGATTGGCTTTTTATACTTAACAGACAGAAATCTTTTTTAACACAATTCACATACAAACATTAAAGAGGGATTCCCTAGATGGGCCACCAGATGAGGCATTATTGTAGAACCTAGACCCCCTCCACACCTGGGACGTATTGACAGGCACTGAAAGGAAAGAAGATAGTTGTAAAAATGTGATAACATCCCCAATTTATAAATTGTTTCATATATTGGCTAATAAATATTGTTACATGGATGTGTTATGAACACTGTTAGGCACTGGCACAGGAAGACAGAGGAATGAACATAATATAGAAGTGATTAAGGGGAGAAAAGATTTTCTTTTTGTAAAAAATAATGCCATTTCTCTATTATATTCTGCATGCAGTTTGGAATATTTATTTGAACATTTTGTAATGGATGCATACATTGTAGCAATAGCTGAAAGGGAATTCTCAGGGCAGATTCAAAAGAAGTGAAAACTGTGAACTGTATCTGCATAATGGGTGCGGAAATGGCAACTTGTTTTCCACTTGGAAGAACTAGGACTGGGTGTCAACACAGCAACACAACTGGTAGCTAGGGAAAGTGCATTGTCATCCTACATTAGAAAGTACCAAAGACAGTAGCAAAAGCATTGCCGAATATTACTTATAAGTTTACTAATAGTACTATATAAGCTTATATGGAACATTCATTTTGAAATGTAATTTTATTTTAAATCTAACACAAGACCTTATAGATTGGCTACTACTTCTGGCATTTTAACATTTTCACATAAAAATTCTAAAGACCTTTTCGTTTTTGTTACAAAGCACATTTATATGAAAATCCAATAAACAAGCGCGTAATGCAGGCTGTTCTAACAGTTCTCTAAAATCAATACCAGGGATGATCATCCAAAGGAAATGAATGCGATACAAATGACATAGGCAATATAACAGATGCATCACTGCTTATAGGATGAACATAATTTTGTCGTTTTGTTCTTACAAAATTTAAAACACAAGCATATTTTAATTCTATAACAAATGACAGCAGTGATGAGACCTAAACAAAACAGTTTTTGCCATTTGACGTTTGGAATGCAATTAATTATTAAACTGAGTTTCCACCTTTGTTCCACCTCCAGTTAAAATTCATCGCCTCAACGTTCATCAAATATTGATTCTTTTCAACAAACGCTCATGGCTTCTCCCTTTAACATTATTATAATGAGGGATAACAATCAAATTGTCCTCACAGAAACCCCATCATTTCCCAGTGCCATCTGCATTGATCCATTTTGGTAGCTTTTACCATAAATTATTCCATTCAATTAAGCGAACCTGCTCAAAGTGGCATTTTGCAAACTAAATAATTTATGGAGTGTTTTGGAGCAAACAAAAAACAAACAAAAAACGATTGGCCTATGTGTACACTTGCTACGAGTGTTAATAATGATACAGGAATCACTGAAGGCAGTTGTCATGTTCTTTGTTCAGAAGAAGAAATCGCCCTGGGAAGTAGGGACCTTGTCATTAACAAATGAGACAGTGTTTTAGTGTCAGTTTGAACAGCCAACAACTTCATCATTTGTAGAGAGATTTTTTTTACATTTTAACATAAGTAACAGATTTTTTGATTTGTGATTTTTAGGGCATTTTAGGTTTTAGGTTCCAGTTGGTCTGTCACTGCTGGCATGCTTGGGGACGGCGGGGGCCCTCAGACACCATTTTCTCCGCAACAGGATCTGGAGGACTGGCTACAATAGCCCCATCTTTTTGCTGCATCTTCACAGACGTCTCAGACGCCCCCTGCCTCAGATGAGGTATTAAAGCCTCCCTTGGCACTTGAAGCCAAAGCGACTTTATAAAGGGAACATGCAACTATTCACCCCAAATAGGTAAATTTTTCTTAGCATTTTAGGTTTTGTTGTAGCAAAGTTCTACCTGAATTTTAATCTGTAGTTTTGTTTTGTCTTATGATACTAAATCTATTGGTTTGAGACATGGAAAATAACTTGTAAGGAAGATAATGTAAAGTGAGGACTGCAATGGGTTATTGCATACAAAGTCCCAATGCATGAAGAGGTACACCCATTTGAAGAACACAATGGGCACATTAGTGGAAGGCATATTGGTATGAATATATGGAAGACAACTCTTTATGTCTAGCCAGTGATCTGAAGGACCAATTAAAAATATAATGATTACAGCAGAACTCTAGGCATGCCTAAAGTGGATCTGGATACATGGTTTGTTGCACCCATTAACCATATAGAAGTACATTTCTTGTTTTCTTTCCTAGGCCTAGCATTATAGATCTATGACTGCAGTGTGAAATGTAAAGGCCCCCATACACGTGTCCGATTCGCACCGGATTCCGGCACGATCGATTCCGGGCGCGTGCACGCGAAACGATCGTGCCTGAATCGCATGCAGCCCACCTTGTCCGATCGATCAGGTCCGATCGTTCAGGGGCTCAGAATCGGATCCGACGGAGAACCAACATGTTGGTCTTTCTCATCCGATTCTGCCCGGATCAGGGGGAGTTGCCATTTGTGAGGTGGAATCGGAGGTGGAATCGCACACGGAATCGTGCCGGAATCCGCTCGGACAAGGTGGTATGCTGCGATGGATACTCTTAATTGGCCGATTGATCACACCTGCGATTCCCGGCAGAATCGCCGGAATCGATCGGATGATGAATCAATTGGACATGGAATCCGACACGTGTATGGCTAGCTTAAGACATAACCTGCCCCAGCTGGTGTTTTCTGAAAATCTGGACTGACATTTTGTGATGGTCTGTTTCTCAGCATAGAAGGAGTGTTCTGTAGCATGGAGGGGCGATGAGGGGCATTCATGTTTTACTCATTACAGGTAGTTTTTTTTTTTCAGCCCAATTATCAGCACTTCCAGTGAAGAACAAAAGGTACAAAAGTGGGTGATCCACACTTTAAAATCCCTTTAAAATCCAGTTATTACTTAGTTTGCCAAATTGTACTTGAGTTTCTAAACTTCACATGTTTAATTTTAAAACTGTTGTAAACTCAAAAAAACAAAAAACACATACATTACCTAAACATAATACTCACCTGTCAGCAGTTTACATCCATGAAAACCGTTACACAAAAAAAAACATATTATCACCCTTCTGGCAAACCGAAGCCACTTCCACCCATTCGGTTTACCAGTACAAGAGCACCCCTCCCCAGCAGGCATATTTACCAATCCCAAAAGGGTTTTGTATGGGAGATCTGTGTGCACTTCATACATGTTGCGGCTTGCATAGGACAGAGAGGGAAGGAGACTGGGGTGAAGGAGAAGGATGGGGATGACACCTTAGGAGACAGGGAGGGATGGAGACTAGACTGAAGGAGAAGGATGGGGATGACACTGTAGGGGACAGATGGAACTGGAGTGAAGGAGAAGGATGGGATGAAACACCTAGGAGACAGGGAAGGATGGAGATAGACTGAAGGAGAAGGATGGGGATGACACTGTAGGGGACAGGAAGGGATGGAGACTGGAGTAAGGAGAAGATGGAGATGACACTGTAGCAGACAGGGAGGGATGGAGACTGAGATGAAGGACACGGATGGGGTATGACACTGTAGCAGACAGCAAGGGATGAATACTGGAGTGAAGGAGAATGATGGGATGAACGCTTAGCAGACCGGAGAGATGGAGACTGAAGTTGAGAAGTAGGATGGGGATGCCACTGTGGAGAGAGGAGGGATGGAAAAAAGGTGAAGGAGAAGGATTGGGAATGACACGTAGCAGACAGGAGGTGATGGAAACTGGAGTGAAGGAGAAGATGGGGATGACACTGTAGGAGACAGAGATGGATGGAGACTGTGGAGAGCACAAAGAGGAGGAGGGAGGGGAGCATACAGGGACTGTGAGGGTCAGAGGAGGAGAATATCAGAAATTACAGAGGGGATGGGAGCATGAAGCAGAGGATAGAGATGATAATGGTGGTCAACAGGTTCAGTGTGGCGGTGATATGGGGTGATATGTTTGGGGGTGGGAACACAGAAAAGCTGAGGATAAGGTTAGGTAAATAGGAAGTGATGATGATTTGAGGGCTTTGCACCCCTGCACTGAAAACTCCTATGTGCCTCTGTTGTTTCTGAAATGCCCCCTCCTGCTCGTGCTCTCCCCCCAGAGAGCTTCAGGTAAAACACTTTCTGGCAGCCTCCCTCCCTTCCTCACTGCCAGCACAATAAATCCCCCCTCCAAACTCATCTGGAGATGAGACACTGCCGTCACAATTCTGCGGGACTGGGCCGGCACAACATTTTACATCCCCAGGGGCATCCAGGATAGATTTCTCAGGTGCCATTTTGGCTGCATAACGTAGCGCCTCAACGCTATGTCACAAAGTGGGAGGGGCGATCTCAGAAAAATAACCCCTCCTGCTTTCAGAATTTTTATTTTGGGGCAGTGATTGCCCT
This sequence comes from Ptychadena robeensis, assembly GCA_036250615.1. Taxonomy (NCBI): domain Eukaryota; kingdom Metazoa; phylum Chordata; class Amphibia; order Anura; family Ptychadenidae; genus Ptychadena; species Ptychadena robeensis. The sequence goes on along the minus strand of CM070043.1, from coordinate 18,471,695 downwards.
AACTATGCACCTGGTAATCATTTATCCTGTTCCTTAGGTTATACTGCCTCTGTGCATATTTATTATACTTTTTTGTCTTTACATATGATTTCCTCTCATTTCCCATGAGACAGGCAGATTTATTTAGTCACTTTTCATTTTTTATCTCTTCTGAAGGTATTGCCTTAGCCATACTTGCTTACAGACAATTTAGCAGGAAAGGATAAGGTTTACTTAATTCCTGACCCATCCCTGACACTGATGTGCAAGGTGAGACTTACTGATGTAAGGGCATTGATGACCCCAAGCATCTATCTTTGGAAAGGAAGGGAGTTCCATTTCACTTTCATCTTCGCCTATTTAACTGTTCATTTCAGACATGAAAGGCAAATAGAGCCTCCACCCGTGTATCTGTAGTGAAAGAAAAAGGTTTCATTACCTCTCCAGAGCCATGGATTAGACTCATTCCTTGAGCGAGATTGACAGGCCATTGATGTTCTCTGCCTTCTATCTCGTTCCCTTTTTCTTCTTCTAGGAATTCCTAATGATTCCGTATGCTAAACAGATTGTTTTAACTTTTTCAGTGTATGCCTCCATGAAAGCCGTTAGACAGAGATGTAACATCTAAAAGACTAATATCTGGAAGGAAACACAAACCTGACTATCTTAGAACATAGAAATGAACAGACACATCTGTCAAAGATAAAGGGAGGACAGCTGCAAATATTTACGTAGCAAAATATGACTGCGTACCAGCGTTGTCAAAATTATTTGTACGCTTTGTGGTGTGTTTTATGCACTAAAAGGTCTCAAAGTGACTCTGTTGCTAGGATATAAATCTAAAGAAAATACTTACCTGGCTGCCTGTGTACTGCTGATGTTTTTGGCCATGGTGAGATACACTGTCTGGCGCCAAAAAAAGTCATCACCACAAAAAGGCACACACTCTTATATTTGGACCACCTTTAGCATGCATTCACTGTGGCATTGTTTCGATAAGCTTCTGCAATGTCACAAGATTTATTTCCAGCCAGTGTTCTATTAATTTTTCACCAAGATCTTGCATAGAGTCTGATCGCTGCACAAAGCTTTCTCTAGCACATCCCACAGATTTTCAACGGGGTTAAGGTCTGGACTCTGTGGTGGCCAATCCATGTGTAAAAATTATGTCTCATGCTCCCTGAACCACTCTTTTGCAATTTCAGCCCGAAGAATCCATTTTGAAACATGTCTGTGCCATCAGGGAAGAAAAAAATCCATTGATGGAATAACATTCAGTATATCCAGGTAGTCAGCTGACCTAATTGAAAGATAATCACCAATGCAATAATTATCCAATAGGAGGCTCATACATGTTTGCTAAGTTAAGTCCAGGTGGTGACTTTTTTTTGGTCAGGCAGTATATGTCTGTAAAGGTTCTCATAGGTCATGGTATAGTTAATTAATAACATTTATCTGGACATATTTTGTAATGTGAAAATTACATATTTTTTAAAAAGTTGACCATTTTGACAATTTTGAGTTAATTGCAAAGCCCCAGAACGTAGTATAATCACCAAACTTGCTGGAGATGTAGAGAAGGGTTGGGGGTATACTACAAAAAAAGAAAGTATGTCTCTAACACAAATAGTTTTCCACAAACTAAGTTCAAATTCAAGTCAAAATGTCAAAAATCTGAATTTTGACCTAGATTTTGAACTTAATTTATGCAAAAACTACATGTGCTAGAGCATTACTTTGTTACCACAACCCTTCTCTACATCTCCAGCAATTTTGGTGAAGAAAGCATTTTCAGCGGCTTTGCAATCAGCTCACAAATTTAGTCAAAAATTCGACCATCTCTAGTTTACTACACTGGTGTCTGATGAAGGCAAGGAGTGTAAGATAGGGAGGATTTGCAATGCAATGACTTAAAAGGATTCGGAGTGCATTGTCTAAATCTGAATTTGGATTCTAGTGTTCACATGTATTAATTTCTACTGTGGGCAGTTTTTTTTAATGATGATAAGCACAAAGCCCAGTAAAGATCTTTAGAATAATGCTGGCCATACACTCTGAGATTAAAATTACAATCCATTAAAACCGACCAATGAAAGCATTTTATCGGCCTGAAATCCACACATTTCCACATGGTACAACCGATAAAATACGATCGTAATTGCTGTTTTTTTACGGTCGTAATTTATTGGACATGTTGAAAAATTTTAATTGGTCTGGGAAACTTCATACTGTTTTCATAGTGTTTACCGACCAATTACTGCCGAGGCTTCCCCTTTAAAAATAAAAATACATCACAATGGCCGATATAAACAGCGATTAATTTCGATGACATTCTCGTAAAAAAAAAAAATACGATCCTAAATTGGATCTTCAATGTGGTAGCTTTTTTGCCGAATATTCAATCCAAACCGATACCGCCATCTGGATACATTGGTCTGTTTTATTGGATCGTAATTTTTATCTCAGAGTGTATGGCCAGCTTAAGAAAGCAATATTTTAATCAGACCCTCCCAATCATTATGTGACAAAGCTGTTCTGAAAACCCTTCTCAGAAATGTGGAAGCTGTTATTGTTGGCAAGGGTCAACCAACGCTTAGATATTTATATATATATATACAGTGGAGGAAATAATTATTTGACCCCCTCACTGATTTTGTAAGTTATGACAAAGATGAAAATCTCGACAGTATCATTTCAATGTAAGGTTTTATTGTAACATGGCATATAGCACATCATAAGTAAAATCGAAAAAAAACTTTAAATAAAAGATACAACTGATTTGCAATTTCATTGAGATGAAAATAAAATTATTTGAAACCCTACAACCATTAAGATTTCTGGCTCCCACAGAGTGGTTAGACAACTTCTATTCAATTAGTCAACCCTCTTAAGACACCTGTCTTAACTAGTCACCTGTTAATAAAAGACACCTGTTCCACAGAAATCAATCAATCATCAAGCAACTCCAAACTCTCCAATATGGAAAAGACCAATGAGCTGTCCAATGAATGTCAGAGACAAAATTGTAGACCTGCACAATGCTGGAATGCTACAAAACCATTAGCAAGAAGCTGGTAGAGAAGTGACAACTGTTGGTGCATTGTATCAAAAATGGAAGGATTCACAAAATTGAACCATCATTCAATACCTCGCTCTGGGGTCCACTGCAAGATCTCACCTCGTGGGTTCAATTGGTTCTTGGAGAAAGGGAAAAAGCATCCTAAACTACAACGGATTGATTAGTTAATGACCTTCAAATTAGCATGGACCACAATCACCAAGAAAACCATTTGGAAACACTTAAAAAAAAAAAAAAAATAATAATACTAACAAACAATTAAAAGAAATGGATTAAAATCCTGCAGGCTCACAAGGTCCCCTGCTCAGAGGCACATATGAGATGTCCTCCTGAAGTTTTCCAATAAACACCTAAATGAATTCATATGAGTGACGGAAAAGGTGCTGTGGTCTGATTAACCAAAATAGAGCTCTTTGCATTAACTCAACTCGCTTGTTTGGAATGAAAAATTGTCTGGCTAATTTGACCCCCAAAACACCATCACTCACCGTCAATCATGGTGTTGAAACATTTTGTACTTTGGGGTTTTTTTTTTCTGTTCTTAAGGGCACAGGACAACTTAATCGCATTAATGGGAAAAATGGACGGAGCCATGTATCATGTGAAATCCTTATTGAGCGACAACCTCCTTCCCTCTGCCAGTAAACTGAAAATGGGTCGTGGATGGGTTGTTCCACACGAAATGACCCAAACATACAGCAAAGGCAACAAAGTAGTGGCTCAAGAATAAGCACATTAAGTCATGGATGGCCTAGTCAGTCTTCCGTACCTTAATCCAAATATGAAAAACCTATGGAGGTAGCTCAAGCTCAGAGTTTGCACATAGACAAAGCCTCAAACCTTAGTTGAATTTTAAGAGTAATTCTGTCAAAGAGAGATGGACCAATCCTCCTAAAATTTGCACAAACTTGAGTCATCAATATCAGAAACTTTGAACCGTCTGTGCTTGCAACAAGGGTTTTTTCCACCAAGTATTAAGTCTTTTTTATGTTAAGGGTTTCAAAAACTTAATTTCACTCAATGAAATGCAAATCATTGCTATCTTTTATTTAAAGTTATTTTTCAATTTTTTCCTTTTATGTGCTATCTGCCACTGTTACAATAAACCTACCATTGAAAATACTGTTCTGAGACTTTTCATTTCTTTGTCATTGGACAAACTTACAAAATCAGTGAGGGGTCAAATAATTATTTCCTCCACTGTATATATATATATATATATATATATATATATATATATCTAAATTTGGAGCATGCCTGTCTGGTTTAGGCAACACATAAGTATCCGTGTTTGCATTCCATGAGGCCTCTTTAATGCAAGGAAGAATCTGGGTATGTCATTTTTTGCAGATGTGTTTCCTATATGTGTAGTGACATTTTTAGTTTAGCTCATGTTGTTCTCTTTTTGGCCATACCATTACTTTGATATTGAGTTTGACTTTTCCCTCTGCAGACCATTTGCTGACAGACAGATCTGCGGCTCTCTAACTCTGCATGGAAATAGTGGCATGGTGTAAAGTGTGGATTTGCAGGCAGACAGGTAGGAGACATCTCTCTACCACTATGTATTAATTTAGCTATTGTTTAATTTATCTAGTCTAATACTATAATATTGCATTTTCTACACTATGAGAACTTATCAGGGATTGTTGCCTGTGTCTGTTCCTTGCAGGGAAGTGCGGTTCACTGGCTGGATGTATAATAGGGCTCCCAATAGCAGGGAGTTCCACTTGTTTGGTGAAGCATGATGTAAAGTAATAGGGAAACCTAATAAGGCAATTAAGTATGTATTGTCTCACTAGTCAGATATTTGAGAAGAGGAAGTGTCTTGTTATGTCAGAGTAGATTATCATGACCCACTAGTATAGGAAACACAATGGGGGAACTTAGCAGGACAATCTGGGGGATGTTGTAGTCTAACTTCTCAATTTTGGATGCAAATCTCAAATGAGGGGTTAGGATCTAGTATTGATCTGCTGTTTTGTGTAAGAAGCCTAGAAAGTAAATACTTTTTCTGATTAAGTTAGATTTTCTGGATTGGGGGCTTATTGAATGGAAACTATTCCTTAATGTGTACCAAATAAACAAACAGACCATATAGCTTTCAACTCTTAGATATTACCAATGGTTTTAGAACAGGGTGTAGTGTAACCACACTAACTAGGTCTGGTGCTGTCCCCTTTAACTCTGCATCCTATTAGGCTCTGAGGCTAGAAAGGGATAACACTGAGACCCAGCAATGGGAGGGGCAGTCCAGAGGAGCAGATGCTGATGAGACTGCAGCAACTGGGCTAGAGAGCCATCTTCACTCACGCCATCCTGAACTGAACATCCCTTCCCCTTAACATAAATTACGCTTTCACCCTCAAGTTGTGTTATCTGTTGAATAAACAGCTTGAATCAAAAGCATCACGAACAGGATCAACCATGTCCAGAAACAGCAACACAGGCCATGAATCTACTGAGCCCCAACCCACTGCTGTCAAAGCGGGGTCATTAAACGAGAACCAGCCCCTTTCAATGGTGGGTGCTGGTTGGCCCGTCTTGATGGGAGGGCTGATGCAGAAGCAGTTCTGAAATATTCAGGCCCAGCCAAGACTTGGAGAATTGGGTCAAGCGCCTTCAGAGCTTGGTGAAAGCGTATAACATACCACTAGCCCAGCAGGCCAAACTGCACATTAATGCAAGCAGAAAATTAGTGATGTTTCTGCCATCCAAAGACTTTGTCATACTAGATAATATAATTGCCAGACTGGAGTAAATGTATGGAGGAGTTGGCAGTTTGCATGCACTCCGGGAGCAATTTATTTGCGGACGACAAGGTGCAGCAGAGTCTATCACCCAGTATGCTGTAGCTCCACAAGAATTGGCGGTCCAGATCTGTCAAAAGCAGAAAGCGGAAGAAAGACCCAGCTAGAAGGAGACTGGAAGTTGGCAAAAAGAGCAATTCATAGATGTATTGTATTCTAGGCTAGTGCAGGCTAATCTCCGTGAATGGAGCCTCACCACCCTAGGCATGGATTTCCAGGAGCTGCTGGAATTAGCAATCATGCTGTAGGACTGCAAAAATGTTAATGCAACTTCTATGCTCCCCCCAGTAGCAGCCGGGGACCAGCATGTCAGCTACTCCCGGCGGTTTGTAGCCAAGGTTCATCTCGTCCAACAACCGCAGGTTGGGTCCCACGAGTGGGCTGTGAGGCACATTCTTCCTCTGTAAGACATAAATGGTCAGGACCTTTCCCAAGCTCAAGCAGTTGAAGAACTGCTGGACAAATTGTCAGATGTGTTTTCTCATGATCTAGGCTTTTGCACCATGATCTAGGCCTTTGCAGTGGAGTGGAGGATGAGATTCCCATGGCAGAAAGCCCCACAATCTGGGCAGAGCTATTGCAGCATTCCTTTGCACTTGTATCAGGAGGTGAAACAAAAGCTGGAACAAATGATGCAACAAGGAGTGATTCAGGAATGCAATACTTCCTGGGCCTCCCCCATGTTTCTTGTGAAAAAGAAGATGTGAGTTTGTGCTTCTGTGTGGAGTATCAGTGTCTAAATGCATTCACCACCCAGGACGTGTACCCTACTCCCTGGATTGAGGGAAGTCTGGCTGCACTAGAACAAGCTAAATTCTTCACCAGGTTGCACTTGGCCAGGTGATATTGGTAGATCCCTGTTGCAAAGAGAGACCAGCCTAAGGCTGCTTTTGTTACTCCCATAGGGCTGTGTGAGTTCAAGCAGTTGTCATTTTGTCTGAACAATGTACCAACCACTTTTCAGCGCTTTATGGAACGTTGTCTGGGGGACCTCAACTTAGAGAGCGTGCTGATATACTTGAATGATATACTTGTTCATTTCAAGTATACACAATTACTTACATTGCATTAATTACATTGTAATGTGCATAAGGTTACTATAATAGTGAAATTAAGGACTGTTGCTAGCATTAGGGTTAGGTTTGGCTATGCAAACATGTATTTTACAAATTTTCTGATAAAAATTTGGGCTGAAATAAAATATCTCTTATATGTATATGTATATGTGTTACTGGTAATTCTTTGCTGGCAAAAAAAAAAGAAAGATTGTAAATTGGCTAAAAGACACACATCATATGAGGTGGCATAATGGGTGTGAGTTAAAAAGCTGGCCCCTGTCCCCAATCCCCATCTAGCTGCCTCGTTTAGTAGTCTTAAGGGTGACACATCCTTATTGACCTATGCTTCCTAAACCTGGTAAGGACCCCCTCGACACTAACAACCACAGGCTGATCTCTCTTCCAAACATAAATATAAACTCCTCTTTAAATTCTTGCCACTAGAATCAACTCGTTCCTTGGCTCTGTCATTCACCGAGATCAGGTTGGTTTTGTTCCCCAAAGACAAGCAACGTTTGGAAAATGTCAAGACTCACCAAAATCTTGCACACTAGACTTATCCTGGGCTATGTTCTCTTTTTGGACCTCAATAAGGCATTTGACTCTATCTCATGGGAATACTTTGTCCTACGCCATTGGGGTTTCGGGGAGCCTTTCTTATCCTGGACCCGTGCATTATACACTGGACCCTTGGCCCAGGTCAAATATATGGGACATGTTTCGCCATTGTTTCCCATTTCCAGAGGTACTAGGCAGGGCTTTTCCCTTTCTCCCATACTTTTTATCCTGGCCATAGAGCCCCTAGCCCTATATCAGGGCTTATAGCAATATCCATGGTGTCCTTCCCGCGGGTGTTGGTCATAAATTCTCTCTGTTTGCAGATGACATCCTCTTGTCTGTCTCCCTGCCTCTTATATCAATCCTTATGCCTGCCATACACATGCCGATAAGCGGACGATTTTTCACCTGACCGACGGGCGTTCGCGCTCGCGCCGTCGGTCAGCGGAAAAATTGGCCGCTAATCGGCATGTGCCCACATGGGGCGACAGATCCCTGTCGCCCCACAGCTCGGCCGGCCAGAGAATGGACATGTCCAATAATCTCTGGCCGATAGAAGCCGATGGCATTAGCTTCAATGAAGACCGGCGTCTTCATTGAAGCTAATGGCCGGCACACAAAGGGTGCCGGCCGACTGAAGGGGCCCCATAATGCACCAGGGTACAAACGTGATGACGTCATCACGTTTGCATCCCGGAGCATATCAGATCTGGTTTGTCTGCACCCGTCGGGGTGTGTATGGCAGCCATAAATCTCCTTAAAGTTCTGTCAGATTTCTTGCGGATATCCGGCCTCACCATCCACTGGTCCAAATGTTCAGCCTTAAAAGTAAGTACTCCTCCAGCTTGTGCAAGCTTCTTTGTCTTTACAGTGGACAACTTCATTGCTTCTATATCTTGGGGTCTGCATAACTGCTCACTACTCAGCGTTATATTCAGCCAATTATCCTTCCCTCTTCCACACGACTAAACACTTACTATCCTCATGGTCTCTGTTGCCATTGTCTTGGCTTGGGTGGGTTGCGGCTGTTAAGATGACAATCTTGTTCAAACTCCTAAGTTAAGGGGAGATATAGACAAGTACACCCTCACCACAGTACTGAGCTACCAACATCCAAATAATTAAATATTGAAGACAAAGAACGTGGCACCCTACCGGAGACAGGGCAAGAAGGCTCTGATCCCGGTCACAGTGGATTTTAACGGTAGCTATACAGAATAAAGTATTCAAAAAACTTAGTGACAGTAATTCGTACAAATCAAGTCAAATTTATACAACATATATAGAACGGTAGTGTAAATTGGTCAAGTGACCAAAAAAGCCTTCCAAAAAGCAGAGACCCGTGATAGACAGGACTTACTATATTATACTCGTCCACAGAAGTCAGATCAAACAGTGAAAGTTATCACTAGATTTACGAAACACCAAGCACTGGTTAAGAACATACTATCGAACCATTGGAGACTCCTCACTGAAGACCCAGTAACACGAAATTACGTTCGAGCGCAACCTGAAGTCGTCTCTAGGAGAGCGAAATCTCTAAGAGACAGATTAGTAAATAGTCACTACACAGAACATATCCGTAAGGATCGGTGCTCCAGGAGAGGCACATTTAAGTGCAGGTATCTGAAATGTAAATACTGTCCACACTTGGATATTAATCCGAACATCTTTTTACCCAATGGTGAGATATTTAAACCACGTCACTATGGAACCTGCCAGACAGAGGGGGTCGTTTACCCATGTAGATGCCCCTGTGGGGCATACTACGTAGGTAAAACTAAACGCCCATTCTGGCAACGACTGAAAGAACACCTCCGAGCTGCAGAGATCGGTGACCTTCGCACACCGATCGGTCACCACATAGCACAACAACATCACTGCCATCAAATGGATCCGAAATTTTTAATACTTGACAGAGTGCATGAGTCGGTTAGAGGAGGAAATCTGAATAAGCTCTTGTTACAGATTGAGATGTGTTGGATTTACAGATTGAAAGCGAACACATCTCCTGGTCTTAATGAAGCATTGAACTATAAATGTTTTTTGTGAAATGATCAGAATGGAGGGTTGTCGATCAAGATCTCTCCTCCTTCTATATGAGGGCTTTCAGCCTTCACCCTTTATTCCCCCCCCCCCTTTCTTCACCACCGTGTACTTCATTGTAGACGTATTATTATTTTTATACTTTACAGATATTTATGTGAGATTCACAATATACTTTAACATTGGCCCATATGTGAGTGACACATGTTCATCACTGAAGATGCATACATGTGTCATATATGGCCCACTCATTTAGCAAGTTACATAGCTAAAGAATAATTGTGGTTTGTTTATTACATTCTTTTTCGCAAGAAGAAATGTTTTTCGCATGAACTTATGTGCAAATACGTGATGTATACTTTGTACCCAGCTATTGGATAATTTTTTACAACTCTGTGTCCCTTTATATACTCTGGGTTAAATCTTTTACGATATTAGTCCCTGGGGGATACTGGATTATTCCATCAGTCGCCTTATCCGATATGGGGGGTGGGTACTGCCTGATGTTTTGGGGATGCGGGCACACATCCACGTGGTACCCTGCCTATGGGCAGAGAGCGTGGAAGGTTTTGCCCCCTGCACTTTTGTGTGTGGGGGGGGGGGGGGGGGGGGGGGGGATGGGAGCTTGTTACCCGCACTACCCTGTGCTCAGGGTACTGTTTACATCCCAGGCCCCACCTCCTCCCTCTCCTGTCATTTCTCTCCCTTCCCTGCCCTCCAACTCTGCTCTTTAATCATCTGGCTTTCTGATGTTGCCCCGTTTCCCTCTTTTTGGGATCTTCGGGTTACCGCCCCCTACCCCTCTTCGGTGCCCTCTCTGTGATTGGGCGCATTGAGGGGGCTCTTTGGGGCGGCTGATGGGAGCAACATTAGAAAGAGACACGCCAGCTGCCATCTTCCAAGATGGCGACCTGGGCGTCTCGCCAAGAGTAGAGGACCGAGGAGTGATGGGGGGCCGTGTCAGGGGAGGAGGTGGGTGACAATTCAGGTCTGGGCGGCGCAAGCTCCTGGTGCCCGTACACCGGTCGCAGTGCACGCCCCCTTCCCCGCAGTCATGCCGGTGCGCCGGCTCCCATGTGTTTACATGGGTTACTCCGGCGCTTCCATGCTGGTTTGTTGTGGGGAGGAGGGGTTGGCGCGCCGTGCTTCCGGTGGCGGGGGGTTAATAAGGAGGAGCAGCTATGCTCTCTCCATTGGGGTCCAAGGTCTCGACAATATACTGCAATGGGGGGGGTTTGTCTCTATCTCATGGGGTGGATGGCCGTCGTCCCAAATACAATATACAAGGGGAGTGCTGAAGAGGGCGTTGGGTGAGGACCGAACGCCTTTCTACAGCTGGGAGTTTCCTCTGTTGAAACAGAGGCTGGGGGACTTTAAAGGCCACACACTGCCATACACAACGCATAAAAATGGGTCCAAAAGTATTAAGATAATAATACAGTTTAATAGTCCATAGTATCAGATATATCCAAAATTAATGCATCCAGGTATTAGTGATGGTTGGCGTTTACACGACCCTGCACGTTCAGAGCATCTGCTGATGAAGAGCCTCAGTCATTAGCCCAGACAGGCCACACACCAAAAGATTGTTTGGAACACCCCGACGTACGTTTCGTTCAGATGGAACTTCTTCAGGGGGTGAATGGTAACTGAGGCAAGAATGGATTACTGTGCAGGTTAGCGTCACGTATCACTATAAGCTGGATTGTTGTATCAAACAAGGGGCGTAAGCCTAGGTGGTGGAACGGGGAGCTCCCACTCCAGGGAGCATGGCCACGATCACCAAGGAGGGGCAGTAGGGCTGGAGACCGTCTGTCGTATATCAGCGGAGTAATAGGTTTGAGGTACATAGGTAGAATAATACGGTAGAACGTCTCCTTCCGCGGCCTGTGGTGTGTCCCGGTGGGTGTATGGCAGTGTGTGGTGTGTGTCCCCCAGCCTCTGTTTCAACAGAGGAAACTCCCAGCTGTAGAAAGACGTTCGGTCCTCATCAAACGCCCTCTTCAGCACTCCCCTCGACAATATACTGCTCAAAGTAAGTCTCACTCCACTTTGTTCCGCTACCGGCACGGTGTCAGGGTCCCGCCAGCCCTGGGGGGAGCGCGGCACCGTCGGGGTCCCCAGTGTGG
>CM070043.1:18440074-18459936 GCA_036250615.1 Ptychadena robeensis | reverse complement strand
ATAGACTCCTCCCTTTATCGTTGGTTCATACGCTCATTACCCCTGTGGAGGCGTAACACACGGATGCATACATAGCATTAACTGCCTTATCACCTATTATCCCATACAGGCACTTGCTGGGCTTCATTACTGCTTGTAGTGGTGTTCATTGTGACTCGCCTGCCTACTAGGTATATGTGAATACTTGGGTCTTATATTTATATATAATTTATATAATCTCAGCATGCTGTGTGCATGGGTGATCTAATTGTGTATTGGGACAGCTACTTTCCCTTTTTGAGATTTTTTTCAAACCTTCTGTGAACCTTGAATATAGCAATGGTGACTGCATTGGTTAGAGTAAACCCATCACATCAATTCCCACCTTGTCATCTTTTCACCTTTTACCTTTTTTCACTGGTGTGGGTGGGGTGGGGAGCAATTTTCCTTTGATACGGTTTTTCTGTGGTTTTCTCTTTACCCTCCTTTTTCTTTTTCGGGGTTTCTTTAGTGGTAGTGGGCTTAACGGGTTGCTTATGCTTCCTTTAATCACGGCCAATGACACAATACACTCCCTTTTCATACCACACAGCATCACGAATTTCACCAACCTAGTCACATATACACACTCACACGCACACATATACACACATACCCCTAGGCCAATGTTATTGTGATTTTCTTTATCTTATAGCTGGGATAAACATACTTTTCTTTTGCCATTTGCAAATCATCTCCTGAAGAAGCGTCAGGTGTCGCGAAACGCGTCGAGATTATGATATTTGATTTTGATATTACATGTATTTGAATGGACACTATATGGAGTCACTTGACCAATTGACATTACCGTTCTATATACGTTGTATAAATTTGACTTGATTTGTACAAATTACTGTCACTACGTTTTTTGAATACTTTATTCTGTATAGCTACCGTTAAAATCCACTGTGACCGGGATCAGAGCCTTCTTGCCCTGTCTCCGGTAGGGTGCCACGTTCTTTGTCTTCAACTCCTAAGTTAAGGATTTGTTGTTTGGCTTAAGCTTTGTTCATCCTTATTTGATTATGGTATACTGGTTGTAGCAATCATTACATGTTAAGGAGAAATCACAATGCATATTAGGTTGCTCACCATGGACGCAAGCCACCTCATATGAGCCATCTGATGATGTGTCTCTTTTGCTGTGTTTTGAGAAATTTTTGGGACTGGTGACCTGGTGATTTACCTTTTTAGATTTCAGTTACCACAGACCATCCCGTACCCCCCCCCCCCCCCTTAGTATATTAAATGGTATTGTAAATTGCCAAAAGAAATAAGCCTCAACATCACCCTTAATGTAGAAGTTCACAGCTATATACTTTATTCATCCCAGAACACACTTAATTTATTTATAAACAATGATTACAGCAACCTATCTCTACCTAGTTAATGTCAACCGAAAACAATCAGCCTTCCTGCAAAACAACGTCCGTTATTTTATATTCCTTAAATAGCTGAAGAAAAATGAACTGCAGCAGCAATATGTATAAATGGGAAGGCAATTACCTGGGGAATGTCCCAGATTGATTTCTCAATGAAGGATTGTGCTTAGTGTGGCTGTTTAATCTCATGTTACGGCCTGTATCATGAGGCACACAGATGCCTTCTGAATAGATTATCACAAGCAGAATTATGTGCAGATATTCTTTGATCTTTTCTCTGCATAACTCTGAATTATCTCCCTTCATTCCATTTTCATTTGACTCCACAGGTTAATAACACATGTGTATTTCTCAAAGGAAATCTTTGCAAATGTGTAAATATTTCCACAGACAGATATCACTTAGGATTAGAATAGGTATAGTGGATAAAATGTCAGGTTCCTGTGCTGTGACCTATAAACTGTACCACTTGATTGAAAGACAAACTGAAATATTTTAGGTGGAGAGAAGAAAAAAGTTTAAAAATCAAATAATGTTGTTGCATACGAGTACACACCCTTAAACTAATACTTTGTTGAAGCACCTTTAGATTTTATTACAGCACTCAGTCTTCATGGGGTTGAGCCTATCAGTATAGCACATTTTGACTTGGCAAGATTTGCCCACTCTTCTTTGCAGAAAAATGTCCTCAGTTCACCTCACAGATTTTCAATCGTATTCAAATCGGATACAGGTCGGATTCAAAAAGGATTCAATCAGATTCAAATTGTTTGCAAGCTGAAAGATTTGGAGTTTTTCTGCAAAGAAAAGTGGGCAAATCTTGCCAAGTCAAAATGTGCCATGCTGGTAGACTCATACCCAAAAAGACTAAGTGATGTAATAAAATCAAAAGGTGCTTCAACAAAGTATTAGTTTAAGGGTGGGCGCTCTTATGCAACCATATTATTTTATTTTTATATTTTTGTTCCCTCCACCTTAAATATTTCAGTTTGTTTTTTAATTGAGTGGTACAGTTTATAGGTCATATTAAAGGAAAACGTTCCTATATATTTTTTCTTTGTCTTATTTTTGTATAGCACAGGAACCTGGCATTTTTCAGGGGCGTTTAGACTTTTTATAACCACTGTAATCATTTATGTGATATTTTTGCATAAACATAAAAAATGGACAAGGATCCTGAATTGAGGGCCCAACCAAAACCTTGAGTGTCAGCAAGGGGAAAAAACTGCCAGGCAATGAGGGATACAGCCAAAACAAGTGTGCTTTGATGATGCCCTGGGCAAAAACAAACCACCCTGTGAAATATTTTCAGAGATTAAAAAAAATAAAAAATAAAACTTTTCCTACACTGTTGTAGCTTACTTTGAAGGCTTGGATTGATAACAATAGGGTAGATCAGACTGCTATAGTTGTTAAAAGATCCAGAAAAAGATGAGTTATTCACAATCCTCTATACAGCTGGTAGAGTAAGCCTCTGGCCTTCAGTAATTTGTCCTTATCCCTCTCTACAAATCTTCCTTACATATACTGTGTGAATGCAAACACTTCACAGTAACAGGCTAACCGCCTCTGTCACTAGATCCAGTGACCTCGTGGAGAGATGAATGTTGATCTCCTGTGTAAATATTTACTTAGACCAAAACTAATCCAGTGCCTGGATTGTCCGCCATGTGCTAACATCTGGTACATCTCTCTTTTTTATGTTAAAAAAGAACAACTGTAGAAGAAAATCATATCATTGCCACTTCTGTAAACCCAAAAGAAAAGAAATTAATAGGACATTAAGGCCAAATGTTTGAGGGAAGCCACCCTATTTTTTGAAAACCCTCCTATATTGATCATTATATATATTGTACACAGAACCATTGGCATCAGCCCCTGTCCTCATCATCTACAGTTATTCTTATGTTCTTTGATGCTTATGTTCCAAGATGCTAGTCCAGAGATGACACTACCATGAAGACCCTGGCTCCTGTGCAGGTCTTGGATGTATTTAAACAGCAAAACCCCATCTGGAGAATCATAAGAGTCATAAATTAAAGATCACATTCTAATGCCTCAATGGTATCACACATCATATAAAAATGGAAAAAAATTAGGAGATAGAGGTATTCACCATACACCTATTCCCATCCCCAAGAGTTGGGATTAAACACCTGGGACTTCAACTGCCCAAATTCTACAATTAGATTATAACCAAAGCAGTTTTATTTAAAAAATCAATACATGAATTTCCATACTTTTAATATATTTTAATTTCTATCTCACTGCTGTTACATAGTTACATATGATGTTTACAGATATAAAACTCAATGATTCAAAGTCATATCCTTTCAACGCGTTTCACAATAGCTTGATACCACAGCAAAAAGATAATTATTACATAATCAATCATATAATCCATTAGCCATTACCCACTGGATGTTCTGATATGTTAATACTCACACCTTTTCACTGCGATAGGTGCAAACATGGTCTAGTGGAGATTCCCCTAGGAGGCCATATGGCAACAGCAGGGGACCACCACAGTACCTGGCTTTCCCCGAACCACCCAGGGGAAGAGGATTATGTGTACATAATGTTGGCACACAGAATCACTATATAGGGAAGGATTAACAATTTTTGTGGAAAAGAGGTATCACACATAATCTCAAACTCTTCTAAACAGCACTGTTGCTGAATTTTGAACCCAGTGTGAAAATAGAAATCCCCACTAATATCTAAAGGACAGCTATATAAGTTGTGTCTCTTACTTCAAACCCACTTTGACTTGGCTGGCCATAAACAAAGCAAATCCAACAAATAGCCATTACAAAAACTAAGGCATTCTTGATTTGAACGTTGTTTGTTGAACTGATATTTTGCTGTGAGCAATCCATAGCAAAGAAAAACAACAAAATTCTCATGAGGTATTCTAAACAAGGTTGTAATGTGAAAGGTACACAGGTTTTCCTATACCACACCCCAGCTGCAACATAGCTAATGTGAAAGAGCCCTTAATAAAAGCTTATCATTGCAAGCACCCTGGGCAATGTGAAATGGTCCATCCCAGCCTATGTTTTATTAAGGCAACCGTGAACTACTAGAGAGCATATAAATCAGGTGACTTTTAGGGAGCCAGGATATTATGGAGATCATTTGTAGTGTACCAAGTGGAATGCTTATGGCAGATAATCAGGGAGCGGATGTCCTCAGGTGATATGAGATATGTGTGGCTAATGAATTTGTGCCATCTCCTAAAGAATCTGGTTACAGACTTATCCGGTGAGGAATCTGCCTCCAATCTTTCCATGTGAAATACATCTTTCATTGTGCATTGCACAAGGGAGAGAGAGGGTGGGGAGTCCAGAAGCCACATCTTTAGAATACACCTAGGAGCCACGAGGAGGCATAGCTAAGCCCATTAAGAGAACGAGGATTTAATATGAACGGAGTGAGTGGATTGATCTAGGAATGCAAAAAGTATCAATAAAAGTTCCATTATAAGTGTTTCTCCTGTGATGGAATGTATAAAGTGTGTCACCTCTTACCAGAAAAGTGCAATGCCAGGGCATGACCAAAAAACAATGACTGGCCAAAGCTCTAACTAGGGAGCATTTCGGGCAGCCACCCACAGTACCGACTGTGGTACCGACCCATGGTTTCCCCGGGGGGGGGGGGGGGGGGGGGGGGGGGGGGGGGCGGGCACAAGAAGCTGGATAAGACTTCCAAAAGTGTGGCTGGGGTCCCACCTTCCTGGACACTGGAGAAAGCCATCAGATGGAGAGGCAGAGTTGATGAGGCTATCAGTTTTGTGAGGACTTTTTTCTGTTGATTGAAAGTGCAACCGTTCTTCCTGTTCATCTCTAAATGGAATGAACATTTATCTGTTGCATTGAACTCTGTGTCTGTGTCCTGTTCACTACCCTTGGTCCTGCCATGTAACAGTATATGTTCTGGGAGGTCTGTATATGGAAAATCTTTAGACAATGCCAACACTCTGTTAGTTATAAAGGCATCAAGGGTAATAGGGAGTAAACTTTTGATAAATACTGGAAATGGAGACTTTTCTGCAAATGTGCCCTACCTGAGGATTTGAAAGGCCAGCTTTGGGTCAATATGTAGGAACTTCCAGAGACTCAGCTGTAGAAAAACTGGTGAGTCGAAGGTAATTGGTATTGTCGACTCAATATATTAAACGGGAGAAATGTAAAGGAGGACTTGTGTTGGCCTGTGTTGGCCCACGTCCGATAGGCTGCAAAATTCAAACAGTGAGGCATAAGGGGGTTACCTAGGAACGGTAAGTGTCTGGAAGCCTTATAGGGAAGGTGGAGGATCTTCCTGTATTCCCTCCAAGCCAGGGTATAGAATGTTATTTTTTAATAGAGGGGGAAGTTGTGACGGTGGACAATGTATTACAGCAGGCAGGGACCATGCAGACTCTAAACCTTGTTCCAAAGTAAGATT
Organism: Ptychadena robeensis; assembly: GCA_036250615.1. Lineage (NCBI taxonomy): Eukaryota > Metazoa > Chordata > Amphibia > Anura > Ptychadenidae > Ptychadena > Ptychadena robeensis. The sequence goes on along the minus strand of CM070043.1, from coordinate 18,454,090 downwards.
TGATTATGTGTTATTGACCCAATCTAGTGCATGTCTCAATAGGCAGCATATAGTTTTATGTCTGGGACATTCATACCCCTTTGGGAAGACATTGTTTTCTATAAGCGATTCTAGGTTTCCCATTATTCCAAATAAAGCTGGAGAAAGCCATTTGAAGCTTAATTACATCTTTATGGAGTAGAGGGAGTTTTTTTTAAGGAGTAGGGAAACAGACCATTTTGAGAAGATGTATCCTACCAAAGAGAGATAAGGGAAGTGGAAACCCCATTTTCATGCCTGCACAAAGATTCTGAATAAGAGGTGGGTATTTAAGAGAGTATAATGTGGAAGAGGATTTGCCTATTTTAATCCCCAAATAGGATTTATGATCATGAGTACAGGGAGTGCAGAATTATTAGGCAAGTGGTATTTTTGAGGAATAATTTTATTACAACACCATGTTCCTCAATGGGAACCCATCAACTCATTAATATCAAAGCTGAAATATTTTTTGGGGGAAGTAGTTTTTAGAAAGTTTGTTTTTTTTAGTTTTAAGTAAGCTTAAGAAAGAAGTAAGCTATTTTCGAGAGGGGATATCTGTGTGTGGCAAGGTGACTTATTAACTGGGTGCATACTTATTAGGCAACGTACAAAAAACAAAAAATTTCTATAATTCAATTATTTATTACAATAAATAATTAATTAAATAATTCTTATACCCATTTCAAATTATTTCTTTTTTTATTTATATTGATTTTTTAAATTAAAACCAGTGGAAACCCATTATAACATCTCAACATTCACAAAAAATAACATGTCGCCTGGACAATTCAAAACAAAACAAAAACAAAAATCAAGTGGACAAAAAGCCAACCTTTTCTTGCAAGGACACTCAAAAGCCGTGCCACCATGATCTGTCAGTGCTTTGGATCTGTTCCACACCATCACATTTTGATGATGGAACCACCGTTCTCAATGGGTTCAGATCAGGTGACAAGGTGCCATGTCAGTGTGTTCTCTTCTTTTCCGAAAAAAAAAAAACAAAAAAAACAACCACCGCCTTTCCGGCCAGCCACGCTGTGGAGTACTTGGAGCATGCCTGCATGAAAATCATTTTTTTCCCCTAAAGGAGCAGATTCTTCCCCGACCACGCTTGAGGAAGGTGACTCCCCCAAAATTGGCAGTAGGACGGGGAGTTGAAGCTTGACTCCATCTCCAACCCCCGAAAAGGCCCACAGCCTCATCTTTGAGGAAACCAGCCCAACCAGTAAACTCACCTCCCACCCTTGCTGGCGTCTGAGTTGGACTGGCAGCTCTCTGCCCCTTTACCCAATCAACCAGCCACGTGCCCAAACCTACGGCCCATCAATCAAGGACTCACATATCATTTCATCAAGTCCATAAACCGTAGAAAAAAATCATCCTGAAGATTATCTGGCCCAGTCATTGACGTGTCACAGCTTGGTGTGTCTTGGGTCCAGTGGGTGGTCGTCTTTCAGCCTTGTAGTGGCTCTGAGATATATGCCACACGCTTGTGCGTTGTGGCACTCCATGATGTTGCGCTCGAAATATGGCCAAAACTGGTGGCAAGTGGCACGGGGCAGCTGCAACGCCTGAACTTTCTCCCCCCCCAGTCATTTGGCGCGCCTTGTTGTTCCCACACCGCTTCTTGGCCGCCGACCCTGTTGACTATTTTGAAAATGAAACGAATGGTTGTCGAGATCACACGCTTTCAGAAGACGTTGCAATTTTAAAAGAGTGCTTGCATCCCTCTGCAAGATACTCACTAATTTTTGAACTTTTTCTAAATCTAAGAGAATCCTGTGTCCAAGTCCCTTCCTTTCTTCATTTTTTGAAACCCCTATTTGTGCCAAAGGAAAGGAAGTTGCCTAATAATAGGCCACCTAATTAGGGTGTTGATGTCATTAGACCACACCCCTCTCTTACAGAGAATGCACATCACCTAATATGCTTAATATTGGTAGTAAGGCTTTCAGCCTATAACAGCTTTGGAGTAAGACAACATGCATGAAGAGGATGATGTGGTCAAAATACTCATTTGCCTAATAATTCTGCACTCCCTGTATGTGGGAAGGGAGCTGCATGCCACTAGTCTCCCGCTCTTCGGGCGGTAAGTGAAAGTATCATACTTTTGTCAAAATTGACCTTAAGGCCAGAAAACGAGCCAAAAGTATCAAAAGAACTTGCAATTACCGGGATATCATGAGCGGGGGTCCACTGTAAACATAATGATATCATCTGCAAACAGAGCAGAACGGTGACTGTCGGAGGCTATAGAAATGCCTATTAAACCAGCATTGGACAGAAAGTGAATGGATAATGGTTCTAGAGCAATGTCGAATAAGAGGGGGGATAGAGGGCATCCCTGTGTAGGAATGGCTGAGATGTAACACCTGAGGCTCCAATTCTGGCACTGAGATGTGCATAGATTTGATGCAGGAAATGGAGGAAAAGACCTTCAAATCCCATACATTCCATCACGAAGAATAACCAGTGATAATTAACATTATCAAATGCCTTCTTGGCATCTAGGCAGAGAAGTGTGACATCCGCATCAGGGTGTGATTTCACATATTCCATAGCCATCAAGGCTTTTAAAAAATGCAACACAGTGGACCTACCCTGTACAAAACCTGCCTGGACTTGGTGGATAAGGAATGGTAGGATAGACGCCAAACGATCAGCAATATTTTTTGAAAAGACCTTGGCGTCTACAGTAATCAGTAAAAGATATGTGTCGACATGAGCCAGGGTCGAGAGGGTCAAGATTTTTTTGGTAGCACCTTGATATGTGCTTCCTGGGCAGTTGGAAAGTATGAACCCCCTTCCCAGACTGCTGGTTACTTCTGAATCAATGGCTTGTTGGATCGTAGGTGTAAGAAGCTTAGCCACCGCTAATACAATCTTAACGTGGTCCATATCCAGTTGCTTGTCATCAGATTGTGGCATGTCATCTAGGGATTGCAGGATCGCCATCTTGTTCTTCTTAGAGCGTAGTGTGTGTGGGCCACAACGGCCAACAGATCGCATCAGGCTTTTGGTGAGACTAAGTAGCAGTCCATATTGGCGGGAGGAGTGGTTAAAGAGCTGTAGACAGTGTCAGGTGCCTGGTAAGTGAGATTTTATATGCCGATTCATCATGTATGTTGTTTATTATTTTTTTTCTGTTTAGTGTTGGTTTAATGTACATCCTCAGTTTTCACGTTCTCTTCAGAAAAGTGCTGCTGTGCCTGGCAAGACCTATCTAATTTTTACCTTTTATTCATTGATTGTTTTTCATGCTCGACACTGACAAGCTAGAATGTATGAAGCAGAGCAAATAAAAAAGCAATGAATATATATTTTCCCACAAGCCGCATAACCATGGTAACCTCATGAACAGTTGTATACACATTTACAATACACACGACACACCTCACACACGGCATGTATAAATTCAGGGGCTGAGAATTGAAGCTTACTGCCAAAGTGCCACCTTTCAGCCTCCAACATGGTGTTGTCACCAATATTAGAAAGGAGAGGGGGTGGTTGGATCTGAATAACCCCTTATGGACCTTGCGATCCCATGACATCAAATTTTTTTTCATAAATCAAAGTTTAAGTACAGGTAAAAAACGTTTTTTTTATTTTACTTTTTGAGCCTCAGTTTCATTGAATGTTAACACATAAGCAAACCAGTGCTTCAGCTCATAATATGTTATGACTTAAATCAGTTGTCACTACCCCTGTGAATATTTTCATTAAAAAATCCATTCTGAAAGATCCCTTTGTAAAGTACTTTCACTATTTAGTTCTGTAGTATCTTTCAAATATCATGTTTGGAATAATTAAGGGCCCTTTCACACTATATGCGTTTCCTAAAGGCATGCGTTTCTGCATACATACAAAAACGCATGTGTTTTTCACATAACATCTGTGTTTGCCTTTGCATTTTTGAACAAATCAATGAAAGATGCAAAAAACAATTTATCAAAAATGCATACAGCAGGGCGTTTTAAAAAACCCTTATGGAAATGCATGCAGTGGAATGGTTACATTGTTTGGGATCATTGTCATGCTGAAAGACCCAGCCACGTTTCATCTTCAATGACCTTGCTGATGGAAGGAGGTTTTCACTCAAAATCTCATGATGCATGGTCATAATTTTTTTCCTTTACATCTGGTCCAGGTCCTTTTGCAGACAACCCAAAGCATGATGTTTCCTTCACCCCTGCTTCACAGTAGGTATGGTGTTCTTTGGATGGAACTCATGAGAGTTTTCTACTTTGGTTTCATCTGAGCATATGACTGTCACAGATCCTAACAGGACTGCTGGATCTGTGTCTGCTTCCAGCGCTGATATCAGGGACACCGTGGGTTAACCTTCCAGCCTCTCTGGAGCTCCCTCTGGTTGACATTCTGCTCCTGCACTCCTCCTCAGTCGCTCCTCCCTCCGGATGTTTATCTAGTGGGATCAGCTGACAGGAAGATGCCTGGACTTTGTGTTCCTATGTGTATTCATTGTGATTCCCGTTTGACTTCCCAGCTCCTGACCTCTTGCTCGTTTCTTGGACAATCCTTTCGCCTCACCCTTCGGTACTGCACACCCGCATTCTGTCTGACCTCCCGGCTCCTGACCCCTGGCTCGTTTTTGTGGATTACGCTTTCGCCTCACCCTTCGGTACTGCATACCCGCATCCCGTCTGACCTCCCGGCTACCGACCTTGGCAAGTGTATATCGACTTCCGTAGTTATACCTCATACCAATTCAGCTAGCCAGCTTGCACGGGTGATTCGGGGGACTGCGACCTGGGCATTACCCGCAGCAAAATCCAACTCCCTTTGCGGGGAGCTCTGGTGAATACCGGGTAGTCCCTCAGACTCCACACCCCAGATTGCACCCTTGCCAATCGTGCAAGTTGGTCCACACCCGAGATCCACCGGTGTCACCGCTGCTCCGGTGTCACCCGCCGCGACAATGACATTCTCCCAATACTCTTCTGGATCATCCAAATGCTCTCTAGCAAACTTCAGACTGTCCCGAACATGTACTGGCTTAAGCAGGGGGACACATCTGGCACTGCAGGATTTTTAGACCCTGGAGGCGTAGTGTGTTACTGATGGTAGCCATTGTAAGGTTGGTACGAGGACACAAGGCACACAACCTAGAACAACAAAGTAAAGTACTGTAAATGGTTAAATAAAATGAACCAAAATAAAACAAAATACAAAATACATACAGTAAAGGAGGGTTGCAAGGATTGATCTTTGTGAGCTGATTGCAAAGCCCCTGAACATGGTATCATCACCAATTGCAGGAAGAGTAGAAAAGGGTTGTGGGAACATTTGAATAAAAAAAAGCTCTGGTCCAAAAAGTTGAAATTCCGATTTATGAAATTTTGACTTGACTTTGAACTTAATTTGTGCAAAACTATTTGTGTTAGAGCCATACTTTTTTGTAGTAAACCCTAACCCTTCTCTACATCTGCAGCAAGTTTGCTGATGATACCATGTTCAGGGGCTTTGCAATTAACTCAAAATCATCGAAATTGTCGATTTTTTTAAAACAAATTCGACCATGTCTATTGATCTCTCAGGGCCATGTGCTTTCCAGGATGACGTCACTTTCTGGTTAGAATTGAGATCACTTCCTGCTTACAGATGGTGGATGGTTCAACAGGAACAATGGGATGCATTTCGAGCGGAAGCTCTTTGTCAAACATAGGGGGAAGGGGGGCAGTAGGTCTCTATATATACACATACTGCCTACATATAGCAGGTTACAAAGGCAAATCAGAACATATATTACATGGTCTGAGGAGCAGTTGAGAAATTGGCGCATTGGATGGGTTTTACCAGAGTTGTCTGTGAACTGTTTATGGCCATGGGGGATTAAAGGACACGTCTTACATAATCTTTTTCTGCACTGGACGACGCCTTTAAGATCATTGATGCTGGACTTAATAGTGTTGGAGTGTTGTAAGGAGCTGATTTAGCTTGGAGCAATCTTGGACCTGATGTATGGGGCTTTTTTAAATACTACTCAAGGTGTTTGTGGTAGAGAAACCTTCAAATGGCCTTCTGTATAGGTTTGTATGCATTATTAAATTGGGTGATGAACTTGATGCTTGGTTGGCTGTCCGTCAGTTTGGGGGCCGGGTGGTTAGAAGGATTAAGATGGTTTTGAAGGGTGGAGTCTAGTGAGGAGCAACACTAACCTTTATTAAGAAATTTCTGTTTGAGAACCTGGCTTTGACGGACAAAGTCCCCGCTTCTGGTGCAGTTCTTACGTAACATAGTAAACTGGCTTTTCAGGATGTTTTCCAGACACTTTGGGTGATGGCAGCTAGTTCTTAGGGATGGACTGAACTGTTCGCCGGAGAACAGTTCGGCCGCGAACTCGGCATGTTCGCCGATCCTCTCGCCGGCGGTGTTCGACCCGCCCCGTTCGCCGGCCAGAAGAAGATCTAAATTCTTCCTCCGGCAGGATCAGAACCTGCGAGATCGTGCCGGAGGGAGAATCTTTTCACTACAAGACCGGCATGAAGCCGGTCTTGTAGTGAAAATACCGGCTCAGAACAGGAAGTGACGTCAGTGACGTCACAGCCGGCTCCCGCAACCAGGAACTATGCGTTCCAGGATGCGTTCCAGGGACCGGATGTGACGTCACTGACGTCACATGCGGTTTTTCCGATTCAAATTCCCCGCCTAGAGGCGGGGAATTTGAATGTGTCCGCAAACAGGGCGGACGGCGGACTTCTTTAAAAGTTCGACCCGCCCTGTTCGCGGACACTCCAGGCCAATGTTCGCCCATCTCTACTAGTTCTATGCAAGTAGCAGTTGCCGGCTGTGGGGTTGAAATGGGTTTTAGTGGTGATGTCCAAGTCCTGAGAGGAAAGTTCCAGATCAAGGAAGATAAGAGATGAGGGGCTGAGATAGACTAGAGGTGTTGTGATTACAGTAGTCTACAAAGGAGCTGACCGTTTCCAGGTCCCCACTCTAGATGATAATAATATCATCAATGTACCGACCATAAAACACCAGGTGTAAGGCAAAGGGGATGTTGGCCCAGATCAAACAGTCTTCCCAGTGGCCCATAGTCAGGTTGGCGTAGCTGGGTGCAAAGTTAGTTCCCATAGCAGTTCCTTTAGTTTGTATGTAAAATTTGTCTAGAAATGTGAAGTAGTTATGTTCTAAACAAAATTTGGTGGCCTCAATGAAGAAGTTGGCTTGTAGATAACTGAAGTTATTGCTTTTAAATAGGTGGTGTTGGAGGGCCCTCAGGCCCATGTCATTAGTGATAGAAGTGTATAGGGAGCAGACTTAAAGTGAAAGCCAGAGATAAGATTGGTCCCAAGGGTAGTTACTTTGGTCACAGCTCTCTGCTGGTCATTCACTAGTTCCCCCAATGTGGTTCTGGGGGGTTGTGCTCATCGTTCTTGTGATAATTTTGACCCCACAGGGTGAGTTCTTGTGTGGAGCAACCAAGATTAAGGGAGATTATCAGTGGTGAACAGTGTGTGAAAACCTTGTGAAGTCCTACAGAAAAATGTTGACCTCTGTCATTGCCAACATAGCTTATATAACATAGTATTGAGATTAAGTTTTGATATTGACCAAATACTTATTTTCCACCATAATTTGCAAATAATAATGTGATTTTCTGGATTCTTTTCCCCCATTCTGTCTCTCAGTTCCGGTGTACCTATGATGAAAATTACATGCCTCATCTTTTTATGTGGGAGAGCTTGCACAGCTGGTGACTGACATTTTTGCCCCACTGTATTAAGACTTGACAATGTTTAAGATTAAGATTTAAAAATACTTGAATTCACTTGAATGTACTAAGATATTCTTAGGGAGCCCTGGGTAGCCACCCTACATTTTATAATGTAGATAGTGTGTAATACTCTTTACAAATGTGTAATAAGTATAAGGTTTTTATTTAGTTCCCTAAAGCCCCCCATAGACGGGCCAATTCATGGCCATAGTTGTCGGTCGGCCGCAACTATACCTTGAGGATCCGACCAAAAGAGCCGGCAGGTCGGATCGCACACGGATATGTCCTGCTGGTTCTTTTTCTGCCCGATCCTCCGATCCTGTGCTGCAGGCTGTTAACTCGGAGGGGGAGTCTCCTCACCCTCCGAGTTAATTGGCTACACCCTGACAAGAATCACGTGTGTTAGTGGAACACACGGGATTCCTGTCCATTCTGTAGCCGACTCCTCACAGCGTGGTGACGTCACCACGCTGTGAGGAGTTTGCTAAAAGCCGGCCATAGACAGTGATGGCCGAACTGCCCGCACGGATGTTCGCCGTCCTTCTCGCCGGCGAGCAGTACGGGTGTTCGACCCGCCCCGTTCGCCGGCGAGAAGAAGATCTATATTCTTCCTCCGGCAGGATCAGAACCTGCAAGATCATGCCGGAGGAAGAATCTTTTCACTAGAAGACCAGGCATGAAGCCGGTCTTCTAGTAAAAAAAACGGCCAGAGCAGGAAGTGATGTCAGTGACGTCACATCCGGCTCCCTTAAACAGGAACTATGCGTTCCAGGATGCGTTCCAGGGACCGGATGTGACGTCACAACCGGTTTTTCCTAATCAAATTCCCCGCCTAGAGGCGGGGAATTTGAATGTGTCCGCGAACAGGCGGACTTCTTTAAAAGTCCGACCCGCCCGTTCGCGGACAGTCCAGGCCGATGTTCGGCCATCACTAGCCATAGATCGGTACGTCTATGGCCGGCTTAAAACAAAATTTGAACTATACTCAACCACAGCAAGTGTTAAACTATGATGTAAAAATGGTGACTCATGTCACTAAAATTACAGGTCTTCTATGTTACCTAAATAGTTCTTGGAATCATCATCTATTAGAATTAATGATTCTGTTAAGAATTTCTTGCTGCATTGGAATATTTCTGGCTGCATTGGAATATTGTTTAAAAGACAAGATTCATAAAAAATATTACTATTATCCGTCCAAAAAACACTATTAGACATTAATATTGAAGTAGTCAGTGATTTACCACCCCTACTGAATTTGGCATACCTCTTTACTAGCAATTAATTGAAAAGGTCCTCTGGCGTCATGATTTTGACATCTGAAAATCTGCCCACAAAGAGTACAATTAACGAGTCCCAGGGTGACAGGCAGTTCTCTACAGTATATGGCAAGGTTAGGAATATCATCTTCCCAAAGCAAACATTAGCCAGTTTCTTGGGTAATCTCTGGAGCAGAGCAGTATGTTCTGTATGTTCTTTGCACACTTCCCCTGATGTATATTTTGACATTTTGTAAAGTGTTCTGCAAATGTGCCATGCTAGAGGAATCAAAAATTTGCCAGGGCAGCAGCTAGACAGCTCTTTCCTGTCCATCATGTTTTTTCTTTAAGCTAAAGAAAAAAGTGTATCCATTTCGCTTGCAGCCCAACCCACAAAGGCACATGGCTGGTAAAATCAAATAGCAGACAGGCAGGTAACCATGGCAGTACCATACTGTGTAAGCTGTATTGCCAAATGGGTTTTCTGCCTTAAGACACATGAACTATTATCATAGGTTTAATATGCAGCTGGCTCACCCTTTGGCTATAACAGCTCTTTAACTATTCTAGAAGAGTTCTTCACCAGGCGCAGGAGTGTGTTTATGGGAATATTTGACCATTTTTTTCAGAAGAACATGAGTAAGGTCAGACAATACTGGTGGATAAAGATAGCCATACACGGTTCGATTTTAGCGTTCAATCTGCATATTTAGATGAAAAATATGATCGATTGAATGAAAATCATTTTTCCGCCCACATGGTACAATCAACGATTATCAATTGATTTTTGTCAAATCATCGATTGATGCTTGATCGGACAGGTTGGAAAATGTTGGTGGATTGTACAATCATTTAACTACAGGTTTTTTTTGGTCGAGTCAATGATACTCGATGTGTGTGGCTACTTCACTTTAACACATTACTTCTGATTGAAACTAAAACCGTTTCAATTCAATCGATTTTAGATTACTTCCATAATTTTACAGTCGAAATTGCTCAATAATCGTATTCTCCATGTGGTGTAACATCAATTAAATCATGATCGATTTTCAATTAATCCATCGAACTCCAAAATCGAATCAAACATTGATTGTACATAAAATCGAACTGTGTATGACTAGCTTAAGAAAAGTCATGTTTTTGTGCAGGCCAGTTAAATCCTTCCACATCAAACCTGCTCACCTGTGTCTTATGGACTTTGCTATGTGCATTGTTTATGGGTTGTTAGCTGTGATGCATAAGCTTCTGTTACTGAATCTTAAGCTAGCCACACATGGTTCAATTTAGCGTTCAATCGAGGTTCGATTAGATTTTGTAGTTCGATCATAAAAAATTGGAAAATCGATTTTAATTTAATCGATGTACGCCACATGGGGAGTAAGATTTGTGTTCAATTTCGACTGAAAAAAATTGGAGTAATCCAAATCCGTCTATTGAATTCCTCTTACGATTTTAGTTTCAATCGGAAGTTAAAGGGAAGTAGCCACACAAATCGAGCCAAAAAATCGACCTAAAAAATCGAGCCAAATAAATCGACCAAAAAAAGCTGCAAGGAATGTAGTTCGATGATACAATCGAGCAAAATTTTCCAACCTGTCCGATCACTTTTAAATCGACGATTTGACAAAAATTGATCAATGATCGTCGATTGTACTATGTGGGCAGCACATCAATGTGGGCAGCACATCAATCGATCGCTATTTTCATCGAAAAACGCAGATTGAATGCTAAAATCGAACCATGTGTAATTAGATTGAACACTATCAGGACCCAGTAGGATATGTATTTTCATCTTCTGTCTGTTGGGTATGGGGAGTTGGATCTTCAAATCTCTCCTTTCATTAACACTGCTTTAATTTGGTAATTGTTTTGCACCTGTGTTGGTGGACAGTAATAAAACTGTTTAATACTAAAATATACAAAATACATACAAAAATTGGGTTTTTAAGGCACAGGACTCATGCAGTTAAGCAATGAACGTATTTATTGGTAGAGGAACAAACCAATGACATATAATGGTTGGTCCTCAAAACATCAAAGAAAACTCAGTCCGTGATAAGAAAATAAACAAAGAAACCATACTTGTCTTCAAAATTCATTCAACATGTTTCGCCCGAATAGCGGGCTTCTTCAGGATTGACAAGTATGCAGTCATAAATTTCGAAAGTAAAATGATAATGCAAATTATGGTTCTAATCGTACACATAATATAACAATATACAAACATCATGTTCAATTTAAACCAGGGTTGCTTATTCTATTAGTGCCCAAATATTCACTCCCACTTGATTTACTCAAGGACACATAGTGTAGGCACAAAGGCCTAAATATATATATGAAGAAGATTTAAAGGACTTACCCCAAACACATTCAGTCAAAAATGAACCAATGAAGGTTTCATCACTTGTGAGATTCTACAATTCCATACGTGTCTTGAAAATATAGTAGTTGGTCCTGGAGCGCCAGATTTAGTCCCTTGTGTGGTCATCTGCGGCAACAGACCTCAATAGGAAGACTGGCCAGGTGGGGGCCGTGGAGTCCAATGGAAAAGGGGGAAAAACTGGTGATGAGACTGTGAGAACCTAACCAACCTAGGAGGCCCTCTTGGTGAAGGAGGGTTCCCCCAGTGTGAAAAGGTTCGGGTCTGGTGCAGGGTGGGGATAGTGAAATATGTGAAGGAGAGAAAAGGAAGTGGCGGGGGATAGGACGTGAGAGGAGACCCCAGGTTGCAGTGGTAACAGTTAAAGAATATTGATAAAACAGATCAAAGCGATGAGGATCACAAAAGACGTGTAGGAAAAACACCTTGACTTTTGGATTGGCTCTGGTGGCCCATTGCGGCGAATGCTGGGAAGACACCGGCCTGATACCCATCTACCCCCTCACAACAAGGCTCAAAGCAACAGACTGGTAAGCCAAATATTGATGTACTAAAACATAGACTTTGAAGAAATTGGAGATTGAAAATGAAAAATATAGATACAATACTGAGTAGGACCATGCAGAGTTATGGTTCTATAGGAAGCAATACTAAAGACAATAGATGTGAAAATGTGTGTGTGTTCATATGTATTAATCTTTTAAAGTTATGACAAAGGCGAAGATTAAACAAATTAAATAAGTGAGGGTACCATGCATGCATCTATGGAATTTTGACAAATTACTGATATATGAACATCTTGATGATTTTCTGAAAATAATTACAACAGATCCCTGATGAAGTCCCAAAATTAAAGGGACAAAACGCGTTTGATAATCATAGAAACAAGACCCCTGAGCCATCGAGATGTGTTATGAATTTTATTGTACATTGTATGGTATGGTAAACTGAAATGCCAATTTTGTATGAAACCCATGCGCATTTTTAATTGCAAACTATGATAGTGTCATTTTGGCACAGCATGCTTACATTGTATCTTGCATGAATAAAATACTATTGATGTCAATCTCCTGACTGGAACCTCTTGATATATTTCACTTTTAACCTCCTTAGTGTTCATCACAAGCCCATCTCGTCCAGAGTTTGTGTGAAGAACAAACTCTGGATGAGCTGGGCTTCCATGAAAGCCGCATATCCCCGGAAAGCTACGGCGATTCTGCTTCCAGCCGCAGCATTTCTGGGGCTCTGCGGCTTCACTGATCGCTGGGGATTCACTGGGGGCGAGGGTGAGCAGTGTCATAGACCCCCATGTTAATGGAGGGGCTTCTGCTCTCCAGACCTCACTGCCAGTGTCATGAATGACACTGGCTGTGTGGAGAGGGGAGGGGGGAGGGAGAAAATGGCAGGCAGTGTACCTTGTACACTGCTGCCATTGCCTGTACCACACTGTTAAAAACGGTGCGGTACAGGCGGTGTGCTAGGGAGGTTAAAGTCCATTGGAGCTGGCCACCCCTGAGGGCTAGTTCCCCCCTTTCCCCTCTTACAAATATTCGATTTTGGATGTGGTGAATTCGGCTTCCAGTGCCCCACCCCCCCCAATATATTGTATCACCAAACATGAATAGTTTATGTTATGCTACAATGCTAATTTAGAGATCTCAGTTTTGGAAGGTCACACACACTCCATCCTTGTTTCCAAATATACATTTTCCTATGGAGAGTCACCTCTGCGATTTACCAGTATCTCCCATGTATGGAAATATGGTTTTATTGGCTATCTCTCCGATCATTGATCAGAGGGGTGAATAAAGGGTCAGATTTCGCTGTTCCCTGTATGAACTCACTCGTTCACCCCCTCCCTAGTCTTCAGAATACCAGATACTACATGGTTTATTGGGGGGGGGGGTAATAAAGTGGGTTATCTCAGTTCTCTGAAGTACGGATCTCTGAGCATTTACGACCCCCTAGATGTTGACACAAGTGGGCACAACCAGGCATGGTGGATATTCCATGGTTTCTTAGAGAATGGTTTGGGATTAACTGTGAAGGGTCTGGGGGAAATGTAATTGTGGCTTAGGTTAAGATATATATATATGGCGATTACAATGATTATTCATCACAGGCACCAATCACCCTGATCATTTAAGGGACTATATAAATCTGTAGCTCATTCTTAGACTCATCTTGGTCTTTGGAAGGGTCGTTTCAGCATGGGCTTTTTGACCACATTGATAATCCTGATCTCACCAGCAAGCAAGGTAACAACATTGGACTATATCTTTGATCTTTGAATTGAAATTGACAAGCCCCTCGGGGCAGTCCATCAAACTATGGTGTTTTTTTCATGTATTTATTCCCCATGTATTTTTATGGACCCTATTAAAACCCTATTTATTTTGGATACCATGTCCCTTCCCAAGTCTTAGGGGGCGTCCCGGGGGGGGGGGATGTGCAGGAAGTCATAATGGTTGGTGCTCTCTGGATTGTATATATATGTATGTCTGTCCTTACTGTGATTACTTGTTCCAGTCCATGCACGTACCCCCTTAACCCCTTTCACTCCTTACCTTCCCTATGACCCCTCTTTTCACTCCCTTTTTTCTCCTCTTCCCCCCCCC
>CM070043.1:18419160-18437979 GCA_036250615.1 Ptychadena robeensis | reverse complement strand
ATGTAGTTAACAGTTTTATTGGGTCTTTTTTCTGGCCTTTTTGTAAGCAGAAGCAAGGTACTCCCTTCTCTAATGCCACAGGCTAACTCACCATCCAGAGATCCCTGTGGGACCATGGCAGTCTTTCCCTTATCTTGCCCGAGTGGGTAGAGCGGGTTTTAACAGATGTGCCATACCAGAACAAGGCGAGAAAAAACTGATCTCAGCCTTGTCCTCCAACTGAACGGCTAAATTCTAATTCATCCTGGGTAAGAGCCATCAGCCCCCTTCCACTTCTTAGCAGCAGGTTATTTGGAACATAGACCCTAAACTTGAACCCCATCCCCACCTTATTGGTTATGTTGAATTCAAACTGTATATACTTCCTATACAGGTAACCCCTATCAGCTTGCATGGACATTCACTTACTGTGTGAGAGCCGTGTATGGCAGTGACCTGATCATAGGCATCCTCATCCGAAAAAGAACCTGGTTGCATTGGAGCAGTTACCCCTGGCAATGCTACATGATCATAATAAATACATCCATAATCCATAATGCATTCAATGCATCCTTTAGAAAAAAATAACATTATAGGGGCCTACACTGTAAACAACCCATACACTTTTAGATAACTCTGTACAATTTCCTTTAGATCAACCAACAACTATGTCCGGGTCCTCCCTGACAGAATACATAGTGATTGGAAGCGGACAGGTAAGCAGACCTATGGTCCTACAAAAAGTCTGAATTTGAGTGCCTACATCTAGACTGTAGTAGTGAAATGGAAGATAGCACTTACCCACTATTCAATATGTCTGTAAAATCATGTAACCCTTTAGAAGAAACGTAGCAAACGTTAGGAACGTGTAACCGAAAAAAGAAACGTAGCCACTGAAGAAATGTCTTTTGTTATTGACCTGTGGGAAAAACTGGAGAGACATTGATGCGCATACAGTTGCAAGAAAAAGTATTTGAACCCTTTGGGATTACATGGATTTTTCCATGAATTGGTCATAAAAAGTGCTCTAATCTTCATCTAGGTCACACTAATAGAAAAACACAGTCTGCTTAAAATAATACTACACAAACATTATATGTTTTCATGTTGTTATTTAGCATGTAAACGTTTACAATGTAGTGTGGAAAAAGTATGTGAACCTTTGGACTTAATAACTGGTTTACCCTCCTCCTTGGCAGCATTCACTCCTCTTCACAAAACTGTTTCATTGTAGCAATATTCATGGAATGTCTGGTGTGAATCAAAGGTCATGCCACAGCATTTCAATCAGGTTGAGGTCTCCAGAAGGCGTAATTTGTTCTGTTGAAACCATTATTTTATTGAACGACCTGTATGCTTTGGGTTATTGTCCTGTTGCATCGCCCATCCTCTGCGGAACTTCAGTTGGCGGACAAATGGTCTTAAGTTTTCCTGCAAAATGTCTTGATAAACTGTGGAATAAATTTTTCCATCAATGGCAACAATCCGACGAGGCCCTGAGGCAGCAAAGTAGCCTCAAACCATGATGCTCCCTCCCCCATGTTTTACACTTTACAGCCTTTTTTTCTCAATTTTGGTTTCATCTGTTCGCTCTATGCAAACTTCAAACGTGCTGCAATATTTTTTTGGACAGCAATGGCTTCCTCTGTTGTGTTCTCTCATGTACTCCATTCTTGTTTAATGTTTTCCTTATTGTGGATGTGTCAACAAAAATGTTAGCATGGGCCAGAGATTTATGTAAGTCTTTATCTTCTTTACCTCATTAATTCTGTGCCGTGCTCTTGCAGTCATCTTTACAGGACAACCACACCTAGGGAGAGTAGCAACAGTGCTAAACTTTCTTCATTTGTAGACTTACCGTGGACACATGAACATCACAGCTTTTGGAGATACTTTTGTAACCATTTCTAGCTACATGCAAGTCTTGATTATAAGTCTTCTGAGCGCTCTTGTCTGTGAGACATGGTTCACATCAGACAGTGCTTCTTGAAACCCAAAACTGGTGTGTGTTTTAAAGAACAGGACAGCTTTCAGCAACACATCCAATATTATCACACTGATTGGACTCAAGGTTGGCTCACTCCTGGCTCCAATTAGCTCTTGGAGAAGGCTAGGGGTTCCCTTACTTTTTCCACCCTGCACTGTAAATGTATGTTCAAGCAAAACATGAAAACATACAATGTTTGTGAAGTATTATTTTAAGTAGACTTTTTTTTCTATTGGTGTGACTTAGATGAACATCTACCAAGTGACCAAGTCATGCAAACTGTATATGGAGACAATGTGTCCTGAATATTACATATTGTTCTCAACTCCATGATTGGATTTAGTGCCAACTTTGAAGTTCACTAACTTCATTAATAATTGTAATTATTATATCAAGTATACAATTTTGTGATGGACTTTGGAATAATGATACCTACAGTGGATGTAAAACACCCCTGGTAAAATGTCAGGTTCCTGTGCTGTACAAAAAAGACAAAGATAAATAATTTCAGAACTTTTTCCTTCATTACTGTGACCTATAAACAGCATCACTCACTTAAAAAAACAAAATGAAATCTTTTAGGTCGAGCAAAGAAAGTGCACATTCTTAAACTAATACTTTGTTAAAGCACCTTTTCATTTTATTACAGCACTCTTTTGGGTATGAGTCTATCAGCATGGCACATTTTGACTTTTGATTGCACGGGCATCTCCTGTGCACAGCCCTCTTCAGATCACCCCACAGATTTTCAATCGGATTCAGGTCTGGGCTCTGGCTGGGCCATTCCAAAATTTTTATCTGGTAAAGCCATTCCTTTGTTTATTTGGATGTATGCATTGGGTCGTTGTCATGCTGAAAGCAGAAGCCTGAAGGTTTTGTGCCAATACTGACTAGTATTTGGAACTGTTCATAATTCCCTCTATCTTAACGAAGACCCCAGTTCCAGCTATAGAAAAACAGCCCCAAAGTATGATGCTGCCATCACCATGGAACCGTGTTCTTTTGGGGAAATTGGAGACTATGGAGACAGGTGTAATATTCATTAAGCAGGATGCAAGAATTTAGGGGTGTTCATAAACAGTCCCATGTTAAACCTCTGGGGCACATGCCCAAAAACCATCTGGGGAAAGCCCTATGTCACATTCCAAGGGCGGCTGCTGTTACTGGGCATATGACAAGACCAAAGGCATGCCACCACAGGACTCTAGAGCAGGGGAAATGTGTTCTCTGTCTGGCAATCCAATGGGCTGAAGTCTGGTTTTGGCAAATGCCAGTAGAATTGTATTGTCATGATTGCATGGGCCAAGTTTAAAGTTTAGTGGATTATAATACCAAGACATTTATTTTCATATACACACTTAACGCTGTAGGAAGCCTTTTCAGAAAAGTTGAAACTGTTAAAATTTCTATAAGAAACCATTGAATTAAAAATTGCATGTAATTAAAGTTCATGTGTATGTAATGTATATGCAGGTTTTGGCAGTATAGTGTAGGAGAAAGGGGAGTCAAATGTTCCCCACACCTGAAAATGAAAGCAATTTATTGCATATGAGTGATTATCTTCAAGTTACATCTGAGAAGCTTATAATTTTCTTCTCATTGTCACACTTAAGCCCCCCATACACGTTCCGATTATTCTCCCGACCGATTTTTCGTCCGATCGAGTCACCCGATTTTCACCTAAAGCGTTATGGTCGGTCGGTCGGCTGGCACGAAAAATCGGAATTTGAATTATCACCGATCGATCAGCCTGACACTATTTTAACAGCAGATCGACCAAAATTTACGGACAGGTCCAAAGCGGTCCCGACCGATTCGGCCGATTTTAAGAAATCTGGATCGGTCGGGTACATAATTCCGCATCCGATTAATCTCCCGACCACATTGGTCGGTTGGGCAAAATTCTTCCGAAAAATCGGAACGTGTATGGGGGGCTTTAGTGACAATAGAGACCATTTCAAAATAACAGATCTTGGCTGAAGTTTAACTTTTATTTAAACTTCTATGTTGCTTTGCACGTGACCATTACCAGACACAAAAAAAGTTTACACAAAAGTACATACCGTACTTATCATAATTGCAAGCCAAATCCACTGCTCTACAACTTATTTGTTTATGAATATCCCAAAATATAATATAAAACCATATATGCCACACTTTCAAGAAAAAAAGAACATGCTAGGTTCTTGAAACTGGAATTAAAACAATAACAAAAAAATTGATCTAAGCAACATTTGATCTAAGCAAGATTAGGTAATAATAACAGCAATAAAATTATGCAAATATCCATAGAGGCCAGCATTGTTTATTAGATCTGCTCCCCCTGTAGCTAATGACATTGTCTGCTACAAGGGGGAGCAGATCTGGATGGAGGGCATGGAGCCCGGGGGGGGGGGGGGGGGGCACAGATACAGTGGCCGTCGTAGGTGACAGGTTTGAGGCCAATGCTTTTTAAGGGTCCCGGGGAGCACATCTCGATGGAGACCGGGGGGTCATGGACACAGCAGCCGTCCTAGGTGACAGCTTCACGGGCACTGCTATGGTTGACTCCATGCTCGGTGTCAGCTCCCCCCTCACCTATTTGATTTCATTAGATGTGCTCCCCCTGTTGGCCATTCTGTGCTACAGGGGGAGCATATCTCGACGGGGCAGCAGATTTCGACACCGGCTGCCCGAAGTCTCTGCGCTCCAAGTCCCAACGGCTGTCCGTGGGGCACATGCGAAGTAGCAAAATCCCACAGACACAGGGACTGGATGCAGAGACACTTGGACATTATTAGATGAGATGAAGTCTGAATAATATCTGAATGAAGCCTGTATAATAAAGAAATTTACCAGCCAGAGGTGTATCTAGCACTATACACATAATGAAGTCTGTATAATGAAGGAATATCCCAGCCAGAGGTGTATCCAGCACTATACACATAATAAAGTCTGTATAATAAAGGAATATACCAGTCAGAAGCACATCCAGCACTATACACATAATGAAGTCTGTATAATTAACCTCCTAGTGCTATGCCCGAAGCCAGTTCAGGCAAACTGATGCTGCAAATAGCGCTATGCCCGAACTGCGCTTAGGGGCTCCCTAGTTTTCGAAGGGGCCCTCTGCGCATGCACAGTCTGCATAGCACAAGAAATGTCCCTGAAGTCACTTAGTGGGTGGTAGTTTAATCAGGAATAGTGCAGTGTCTGAAACATCTGGATACTAAACATGCAGTCAACATGCAGGCAGCAGGCAGCATACATACACTAAGTGATCAATCAATGGCTTTAGTGGTGAGTCTATGGGTACAGAGTCATCAATCAGCTTCCAGCTATTTCTCTACATTCAGGATGATTCATTGTATGACTTGTAGTATTGTCAGTGACATTAAATAACTGGAGGATTTCATGCTGTAAAGTTATTTTCTAGTTATGCTGTTAATATGTTATGAAATGCTTGAGCAAAAAACTGTGTATGAGTATGTGGGATAGAAAAATAGATAGATAGATAGATAGATAGATAGATAGATAGATAGATAGATAGATAGATAGATAGATAGATAGATAGATAGATAGATAGATAGATAGATAGATAGATAGATAGATAGATAGATAGATAGATTTATATGCAGACCGCTGTATGTGGAACTCCAGGTTTTACATGTTCCACACACCTGATTCCATTACACAATGTGAGTAATGGCAACTTACATAATCCCCCTGCTTTAAGTTAATTTAAATTAGTTTTTTGTGATTGCTGAAACCCTCTTTGTATATGCACTCAGACAGGGAGATGGAGTAGAAGCAAATTGAGTCATAGTACATACTGTATGTGGTAACAGGAGGCGAGAGCTAAGTAAGCAAAGTGTATAGTCATGCAAATATATTTTGGGGACACTGAAAAAAAAGATAAAAAAAGTGAAACATACAAGAATCAAGGGAGATTCACCCAAGAGGCTTAGAATACCAAGTGAAGGCCAACCTCAGGGGATTTTGCATGGCCAGAAACTATACATTTAAGAAAAACTATATAACAAATGTAAAGTAGCAACTTAATTGCACATGTTCTGTAGGCCAATCCATACTGGATAAGCCATACATAGTCTATATGTTTTGGGAGACAATCAAATGTTCTGTAACAATGTTCTGTGACAATCAAGTGTTCTGTAACCTTGTTTCAATGACATTCATTTGGCAACTTTTAGGGTTCACTGTAGTTTTGGGGGACATATCCACTGTTGTTCTGTAACGGATTCATCGTTCACTGGCACAGTTTTTTTTGGCCATCGGCACAGTTGAAAAAATATATATTTTGTTGAGTTGCACAAAGATTAATTATGTTGAGTTAATTGCAGTTTTGTAATAGTCTAGATCAGATTACACATACAAAAGATTAAAACATATAACACCATAGATCGATATGGGATACAGAAAATGGTTACATATAAAGGTAAAAAAAACTGTTGGGGCATAAGGGGGAAACAGTCCTATCAAAAGAATGGTACCCCTTTACGCCATGAACCCCCCCATGTTTTGGCCCTTTATTTTCGGCCTCCTCAGCAGGGTATTGAGACCCAACTTGGAATGAATAGTGTAATAAGTGTTGAGTGAGCATGCTCGGCCAAACAGCTGTTCAGCTCGAGCAACGCCCTGCTTGGTGCACGACATTGCTCATACCACCATTCAATGTGCTCGGCCGCCATGTTCGTCGGAAACATCCAATGGATTTTTTTCATCATTTAAAATGAAGATGGTGAGCAATAAGGCACAGGGAAGCGGTTGTGGTGCTGATGGTGCACCCAGAGGCCGAGGCCTCGGGAGCAATGAAACTGCCTGCTGCCAGTGCAGCACCAAAAAAAAAAATTACTGTACCCAGCTTCATGTCCATGCTAGCTGGCCAGTGCAGGACAACACTGTCCAAGTCTGAATAGTGCGATGGATTGTGAAAGACAATGGTTCCAGTTGGTTGAGCACCACCCTCTCTTCCACCAGGTCCAGTCTTTGTAGCCAAGAGCCTGGACGAGTGATCCCACACTTGGATATTTCTCCACACCTCCACAATGACCTGAGATAATGTGTCCTGATTCCCAACGTCTTAAGCCTTCACAGTTGCAAGGCATTGCCAAACACTCAGGTTATATTAGTAATCAGGGGGATCATAAGAGTGAGGAAGCGGAAGAGGAGGTGGAGCACAATGAAGAGGAGGTGGTGCCCCACTCCCTGCACCTAGACCAGCAGCATCTACGTCCACTTCCCTCTCCCAGTGCAAGACTAAAAACTAAAGTCTTTCTCAGCTTAATGTTGGTGGCAGTCCCTAGGTAAGCAGTCCCCAGCCGCCACAATTTTTCCTGGTGTGCCATACCAGCATTACTTCAGCATGTGTGCCAGAACATCACCTGTGCCCTGACCAATACAGTTACTGCGAAGTTCCACCTCCCCATGCACACACAAAGAAGTGCTGGTGGCCAGGGGCGCTCCCTTACAGAACACTGGGTGAATGTTGTGGAGGCTGGGAGTGAGTCATACCCTGGGATGGCCCAGGTGCTACTCACACCAGGATTGTGGGCCCTGCGTCCAACAGGATCTTTGCCAGCAGCTATGCTTCACTTCAACCTTAAACACTAGTCCGCCATCAGTCACTAGCTGGAAGCAGTGTAGCACTTCTGTGGGGAAGCACCAACAATTTGCAACGGCTACTAGTGAAGGCGCACCGCTTGTGTGTCCATTTCAGAAAGTCGCCCACAGCTTCAGCCGGTCTGTCAACCCTGCAGCAGCACTTGCGTCTTCCAGCTTACCAACTGTTGTGCGACCTGAGCATGTGCTGGAACTCCAGGTTTTACATGTTGTCCAGGCTTTGTGAGCAGCAGAGGGCAATCGTAAAATATCAGCTGCAAAATGGTCATTGCCTTCCTAGTCAACTGCCACAATTCGCAATTGTATGTGAAATAAAAAATTTTTTTTATGAATCCACAAAGATGGTTAGTGTTGATAATGCTATCATCAGTTTAACCATCTCACTGCTGTGTCTACTGAAACAATCACAGCTCACAACTCAGGAGGCTGCTCTGAATTTGGCAGAGGAGGAGATGACACAGGGTGATAGCGATACCCTCCACAGTTTGGCTTCACAGCACCACTTGGAGCATGAAGAGTTGGAGGAGGAGCTGCTGGAGACTGTAAGTTTAATTCTGTCATTTCAGCCTGGATGGAAGGAGGAAGAGATGGAGAGTCATCCAGATGTCGACTTGACATTATGACTTGACATTATGCCTGTTGGAACTCTGCCCCACATGGCTGAGTTCATGTTAGGCTGCCTTTCCTGTGACCCGTAAGAATCTTTGGAAGATGGTAAAGGAATACATGGCAGACCGTGTCTTAAATGATCTCTTAGTGCCGTACAACTACTGGGTGACCAAGCTGGGCATGTGGCATGAACTTGCTCTCTATGCCTTGCAGGTGCTGGACTGCCCTGCCGCAAGCATTTTATCTGAGTGTGTTTTCAGTGCTACTGGCATTATAACAGATAAGCGAGAGCTGAGCTTATCAAGGCAATATCTCTTTGAAATGGATTTGAAAATGTACCACTCAAGGTATGTGGTTGACTCTTCTTTTCTCCTCCTTATCCAAAGTGTAATTATGTCCCGGAAATCAATTATTATTTCATAGGGTCTGCTCAAATGCAGGCCTGCAACTTATTTTTCATTGTAGGGTGCAGTCAACAGGGTACACTCTTTTCATGTTCTACGTCTTCTGCTAACCTGCAGACACAAAGAAATAATGTTTGAGAGCGTCAGCTCACCGCCATGCACTGGCATGCAATGTTTTAGAGGGTCAGCCTACCGGCAGAAACTGACATCCAATGTTTGAGAGCGTGAGCTCACTGGCAGTCAATGCCACCAAATGTTTGAGAGCGTAAGCTCACCGGCAGCCAATGCCTTCCAATGTTTGAGAGTGTCAGCTCACCGGCAGCCAATGCCATCTAATGTTTGAGAGCGTCAGCTCACTGGCATGCACTGGCATGTAATGTTTTAGAGCATCAGCTCCTCAGCCAGAACTGACATCCATTGTTTGGGAGCATCAGCTCACCGGCAGCCAATGCCAACCAATGTTTGAGAGCTTGAGCTCGCCGGCAGCCAATGCCATCCAATGTTTGAGAGCTTGAGCTCACCGGCAGCCAATGCCATCCAATGTTTGAAAGCGTGAGCTTACCAGCAGCCAATGCCACCCACAGTTTGAGAGCGTCAGCTCACCGGCAGCCAATGCCACCCAATGTTTGAGAGCGTCAGCTCACAGGCATGCACTGGCATGTAATGTTTTAGAGCGTCAGCTCCTCAGCAAGAACTGACATCCATTGTTTGGGAGCATCAGCTCAGCAGCAGCCAATGCCACCCAATGTTTAAGAGCTTGAGCTCACCGGCAGCCAATGCCATCCAATGTTTGAAAGCGTGAGCTCACCTGCAGCCAATGCCACCCACTGTTTGAGAACGTCAGCTCACCGGCAGCCAATGCTATCCAATGTTTGAGAGCGTGAGCTCACTGGCTGCCAATGCCTTCCAATGTTTGAGAGCGTCAACTTACCAGCAGCCAATGCCACCCAATGTTTGAGAGCATGAGCTTACCAGCAGCCAATGCCACCCAATGTTTGAGAGTGTGAGCTCACCGGCAGTCAATGCCACCAAATGTTTGAGAGCGTAAGCTCACCGGCAGCCAATGCCATCTAATGTTTGAGAGCGTTAGCACAGGCAGTCAATGTCTTTCAATGTTTGACAGCTTCACCTCACCGGCAGCCAATGCCACCCAATGTTTGAGATCGTGAGCTCACTGGCAGCCCATGCCATCCAATGTTTGAGAGCGTCAGCTCACCGGCAGCCAATGCCACCCAATGTTTGAGATTGTCAGCTCACCGGCATGCACTGGCATATAATGTTTTAGAGCATCAGCTCACCGGCAGGAACTGCCACCCAATGTTTAAGAGCTTCAGCTCACTGGCAGCCAATGCTATCCAATGTTTGAGAGCGTCAGCTTACCGGCAGCCAATGCCACCCAATGTTTGAGAGCATGAGTTCACCAGCAGCCAATGCCACCCAAAGTTTGGGAGCGTCAGCTTACTGGCAGCCAATGCCACCCAATGTTTGAGAGCGTTAGCTCACTGGCAGTCAATGTCTTTCAATGTTTGAGAGTGTCAGCTCACCGGCAGCCAATGGGATAGTGGCAATCAACTTGATTCTATGTTCTATATTACCTAATGTCCAGCTCTGCCCAAGTTTATTTAATGATAAACACAACAAAAACACAAGGTGAAATGGCATTTGGTTCAAACCTAATTTAAAATGATTGATTCACAAAAAAGTTACATTTGCAAAAATGTCACTGTTTACCTGGCTGAATTTAAACCTTCAGACTGCTTTAACATACAATATGTTATGTGCATTATATCATGTATGAATGTAATTTGGGGTAAAGCAGTCCATTTAAGATGAACTGCTGTTGCACCACAAAGGACAGTTGAACTGGATTGATTCAAATATAAAAATTAGGGTCTGCCTTTAGGGCCATATTTTTCATTGTTATTTTATGATTGCACAAGTTAAATAAGGCTTCAAGAATTGTGTAAGACATCCCAGCCAGTTATGTGCTGAAATGCTGAAATCCAGTGCTGAAATTTAATGTGTCAGGAATGCTTAAGGCTTTGTTTCCATTGCGTTGGGACCCCTCCGTGTATACGCTTAGCAGGAGGTCCCAACGTAACAGATAGACTTACCTGCTCGGCGGACGGGTCTGTCTTCATTTCGCCGAGCCGATCCGCCGATGTAATAGCTTGATCAGGGGGTTTGCAATTACCTTAAAAAGTTAAATATTTTTAAATACCCTATGTAGGACTTCAAAGTCACCAGAACAGCAACAAGGGCTAAATTCTTTAAAAAGGTCTTTAATAAAAAGTGAGGACCATACATACAATAAATACAAATACCTTTTAAAAAGTCATTTATATACATATACAAACTTGATTACAATGGTCATGCTGCCAGCCTATTACAAGGTTTTTTGGCAGCTCAAATGTTTGGTACAGTTAAGGATGGAAAAGATTGAGGAATCGCATCCTCCAATGCGATTCACCCACAGAGAGGTAGTACTAATAAGATACAAACACATCTATTAATATCATGCATTGCTACACATACAAGTGCACCAAATTATATATATACATACAAATTGTAAATACAAACACAATTGTTTTGAAAAAAACTTGAATATCTCTAACCATGAGTGGTCTTAATCTAATCTACCTACCTATAGATCTGGTCCATTAGGCCAAGGGCACTCGATGGATTGAGCTGTCACAGAGTGCTGGAATGCATTTGCGCTCCACTACTCGATCGCTCAAGTTGTGATGCCACATCCGGTTTATGCGGATGACATTTCACCAATCGTTCTATCTGCAATCGCCTAGCTTGGAGTGAATATGCACTACAGTGACTGCCCCTTATTTCATCTTTGGGGGTATCAGGAATCTGGTTTCCTTATTCCCCCCTGGGATTGACCTGCCATTTGCCCCCTCCAGCCCACCTGGCGGATATGACGAACAAGGAGATTGGATATATCCCATACAGTTTGTTCTAATTTGGAACACGTGTCTTGTATGTATAACAATGTATGATATTTATAGATGTGTTTGTATCTTAAACCTTGTGATAGGCTGACAGCATGACCATTGTAATCAAGTTTGTATATGTATATAAATGACTTTTTAAAGGTATTTGTATTTATGGTCCTCACCTTTTAATAAAGACCTTTGAAGGAATGTATTGATGTATGCCTAGACTGTGCCTTAAAAGCCCTTGTAAATGTTCTGGTGACTTTGTAGTCCCACATAGGGTATTAAAAAATATTTATATTTGTTATGGGTTTGACACATGCGATCCTATATATATCGACTCCCACATTGATATTTTATCTCAACCATACAAAGTTAGAGAATTTCACAAGCATCTTGAATAGATTCTAAAGATACATATGTAAACTTGAAGTTGAAATGTAGGATCTGAGAAACAAGCATGCATAGCTTTATAACAATTTTCATTTCCAAGTACAGCAAAAATCAGTGAAGCTAAAAGAAAAGATGTGATGTAGGGAGGATGAAAAAACACTTCCAATCAGCACAGAAAATCTGGAGGGTCCTCACTGATAAATTAGCAAATCAAGAATAGTCTGGAAGAAAAATATCATGCTGTGTGGAGACATCTCACAGTATGATTAACAGTATCCAAGATTTTCTTCACTTAATGCATAGATCGCCTACAATACTTACCTAAAAACCTCCAAAGCAATCACAACCTACAGAGACATACCCCTCTTTAAAAAAGCCCCAAAGAATTAGACAAGAAACACAAAAGACTGATTTTTTGTTTTAGTTTACATGCTAAATGATGCACTAGTTTAGTTAAATAATAAGCCAGAATAGTTTTACATGTGACGCTACAATCCACGGGCGATTTTGCGGGCAATTGACCGCTGTGCACATTCACGCCAATCTCTTGGTGGTCGATCTGCCGCAAAACAGAGGCATCTACCTGGACGGATCAACCAGGATCGCACCACAAGTTGGACTGTAAGGTGATCTGACTCATTGATAAATTCCTGGCTGATTGAATTACATTGGACGTACACATTGGACGGGGAAACAGTCGCCATACAAAGTAATGTCCGGCACACAAAGGTGTGCTTTACTTTTATCTTAACAAAAGTCATTTAAATGATTACAAATGTTGCAACTTGGGACTTAAGCCCCCCATACACCTCAAGAGCACTCCATACAATGTGCTTTAGATCTACAAACAACCATGTAATATAGTGGCCTCCCTGATCAAATAAATAGTGATTGGAAGGTTTAAAAAGGTCCTCATATTACATGGTTTTAGCAGAACAAAAGTTGATTGTACAGAAATTGTATGGTAAGATTGTAAGGTGTATGGTAACCTTAAGGTGTAATAAGTTCTACAAAAGGGATTAGGAAGTTTGTAATAGTGTGAACTATGCAATAGAATAGTCACATGAATCTATACACAGTAGGATTTTTCTGTTTGATTTATTGACCTAAAAGTCAATCGATAGAAAATTAATTTCAAATTGTCCAAAAGATCACCATACACCTTATAATCTTAACATTTAATTTCTGTACAATCAACTTTTGTTCTACCAAAACCATGTAATTTGAGGACCTTTCTAAACCTTCCAAACACTATGCCTGCCCAATGTAAATACAGTGAAATGAAGCTGTCTGAATAAAGCCTGATTGAATATATCAGTCTAGGACAGGGGTCAGTGTGTTTTGCATCAATGCAGTCAAAGGCAATCGGAGTACGTTGGTGGACACATAGCCCTATGCAGCAGCCCATCCGATCAATGGATTTTGTGGAATTGGCCATTTTGGAGATCGGCTCATGTTCAAATCGGCCACAAATCAGATTCCCAAGGTGGTATTTTATTGATTCCTGATCCGATCAATTCCAGATTCCTGATCGCCTGGAAAAATCGGGAATTGATCGGCAATAGATCGGTGACTAATCGGCCCGGCTACCTTTAGGCAAATTTTACACTCATTTGCAAGGTTTTTGCTTTAAGTGACTTCAATGGTGAAGCTCTAAAAGCAACTTCAGCACTTCATCTTTTTTAGTCTTTAAAAAAAAAAAAACACCTGGGAGTGGCTATCCAACCTTTTCAGGCAGGTGTCTTTGTGTTAAGGCATCGTTAATGCTTTTTGCCACCGGAGGGCCACTGTGAAGCTTTAACTGTGTCTTTCAAATATCGACAGTGTAAATTTATACTTAGGGGGCTTTTCATAATGTAATGTAACAATTTTGATGATACTGTTGCTATATATTGTGTCAGAACTTTGTCCATGGAGACTGGTAAGGTTATAAAAGGTTCCTCACTTCTTTGCACCATATTAGACCACAATAGAAAGTGCACAGTTTAACAAACACTACAAAATTACAGCATGTCAGAATGGGGAGTTGTCAGTCAATTAGGCCTAAGTAGCAGCCGTACCTATAAAAAACTCATTCAAGGTGTTTATCTGCAAATGAACTGCTTAATTAAATTATTCTCCAGGTTTTCCAGACCAAGAAGCCGATTCTGTTCCTCCATTTTATTATGTGCTTCTGATTTATTCTGATTTATTTCCTATCACTAGGGAAAGTATTAAAACAGCTGTTTTGCTGGGGTATTTGATTAAAAAAAAGGTTCCTTGTTTTATGTAAAATCCCAACTCTCTCAGTTAAGTTGAAACATTTATTTAGGCAGTAAGGGACGGAAATGCCTTTAAAGCTTTGTTCAAAGCAGGCAGGCATGCGATCAGACATCTCAGCAGTTTAACATGGCTTTTTCTGTTGCCCTAAAGTTCCCTAAAAACTAATCATAATAAGCTTCCCCTAGATATCTGTACCACTGAACATATCTGTCTTGCTGTAAAACTGCCATCACAGCTGGCATTCCATATACATCTGGGAGTATTTTTAACTCATGCAAAGTTCTGATCCTAACAGGTGCGCCTTTTATTAGGTCTTTTATGCATAGTAAATTAACAGAAGTATTTAGCTGTTTAAAGAAAGGAACTTTTCTTTTCAAGTGAGCATGGCTAAAAAAATTTGTCCCCAGATGTTATTGATGAAGTATATTCCCTGTTCGAAGTTAGCAGGTCGCATTACATTCAAGAGAGTTTTTAACAGTGATAGAAAACAATAGTATCATACCTAGAATGAACAGTCTATTATAGACTCTTTATTTCAAAAGTTGCATGCGTGGTTCACCACAGGGGGTCCACAAGTGCTCCAAGTGGGTGACAAGGGGGAGGGATGGGCCCGGCTGGACTTGTGGACCCCCCCTGTGGTGAACCATTCATGCAACTTCTGAAATAAAGAGTCTATAATAGACTTCGTTCTAGGTATGATACTATTGTTTACTATCACTGTTAAAAACTCTCTTAAATGGAAATAAATAAATGTATGTATATATGGGTGTATAACATGATTGTGTATATATATTCATGGAGCCGTACCTCCCCGAGGAAGCCCACGTTTGTGTGAAACATGTTGGAGGATTTGAACTCCAAGACCATGTTCATTGACTAATTGTATCAAACAGTTTTTTAATTTCTTTCTGTTACGGTTTTTAAATGTTATACCTTGATGTTGGTAAAATGTGGCATGACTGCCAAAGAAATGATATGTTTTAACATAAATGAAGGATGAGTCCGTGATATAATAAAGACTTTTTAAAGAAAACGATGACACTAGTAAATGAAATTGTGTTATAGTTATGTGGTGTGCCCAAAAAACCCAGTTTAGCTTTTGAGGCTGAGACCTCCATTAGGGACTTTTGTTATTTATCCTACATATATGGGTCGGCACAATATCCCCACCATACACCCCTTCTTTAAAGCTTTTTCATTAGGCCTATTAATGCCCCTCTTTTTCAAATGAGTAGGTGCATGAGCGGGGGTGGGCAGCCCGACTGTCAGCAGCCCAGAAAATGTTCCTAAAAATGCTGCCTTAGTAAGCTTTTAGCACAGGCTTTTAATCCTAAACCACAAAAGGAACTACAGTATATTTAACCTAATTGAAGGAAATCTCCCTCAAAAGAAAAAACAAAAACAATTTAAATATAAATACTATTTTCTACAAAACAAAAAAAATATTTCTTGACAAAATTATCTTTTTGTTTCAGAAAGCCTGAAAATGTGTGATTATATATTGATAAATCAGAACAAATGGATCTCTTTATTTGATATTAGGTGTTTAGACCACAAATATCTAACCACACTGCTATTTATAGGACAGTTTGCTGTCTTTCTTCCATGACAATGTGTGCCTTATCTCCATGTCCCTGGTATGAACTTTTAAAGTCAAATCATCGTCTCAGTCTGGTAAATCTACTTTTTTCTTTAATGTTTAATGTAATAAGGATGGTTAGCAGGCCATTTCAGAGACACATTCATTACTAAGCAGGTAAAACGGATTAAACAGAGTCGGCTTGCCTGAAATCAACTTCTTCAGGTCGTATTAAATATAATAGTGTTTGTCACATGGCCTCCTAAGATAAGTTTCTAAATTTTAATAATGCTTCCTTTCAGGCAGAGCACACTTAGTTGAATTATGCAAATAGACATCTAGAGGTGGACACTGATCTAGGTATTCATGGGTTCTGCTTGTGTTTTGGGATCTCTGACCGCCTTGGGGCAGTCAAGTAATTTTACATTTTTTAGTAGCCTAAACCATATCACAAATGAACTGAAGCTGTCATTTTTAGAAATTCTAAAATTTGTTATTTGTTAATATTAATACATAAAAATAAAATATATAGTATATACTGAAACAAATCAGGATACAATTAAATTTATTTCAAAGTTAAAGTTCAAAGAAGAAGACAAATGGAGGATATACATTTACAGAATCTCCTAAGAGACATTTACAAAGTAACGTTTAAAAAAAGCCATCACCTCCAGCTTGCTTAATGGACTGGAAAATGTTTCAAATTATTTAGCCCATATAGGACATGTAGGCTAAATGTTCTTGACAATACCTTAATCCCTGCATAGTTTATCATTAAGAAATATTTCTAATTGGACTTCATGGGTGTTCTACAGACACAGTAAATTGCCAAAATAAGGATCCTTGTTCCTACTTCGAGCCTTCACTTTATAAAATATCCAATGAATTTGTAATTTTTTCACATGTCACTTTTTATTAGATTTTTTCCCCCAATAGCTTTTCTAATATTCTTTTATGCTTTTCTTTAAAATAACATTATTGCTTTGAATTATTTATATTGTAAACAATTTTAGGACTATTAAAAATATTACAATGGAATAGTTTTGTTTGTTTCTTATTCGTAGGGAAGGGTAATGGTTTACATATTTTTTCTTTGCTTTCAAAGGTTTATTCATTTATTTGTTTTTTTTTTACTTTACTTTATTGAAGCATGTACTTATTTAATTACAAAATCTTTTTGTGAACACATCTGCCTTCATTTACAAAAACTGATTAATTGAGATGCCCAAGTAGGATTTTCCTGACATTTTGGCTCCACTTGGGTGCATGAACTCAGCGTGATGTTTGCCCGCAATATGCAGATGGCTCTGGGCATGATAGTGGCAATTCATATGAAGAAGGAAACAGCTGATGCGTCATTCAATATCAGAACAACGTGGGACTCTGCATTAAAAACAAAGCAGCATACATGCTGGAAGTGAACACTATGTGCAAATGTCTAAAAAGCCCTAAAAGACCTGAAAAATGCTGGGGGCTGCCAGGAGGCACTGTATGGGCTGTTTTTATGCCTGTGTGAACCTAGCATTACTCAGTTGCCTTCTACAACAAAAGCTATGATCCCTGTGAACTTGGGGGGTCTGGGGTTCACAGTCACCACGCTGGAATTCAATGTCTTTTGAATCCACAAGGCTTTATTTATGCCCAAAACAGATTACCGTATATACTCGAGTATAAGCCAAGTTTTTCAGCCCAAAAAAATGGGCAGAAAGTGCTCCCCTCGGCATATACTTGAGTTAGCTGAGGGGGGTCCACTCCCCTCACCTGAATTGCCACGCTGAAATGCTTCAGACAGGCAGCTCCCAGTAAATTCTGCGATCTCTCCCAGCTGTCGGCATGGCTCTGTGCTTCGGTGTGCTTCAAAATCAGCTGAGGACTAATAATAAACTCCACACTGCCATCTAGCGGCCAGTTACTAGTACAGATACAACACTCCGTAGCCTAAATAAGAATTGCCCTGCAAAACCCATCCTGTAATTATAATAATCCTGTGTTCTCTTAAATTTATTGATGATGTCGCACTAAGATTAATCCTGTTTGATAAATTCCTAGGGGCAATGGTGCTTTCTCTATATTTAAGTTTTGGAATAGCCCAACCAGTGCACAGACCTGGATCAGAAAGACAGGAAAGGGGGGGGGGGGTGTCACGTAATAGGAAGGTATTCAGCAGAGAAACTGAATCACTCCCAGTACAACCATTGCTTACTTTGCCATGAGTGCGGAGAGACCATTTTTCTACCATTTTATCTAAACCTTTAAATGAACCGAGTCCTACTTTGGGACCGAACGGAATTTGAATCCCTCTGTACCCAGGAAGGCACTGTGAGACACTCCCTGTCCCTTTTAAATTCACCAGGACCATATTGGTCAATCTGCTACCAGTGGCTGTTTATGAGACTTTTTGTGCCAATTTTAATTAGGGCCCCTCCTAGGGTGAAAATCCTGGCCTGGGCACTATCTGCAGGGAGTTTGTATGTTCTCCCAGTGTCTGCGTGGGTTTCCTCCTGGTGCTCGGGTTTCCTCTCACACTCCAACGACATGCAGTAGTTTAATTGGTTTCCCCGAATAAAAAAAAAGATTCTCCTATGTTAGTTACATGTGACCTATGACTGTGTTAGGGACATTGGATTGTAAGCTCCTCTGAGAGACAGTTATGACTATATATGCTCTGTAAAGCGTTGTGGAAGTACAAGATAATAATAATAACATAACATTTATTGGCCTTCCACAGGCCACCCCTGCTTTCACCGGGGGGTCGTCCAGGAGGGACTCATTAAGTCTCCACTGAAAGGGAGGGTGAGCTGACGCCCCAAACCTGTATGTGGCCATTGTCGGCATGTTGTCAGATAGGGTGAAAGAGCCTGTCACAAACCCCCACCAGCAGCAATCAGTATCCTTGACACTTCTTCACAGTCGCAGTCCCGGTCCCAGCCACTGGGAGCCCTCGGTCTGCCTTTCTCACTGTGAACAGGCCAAAAATGGAAACCGATTGGTTAAAGGGGATGTGAATGCAATACACTATACAATCTCCATGCAATCTCG
>CM070043.1:18401393-18419060 GCA_036250615.1 Ptychadena robeensis | reverse complement strand
GTCCTTAGAAATTAGTCCAAATATTGTAATCCAGCGGTCCAATTCTGGAGATGCAATGAACACAAAAGACGGCAGTTCGAGGTCAGCGTTTCAGGACAATACAGGACAAGACAAAAAGACTTCAGACTTCAGATTTCAGACATAAGACAAAAGACTTGAGACCAAAGACAATCACTGAGTAGATGGGGGGTGCTTTTAACCCGTTCTTCCTCCCTGGGAGGAGTTAACACCGGAGCTTGACCAAACCTCTCACCTGGTTAGTGAGACAGCCCCCTTATTAGACAGGACAGACAGCCATGTACATATGAATATGTATAACTTGCCAGAGGAACATGTGACCATGATATGGGGCACATGTTCATTCTCAGCACGGTTTCCCAAATTTATAGAGACCATACATGAATAGTTTATGTTATGCTACGATGCTAATCTAGAGATCTCAGTTTTGGAAGGTCACACACATTCCGTCCTTGTTTACAAATATACATTTTCCTATGGAGAGTCACCTCTGCGAGTTACCAGTATCTCCCATGTATGGAAATATGCTTTTATTGGCAATATCTCCAATCATTGATCTAAAGGGTGAAGGGTCAGCTTTAGCTGTTCTCTGTATGAACTCACTCGTTCCCCCCTCCCTCTTCTTCAGAATACCAGATACTACATGGTTTATTGGGGGTAGCAATAAAGTGGGTTATTTCAATGCTTTGAAGTAGGGTCTCTGAGCATTTACGACCCCCTAGATGTTTACACAAGTGGGCACAACCAGGCATGGTGGACATTCTTTTGGTTTCTTAGAGAATGGTTGAAATTAACTATAAAGTGTCTGGGGAAATGTAATGTGGCTTAGGACAAGATATATATATATGGCGATTACAACAATTATTCGTCACAGAGCCAATCCCAGAATTAGCCAGATTGGATAATCCTGTTTGGTGAATTAAGATGTAGTCTATGTGGCAGTAGGAATTCCCAAAGGTTGGTCAGACCCTAAAGTCTCTTAGTCGCAGAGAAAGTGCATACAACCTTAAACCGCCCAGCAATCAAAGCTCCTGGTCTCAAGGTGGTCGGCAAGGTGGTTATTGACTTCTCCCTCTGGTAGCAGGCTGAGGCAGCGCAGGGGGTTCCTTGGTCCAGTCAGGAACCTTGTTTGTGGCCAGCTGGGGTTTCAGAGGAGAGTGCACATACAGAGTACGCCTAGACAGATCCTGGAGGATAGTGATCGGGGTACCAATTTCCCATACACGTCTCATGAACTCCTCCTTAAGGGTGAATAAATGAATCTTGCATGGTGTATCAAGGGGTTTGGCTTCCTTGGGAGAACAGGGCCCAGAGTACAGCTGTTTGCTTTCCAGCAGACGGCCCAGATAAGTGTTAATAATGCGCAAGATGCCGACCCTTTAAGACTCTCAGGTAATCCCCTGATCTTTACATTATTTCAGGGGCTGCAGTTCTTCTGATCGTCAATCTGGAGCTGCAGAGCCACCACTTGTCTAGCCATAACTGAATTAGCAGCCACCAGAATGTACATGCAGGCTGTGGCACCTTCCCCAGATCTCTCCAACATATCCCCCTGGATGAAGTCCGACTCAGTTCCCCCTTAAGGTCGTCCATTTCCCTCTTGAACAATGCCTCCAGCCTGTTGGAGAAAGACTTTAAGTACTTTATAGTGGGGAGGCTGTCCAGGATAGCTCTAAGCTCCCCTTCAGGGGTGGCTTTGGAGCCAGTGGCCAGCAGCTAGTTTCCACTGCATCTTTTTCCCAACCGATGGGAGAAAGATGCAAACACAACCAGTCCACTGGTCCACTGTCAGTGATGAGCAACACATCCATTGAATATCAATGGATGGTTCATGGCGACATGGAAAAGCCACACTCATGTTTACTTGAATAGGGCATGTTTCTCCTAATGCGGCAGAAATGCTCCCTATACTGCGTGCAACCTAACGATTTTCCAATGGGAAAGTAAGGTATAGTCACCTACATCCACTGTCTAGGTCTTTTTACAGAGTTTCTTCTGGGTGCAAAAGACTGCTCATCCAACACCATATTCGAGCCTGCAATCCCATTTCTTGATGTCCTAGAGTGAAAAAGTCAGTCCCATTGGCAAGCTTTATGGATCACTAGACAAATAACAAAAACGGTTCTGAGCTCTTTAACACTATGCAACACAGCATGTTATGTGTAACTGCTTTGCACATTATGCATTAGTGAAGTCACACTTGCGTGCACTGCATTATGCGTTGTCTCATAATGCAGTGGGTTAATGCATAACACACTGCTGTATGCATTTTTTAAGATCATGATGTAGTGTGTTAGTACACAATGCAACATATATAGTGTGAAAATCCTTTCAGGGCAGGAGGGGACTGTAATATAGATTTCATTTAGGTTTTTGTGGATTATGGCAACAGTGAGAATGGGGTTTTGAAGGGGTTTATGATACTGGGGTATTAAATCTGTGGAGATTAGCCTAGTCTTTGTGTGTCATCATGTGTTCAGCTTTCCATATAATATGCACCTGTAAATATGCTGTGATATACATCATCCTCTAGATAGGAGTAGTTCAGGACATTCAATAAATAATCAACCTTTAACAGCTTTGTAGTGAATCTTTAATTGCAGCTAGTAATCATCGAAAGCAATTACTGGTGTTAATCAATTAATCAATTACACATTTAGCATTCTACTAACAATACAACCACTATATATCTTGTATACATCTGTGAAGCATTTCTCGAGCGGCCAATTGACATCATCATGCAGCCAGTCTTTACTTTGGATGGGGACCCTGGTAATGCGATTGGTCAGAGAAAAATGGGCGTGTCTGTTCTTAGGCCAATTGCGATTTGGGCCACATGGATCAGTTGCTCCAGGTTGCAAGCTGTGATCCATGGGCGATTTTGCAGCTGATTAATTGCCGCACACGCCAATCGATCGGCCACAAAATCTCCTGCAGATCTATGCATGTATGGGGGGCTTTATCTGTTTGCCAATCTATGTTGTTTTTTCCCGTATATATATATATATATTTTATCCTATATCTATCTAAATAAATAAAATAAAACCACACAGGCCCCATACAATATCTTTTGTTTAAAATGTTTGGAAATTAAGAATTTTGTACTGTATTCTGTAGCGCTGTGGATAAGCTGCAGACCCAATTACAAAGGGTCTTCGTGTCTGCCTGATCTTTTAACAGGCAGGATGACACTGGAAGTCCGAAATATAATAGAGTATTCTCTGTCTTTCCCTTCATAATAATCCACACAAAGAAGACGTTTATATGTAGCTTCTAGGTGATATCCCGAAAATGTAAATCCTCAATTAGACAAGTCTACTGTTTAACAGCTTAATGAGCCTCACTACATTATTCTCCTTGTTGCTATAGGGAACAGATGAGGCCACGCGGTAGATAATTTGTCTGCCACAAATTCACCATCCAAGTTATGAATGGAATTTAAAAGCCAAAAAGCTTGAATATTTTACCTTCTCTGTACATCAAATTGAGGGGCTCATTTGGATACCAGAAAATGATAGTGAAAATAAAATGTTTTAACGCATTAGAACCTTAGTACTTGCTTCTTGTAATGATTGTACAGCAGGGCTCAGAGTTTTGGGAGAGATGCAGCTCAGAAAATTTTTGAAAAGAATAGTGGCAGACAGATGATCTTACCTTTGTGCTGCTTCTGTTTTTTTACTAGCTTACTTAGGCTTTGCATCCATTTGGCCTAAGTATACTCAGTCACATCCAATGCAGTGCCGAGACCGCTGGGGCGGAATCACCAAACACTGTGACAGCCCTATCCATTTAAAAGTAATGGCCATAATGCGTACACAACATGCCCGAAAAATTCAGGCACGTATTGTTTGTGTCATTGTGCACCCGTTGTTTTTCTGTGACATGGTGCGGGCAAAGACACACCTGTTGAAACAGGCACGTCACAGCCTAGAGGTAGGAATTCTCCTTTTTACCCGCATTCATGTTTAGTAAGTTGATTGCAAAAATCCTTAATATGGTAGCACTCCAAAATTGCTGGATATGTAGAGAAGGGTTGTGCTATAATTGTGAAAAATATTTTATTGATTTAGCACAGTTAGTTTTTACATTAATTAAATGAATTTATTCATGAGTATGGTACGATCGAGTGATGGATATGACAATCAAAAATAATTGTGTTATATATCCCAGAGTATTTGTATTTATTGGATGTAGTTCAGGGTTTATGATGTACTTTGTTCATATAATATGTGCAATACTCGTAAAAGGGATAATCAAGTGATGGACATGACAATCCAGAATTGTGGTGTTTTATATTCTGTTCCTATGTGGCCCCACTCACGTCGCCCATGATGGCGGACGCTGGCTGGAGGGAGTGCTTTTGGGAGAAGGGTGAGAGTAACGTGGAGGACCTTCTGTTTAGTGTTGAGCTCGAATATTCGATTTTTGAATATTTAGCTCGAATATGGCTATTTCGCCATATGGCGAATATTCGTGAATATGTCATCGGATATCCGACGCAATCACGATTTTTCGCGATTTTATTGCGATTATATAATCGCAATTTTATAATCGCGATCCATTGCAATGAATGGGATCGCGATTATATAATCGCAATGCGATTTTTTAAAACGGAAATGACGGATATTCTCCCAGTCGAATATCCGAGCTCCATTGACTTGCATGCATTGCGCATATTGGATCGCAATTGCGATTTTTAGATCGCAATTCATGTCGTAAGTGCGGATATTCGAGATTACGAATATGGAATTGAATATTATGGCGGATATTCGCGAAATTACGCGAATTCGAATATTGCCTAGTCGCTCATCACTACTTCTGTTGGCTGGGTAAGAGGTGATTGGGCTCTCTGTTTGGTAAGTGCATCTGCAAGAGAGCAGGAGGGATGTGTGTTCTTTCCCTCTTTTAAGCATGTTGGTTTATGTATGGGGTTACACCCATAATCTTATTAGTTTTCTTTTTATTTATAGCTTTCTGGTCCTGGTAGTAACGTCCTTTTGGGAAACCTTAGAGTGGCTAATTTTCTCATCTTTTCATCCAGTTCATTAGGTAGGTAGTAGTGGGTATGGAAATCCTCTTGCCTAAGCCAACATGGGTGGGATGGGATTGCCTCCATGTTAATACTGCTCTGTCCCTTTCCTCACTTGTTGTTCCCTCCTGGTGTATGTCCCTCCTCTAGGTGAGGTACGTGGGGTACGTCCTGGAAGGGAGCTGTCTTTCTGCACCCCCTGGACATAGCCTATGGTCCTAACCACACTGCCTGAATCCTTGGGCTTTGAGCCCCCACCCTCCTGTACATCCACCGTGTGCCAAACGATGCAAGATCCATGTAAGTAGGACACTAGTCCTCTACTTTGTATGGAATCAAGTGCAATGTTGGAATATGTGTGGATATTTAACTGGATGTAAACATAATTCATAGTGGAGATGTGATATTATATGGAGTAACCAAAATGGTGTCTGTAAAGTGCAAATTGAATTACGGTAAATGATAATGTATATATACTGGTATACTTATGTATATGTCTCATCCACTAGAGAGCACCCTACCCCGAGGAAGCCTACGTGGGAGAACCATGTAGGACTGAAATCATGGACGCTGTGACAACTCATTGTGGATCATGTTAACCAAATGGATGTGATGTATATTTTGATGTCTTTTATATGTTGGAAAAATTTTATGTAATTTTTCTATATTTCTATATGTTATAAAACTTATGGTCCTATAATCAAATAAAGGCCTTTTTACTGCCAACCTGACATGGATTTGGTGTAATACAGTTGTACCATTTAAAACCCCATTTAGTTTGTTTTTTTTCAAATTCTTTTTATTTCTAATGCTCCGCCAATCCTTCTCTCCAGCTTTTTTGTAATAAGGGGCTTCACAATTAACTCCCAAATAAACTAGTCAAAATGTTGTGACATCTCTACATCTTTATAGGTTGTGAGTGCAAGTAAAATTATATAAGAGGTACTATGCAATCATAGGAAGGGACATGCTGGAGGGCAGAACCGTAAAAATATCTGGAATTGATGAACAAATGTACAAATCCTTTGGCTGGTAACAGAAGTCCCAAAAGTTTTTTTTATTTTAGTGATTACCTATTCAACTTAAGTTTTTATGGTGTTTCCAGAATGCAATTACTACACATTTTAAGGCACAAAATTACTTGCATAGTGAAAATTCAGATGGATGGAGCCATTTTAAATTCATACTGTAATCAATCAGCATGTTGCGATAACTAGGTTTTTATACAGATGTCATTAACATATATTGTCAACAAAAGATATTCCTATTACCCTTACTGAATAGAAAAATCTAGAATTTATTATAGAATGGTGAGCTAAAGAAAGAGATTCAATCCTACTCCTGTGCAAGCAATGATGTAAATCAGTTTTTTGCATGACTGCACATCTTCTACATCAGTCTACAAATAATCAACTTGAGCAGGCATGAAAGTTACATCTTGCACCCAATCTAGCAGTTCATTAGTACTGGAATGGCTTAATGCACCTGTATGATTTGACCTCTTTGTCCTGACTTAATACTTTCATCATCTAGCAAGGAGAGCACAATGAAGACGGCAGGCACCACAAAGATCTGATTGCTATCTTTCTTCCCAAGGATAGGTCTTGACAGCATTATCTCAACAGCAAGTGTGCCTGTCCTGTTCAACACTTCCTTAATCAGAATATCTTACTTTCTTGTGTCTGAACATTTCTTAAGGTCACATATGAGATAGTTCTAGGTTATTAAATAACTGAATTAGACTTATAGTGTTTCATAGTATTTATGGAAAGCAGGATCTTCTATAAAATTTCTCAGCATCTTAAGCGTGTGTCCATGCAAAGTTGTTTAGGAAAAAGGATGATTACAAAATGTTATAATTTTTTCTTTACAAGTTTTAAAACGTATTGATTGAGGTATTGTGGAAAATAATCCTTCCAACTGGAATGTCCTTACTGACAACAAGGCAAATTAAATTATCTCTTATGTGATTTGGCAGGATCTACTATTTAGTGAAGGCTCTGGACTTGCCCCCATACACGCAGTGATCCCTGCTCTATTCTCGAGCGGCCGATTGGTCCCCATCTGAAGTAGAGCGATCAACCAGAAAACAACCGTCAAGGCGGATCACCATGCGACTTTGGACCAACTATCCAGAGTATGGGAATCCATGTGTGAGTGGCACACATCCAGTTGGAGGCCGGCCAAAAGCCACTATGCTGTGATGGGTCGCTGCCCAAATGCATGGGAATCCATGCGTGTATGCCTAGCTTAAGAATGGTTTAACAATGTAATGCTTAAGCCCCCCATAGACAGGCAGACTCCTCCATACAACTTTCATGAGACCTACCAACAACTATGTAGTATAGTGACCTCCCTGATAGAATACATAGTGATTGGAAGGTGTAGAAATGTCCTCCTATTACATGGTTTTGGTAGAAGAAAAGTTGGTTGTACAGAAGTTGCATGGAGAAGTCTGCCTGTCTATGGGGGGCTTTAGTTTTTGTCCCTTTTGAGCAGAATTCAACAGATCCAACAGTCAATGTAAATTTGATAGGTAATGAATAAGAGCAGTACAGATGATGGTTATCCAGAATTTGAAACATTATGTAACAATTACTATATTTTGGGGTTTGCATCTATGATTACAAGGTTGCACCAAATAAAACTGCATGGGAATTGCCAGTAACAAGCCTTTGTTTTAGGAGAGCATTCCTTTACCAACTAAGCTTGATGGTAATGAAATGGTTTGGGGTTTCTTTACTGCTTTAGGATATACGGTAAGAAGCTTATAGCTTATAATAATATTATATCAACATGGATTTAAGAAGAATATGAGGAAATCTTTTTGAAAAAGGGTTCTGAATTCAGATTTTAAAGCTTAGCCTTTGCAATATTGGTATTTAAAGTGCTGGACCCTAGACTTTTACCCTGACCCTAGCTATCTAGTTAGGCATAAACTTGCTAAAAACAGAATTGCTATCCAGAGTAGAAAAATACCATCCTGTGTTCTTCCTTTCTTCCAGATAAGTGCAAAATTACTTTTTCTCTAGGCATTGACATTCTAGAAGAAATACATTAATGAAGGAGAAATGCCTACCTCACTTAGCCACTGAGGGTTTGATACATAAACAGAACTACAGATTTCCATTACTATTCACTATACAAGCATTGCAGTAACCCCTCTGCATCTTTATTACAGCTTTACTCTTGCAAGAAAGCAGCCAAGATAGAAAGGAATGACTAAGTAGTTTGGGGCCATCTGTCCTCTCGGGAAGATAGAACAATTCCTGATTGAGTGACATCTGCTTGTCAAGCTGAGCCTGTTGGGAAATTCACTGCAGGATCATTGAAGCTTGGGTTTGCACTATTGCCTCCAAATCTCTATTCACTTGATGGGAGGATCTTTCTTTGTGCATGGGACTTAAGAATAAAAGTATAGGGCAATCAACTGAGAGATACATTGGTGTTTTTTTGCTCTCCGGTCAATTTGCAAAATTTTCTTGAATTAAGCCCCCCATAGACAGGCAGACTCCTCCATACAACTTTCATGAGACCTACCAACAACTATGTAGTATAGTGACCTCCCTGATAGAATACATAGTGATTGGAAGGTGTAGAAAGGTCCTCCTATTACATGGTTTTGGTAGAAGAAAAGTTGGTTGTACAGAAGTTGCATGGAGGAGTCTGCCTGTCTATGGGGGGCTTAAGATTGACAAAAAGTAATCAAAATTGAGCATGAAAATGGAAAAGGTCTGCTTGGTCAGGTTGGAAAATTTCAGTCACTCAAGTAATTGGTGGGTGTTGGTGTGTTTTGATTGATTTGTATCTTAACTTATTTTTATTAAATTCAACTGACTTTAAAGCCCCCCATAGACAGGCAGACTCCTCCATGCAACTTCTGTACAACCAACTTTTCTTCTACCAAAACCATGTAATAGGAGGACCTTTCTACACCTTCCAATCACTATGCATTCTATCAGGGAGGTCACTATACTACATAGTTGTTGGTAGGTCTCATGAAAGTTGTATGGAGGAATCTGAAGGTGTATGGGGGGCTTAACTGACCTACCTAGCTGTAAAAATGTCCATTCTGTAATCCATTCTGGGCAGATGTCTCTTGGAGTTTCCAGCACTGATGTACTATACGTCCTGGGCAAGCGCTGAGCAGAAGTACTTGAACACTTGCTGTGGCTGGGTACCTGCCTGTAAGTATCAATTGGTCCTCAAATAACCTGTTGGACATGTGTCATACTGTGGGAACTCTTTCCTCATGCTACTGCAGAACACATTCAAGAACATGCGCAGTAGCAGGGGAAAAAGTTTCCACACTATTGTGTGTGACCAAAAAGTAACTTGAGGACAATTGTGACCAAGTGTGTATGCTCAGTCATGACCAGGACCTAAACTTTGAAAAGTATGTTTTTTTTTGTATTCATCTATTTACTTTTTTATTTTAATAGCAGTTTTTTTTCAATTGACTTTATGTATGTTTTAAGCTTTTAGGAAGGAGTAAAGCCCCCCATACACCTTCAGATTCCTCCATACAATTTTCATGAGACCTACCAACAACTATGTAGTATAGTGACCTCCCTGATAGAATACATAGTGATTGGAAGGTGTAGAAAGGTCCTCCTATTACATGGTTTTGGTAGAAGAAAAGTTGGTTGTACAGAAATTGCATGGTAATTGTATGTGGTGTATGGGTGGCTTAAAGCCCCCCATAGACAGGCAGACTCCTCCATGCAACTTCTGTACAACCAACTTTTCTTCTACCAAAACCATGTAATAGGAGGACCTTTCTACACCTTCCAATCACTATGTATTCTATCAGGGAGGTCACTATACTACATAGTTGTTGGTAAGTCTCATGAAAGTTGCATGGAGGAGTCTGCCTGTCTATGGGGGGCTTAAGAGAGACTCATTCCATAGTGTGGTGTAATATATTTATTTATGTATTAATTAATTAATTTATTTTTAGTTATTTAACAGAAAGCGAAAAAAGTCAAAATGTTAGTATTTTTTTTTACCATCTCAATTTAGGATGTACCAATTAGGTTACATCTCGATCAAATTTTATTGTTGAGGAAACTATAAAAAAAACAGCAGTGATCAACTTTACCCTCTTGCAGTTGAGGACACCAAAGCTGCAACTTAGAAGAGAACAAAACTCAAAGGGAACTCAAAACTCAGCACTCAAAGGGATGACGGCAAACTCTTTCATATGTCATTCCAGATTCATAGGAACATCCAGTAACCTTGCAAACAATGGCAAATTGAGACTGGGGTGAAGTGCACAAAAACACAGTTCAAAACAAGCTCCTACAGGCAGGATTTAAGTCATAGAAATCCAGAAAAATAGTCCTTCATCAGGAAAAACAAAGACCACATAAATTGGATTTTCTCTGAGCAGTCAAACATTTAACTTTACCCAACACCTGGGTGTCTTATGGCTTAAGAAGACCAAAAGAAGCCTACAACCCACAGTGTC
Source organism: Ptychadena robeensis (assembly GCA_036250615.1). Classification (NCBI taxonomy): domain Eukaryota; kingdom Metazoa; phylum Chordata; class Amphibia; order Anura; family Ptychadenidae; genus Ptychadena; species Ptychadena robeensis. The sequence continues at coordinate 18,408,543 of CM070043.1, read as the reverse complement.
TTACACCAACTGCAAAATACATTGATTGTTATTGATGTAATTGATGATGATGCATGATACTTAAGCAAGGTTGTAATTGACAGATGATTCTTTGTGAAGGATGCATGCATCAAGCCACATACAAGGTTATCCTATGAAACATCTGCTTATACTTATACTAGGACTAGGTTCTCCAAATCAGAGGATCAGTATTTCCATTCAAGAAATATCAAGGTCTTGGTGTAGGAACAGAAAGCTGGGTGGTCACAAACCATTAAGCTTAGTAGTTTGTTTTCTTGCAGAAAGCATGGTATGAACTTGCCCAACGTAAAACATAATGTGAAAACATTAATACCATTTTGGCCATGGCATTTGGTGTTTCAATTATTCACTAAACACTTCATAATTTATCTTCTTGGCTTTCTCTTCTTGATTTGGCTTGATATATCACCATTTACATTAAAACAATGCCATAGATATTTGTACATCGAAATTCGGAGAAATACTGTCAGCAATTCTTAAAAACTAAGGCAGACCTTTTATTGTTTAGTACAACATTTGCACCCATAGAAGATAAACCTGATAATTTTTGCTAGAGCTGTATATCATGAAGCAAGAGGTCCCTAGTTTCTGGCAGAGCTGCATTACCTGGCTGTTTTTCTGCTGATGATTGCATATTCTACTTTCACTCCTGCTGGAATTCATGTTGCCTAACTGCCTTTGGTTTTTGGAATCAGTAATCACTCTATATTTGGGTATGTTTACCATCAAGGAGCACTCTTACCATATGCCGAATGACTTAAAGAACTACCAAGAAAACAAATTGTAAATCTCTTATGTAATTATTCATGATGTCTGTTTATAGTGCAGTGATGGTTACTTGAATAAACAAAGGATTTTTGGCAAAGATGTATGAAATTCACTGTGGGTGAACTCTTGTTCATGGGGCTGCTTAGGTGACACTTGCATTAAAACATGAAATGTGTTTGTTTTGGTGTAGTGTATTTAACATAGTTTTGATATTTTATTTCCTTGCTTTTTGTTTATTTCTTTGTGTTCACTAAACTGGTTTTCACTAAAACCACATGGAATGAAATGTTCCACCCTTCCTTTAAGCATAACCCCTTAAAATGTACTAATTATATTCCAATTGCTTCAAGATACTGTTTTAAAAAATAGTAAATCCCCCTTTTGTATTTAGTATATCTCCTCTAGGAATATGCTAGCCATACCATTTCTTTAACACAAACAAGATCAAGAGAAATATCTGCCGGCTGAAACATCAAAGCAACACCCCAGTGATTTTTAATTTGTAGAGACATAATGTAACCTGTCTGAAATATCTCTTTGGAATTATTTTGTTAGGCACAATATTTCCTTTAGGGTAAACAATTAGTTGTCTAATTAATTTTCAAATTCATTACTTCTTTCTGTCCTGGGGAGCAGCGTTGTGGTTCATTTGTCACCAGCTAATCCCAAAGCCACCATTGAGTGATTAGTAAACAATCTTTTCTAAATACTAAGTTATATATTGTAACATTTAGCAAAAGCATTATATTTACTCTATGTGAATTTGTTTAAAAAAAATTGTAGCGAAATGGAAGCTACGATCTCTTTAATGTCGATCACAGTACAGATGTAAAGGTAATGCAGTTCTGTATTTATTAAAGAGGACCTAGCAATTGCTTTTGCACTTGTGTAATTGGCACCGGAGTACAGCTAAGAAAAAAAATATAAAATTCTGACCTGAAATTAGTAAATACCAATTATCTCTCCTCACACCTCCTTTCCCTTTGATGACACAGTGCTTTGTCGAAGAGGAAATTCATCTAAAATATGTAATACTTTAGAACAGAACAGGATTATTTAACTTAACTTTAAAGTCATCAGAGTGTAAAAATAATGTAACAATATTTATTAATGAATATTAATAATTACTATGCATTAGTACATTCAATTACAATCTTCAGAATGTATTAAATAATTAATAGTTATAGTAGGCAAATTTAAGTCAGAAGGTATACAAAGCTATACCAGAACCAGAGTTACTGATCTAATGACTGATCATTTTTTTTGTCATTTTGTGACTGTCGCTTCTTCAGTTGATCTTTTATTGTAATACAGCTTGTATCTGAATTTGTATTGTATATACAAAGAGACCAGAGTGGCCACCACCAGGGCTAAACATGCATCCAGACAAGCACGAGAGGACAAACATCAGATAAAGATTCCTGACTTTTTCTTCACAGATTAATGTTAAATCACATCAACCATATGCGTGAAGTCAGGTAAGTGTAGCCCCTTGTTGACCATTGTTCCAGCTTAGAGGTAAGTAAATGTCTAATTGTGTATATATAATAATAATTGCTTTAAGAAATCCTTACATTTTTTTTGCTTATACAAGCAGCAAGAATGGGACTTATCCGCGTTTACATGGACGTTTTGGCGTTTTCTTTTTTTTCTGTGACTGCACATTTGTGCAAACTCCTATACAAGTCCTCAAATGGCTTCTGTGAAATGGCTTCTGTGAAACCAGTGCCACATATTAACCTCCCTAGCACACTGCTGAGGTCCAGATTTCTGTACCAAAAGTGCACCATAGACTTCAATGGTAAATTTTTCTTTATGTTGTAGGCCTGTAAATTCCCAAAATATGTCCGTACAAGGGTCTAATAGACATCCTGAATCTAATTATGTTTGAAACAACCAATTATGTAAAATAAAAAAATTTCTTTTTTAATAAAAGTAATGAAAAAACACAAAAATTAGGGAACAAAGCTATGCTGCTATGTAATAAACATCGCCCAAATAAAGTCTCTGGTGCCCCAGATGTGCCCATTTGCAGTTAACCCTCTCTAACCTGGTGTGGACATTATTTGAGTGATGTTATTTGGGTGATGTTTAGTAGATAGGTGCACATTGAAAGCAGTTTTCTACATAGAAAACTGCTTTCATGCAATTTACTTTTCAAATCTCCCGTCCCCCCCCCCCCCCCCCCCGTTGTGACGTCATCACGTCACTCGAAGGGGGGGGGGGGAGAAGAGACGGAGCTGGCACATCGGGGACACCAGGACAGCACAGAACTGTGAGTATGCGCTGCCTGGAGCCCCGATGTTCACTGGACAGCATCATCTTGTCCAGTGCGATAGAAGCAGTAGCAGCGCTGGGCGAGATGCTGCCGTCCTGACCGCTAGGGCGGTTAATTGGGGAGCAGAATCCTCCATTAATGCATAATAACTGCATACTACTACTTTTATTTTATTATTTAAAAACCAGTTAATATCTATACCCAGACCCAATATAGCACAGGGTCTGGCAGGCCTGGAAAGGTGGGGCCATGAACAGCATGCCCCTCCATTCAGACCATAGAAAAGCTCCATTCAAAGCCTAGAAAATCTTGGAAGAGGGAGGCATGAAACAGCATTGCTCCCCATCAAAGCAATACCAGGTCCCTTGGCAAACCTGGGCGGTGAGGGAATGAGATCATGTCATCACGGTGCATTCTGGGGCTGCTTTAATCGGCCGGGCACCCTTTGTGTGCCGCCCCTTATCTTCAATGAAGACGCCGGTCTTCATTGAAGGTAATGGCATCGGCTGACATGTCCGTTCTCTGGCCGGCCGAGCTGTGGGGCGACAGGGATCTGTCGCCCCATGTGGGCACACGCCGTTTGGTGGCCGATTTTGCCGCCGACCGACGGCGCAAGCGCGCACGCACGTCGGTCAGTGGAGAAATCGCCCGCTAATCGGCATGTGTATGGTAGGCATTAGTAATCCCAGTATTGTCTCAATGGGTCGAATCCTCCCTCACAGCTTCCAATGTCACTTGCCGACTGATGACTGAACCACCCAGTGCAAGAGCTTCTAGATGCACTGCTGGTTCTCACACTTACTGCGCATGCCGGTGATATACACACTTCAACAGCTGCTCATTCAATATGCAGAACTGAAAATAGTACCATGGTTCTCATGTTTTACTGCAAATTATTCAGATGAAAAACGGAAAAACAAATTAAGTAGCTGAATATGAGGGCAATTGCCAGTATAGATTTACGGAGAGTTAAATCTCCAAATACACAAATTCTCTTCGATATTGATTTAAATCAATGGTTGAAGGCTGCTATTGCTGCCGATCTTCTGAGCATGCTAGTTTAGATATTTTATAAAGAAAGTACTATGATTATTTTTGTTATCAACATGGCATGCAACAAAAAAAACGAGTAAAAAATAAAAGATGAAATTGTTAATTGCCTATCTCTATCACTTGAATGTCTTGTGCCAGCCCCATAACAAATATGCAGCCAGTAACGTCCATGAGGTCTATTTATCACAGATTGACTGGGCAATTCACTCAGTTAGTATTCAATCCACAGATTTGTTCCAATATTCAACAGAATTTCCCCATCAGTTTCTGCTGACACTGTCTCTATTTATCATGGGGGGCAGACAGTTTCTATTAAATCGAATGTTAACAGGCAAATTTCATTTAAATGTTAAAATATGAAATAGGTAATAATCTTCTTTTGGTCAGATTCTGGAGAATATTCAATTCTAGGAATATCGTTTTGCAAGAATAATATACATATATGAAGAATATAAATCCAAAAATGTTTACATTTATTAAAAACAAAAAAAACTGAGAAAGCACATGTACATAAGTATTCACAACAATTGCAATATATTGTCGCTTCACCTTTGGCAGCAATTACAGCCTCAAGTCTTTTTGAATATGATGCCACAAGTTTGGCCAGTTTCCCCCATTTCTCTCTGCAGCAAAACTCAATATGTTCAATCGGATTTAAGTATGGGCTCTGACTGGGACATTTACAGAGTTGTCTTGAAGCTACTCCTTGATCTCTTGGCTGTGTGCTTAGGGTCATTGCCCAAACTGAGCAAAGTGGCCTCCATCATTGAAACGGATTGAACATCTCTGGAGAGATCTTAAAATGGCTCTGCACCAACACTTTCCATCAATCTTATGGAGCTTGAGAGGTGCTACAAAGATGAATGGGCGTTACTGGCCAAGGATAGGTATGCCAAGCTTGTGGCATTATATTCAAAAAGACTTTATGGTGTAATTGCTGCCAAAGGTGCATTGACAAAGTATTGAGCAAAATCTGTAAATACTTATGTACATGTGATTTGGTATTTTTTTTTTTTTTTGATAAATTTGCCAAAACATCAAGTAAACTTTTTCACATCGTCATTATGGGGTGTTGTGTGTCGAATTCTGAGTAAGAATGAATTTGATCAATTTTGGAATAGGGCTGTAAAATAACAAAATGTGGATTTGTATTATACTTTCCAGGATGCATTGTTCATTGCAATATGTGGGTGTTGTTGCCTTTGAACATGTGTTCTTGGCAGGATCGCTAAAACAGAATAAAAAGCAAAACTAACAAACCCTCTTTAGAAAAATCATAAATAAATTGTATTATATACATTTTGTGTGTTGTAACCACTTTCATTCCTGAATACTTAGTAACTGCAGTGCTTATATTTGGTAAGGTTTAGAATCAATCAAAACTCAAATATTTGGAGGTGCAGGCTTTAAATATATAAGATCTGGGGAAATTTTTTTTTTTGCTCTGGCAGTACCTTATGATAACAAATATGCCAGCTAGCCTCCAAGCATCATATCAATCAAACAGCCTCCCATTATGTTGCCCTTTTCCTGAAAGGATCAATAAAACATTTGCATATTTCTCTATCAATATTTAATGGGATGCAGCAGGATGCTTTTGATGAGTCTCTAGTCCGTCTGCGAGGTTCCTTTAGCCTGACAGAGTCTGGAAGCTCAGTGGGAGCTCAGGTGCCAGGGTCACAACATAGGGATTGTCCTGGTCACAGGATCTGCCTGCCTGCAGACAGCGAGGAGAGCTTGGGGAGCAGAGTGATGAATTTTAACGATTTGGGAAGACAAATGAGTCTTGGCTTTAGCGCAATTAGTCGGCTGTGGGAGACGTGTTGGGTGTAAATGAGAGATATGATCTGCTGTTGACTCCCAGTGTGGTTGGAGGCCCTAGTTGTAGAGATCATAATGAGGAATTCGGATGACACTGCAGACAGGTTGACAGAACAATTAGTGGGGCAAGTGCTGTTGATTCAACATTCAGCATCTTATCAATAACATATTGTGATAGAAGAGAGCAACCCTGCTGATTATCTGTGCTACTCGGCATACTAAAGAGTAAGAGTTTTAACTCTTGGAGTAGGCATACTAAGGGCTAGCCAGATGCTGCTTTGCTCCAATGGTTCATGTGATTGTCACAAGCAAAATTACTGATCTGAGCATAATTTATAAAGGCTTCTGAATTCATGAGGTGAAGTTGTTTTACAGGATCGGTTTCAGAAAATGTGGCCGCTCATAGATCAGAGGGTCATGTGTGTGTGTATTATCAAATTACCCTTGGCAGCAAGTTCTGCTTGGCAGGACACTTTTTCATATGCAAAGAGGAGGGTGAGATCAGTGGTGCTGCTAGTGGCAACATTATTAACCTCCCTGGCGGTTCACTGAGGTCCGATGACGCCGATGGGGGCGGAAAGGCTCTGTGTGCCTGCAGCTCTGTAGAAATGCTGCAGGCACACAGAGAGCCAGCGGTGGCGCCTGATTCCGGCACGGGCGCAGTTTGATTCACGATCAGACTGCGCCCGTACTTGCTTCGGGCGTAATGCTAGGGAGGTTAAACCGGCCATAGACGCTATGCTTGGCGGGCGTTAATCAAACAATCGACCACAGCATGATGACATCATCATGCCATGGTCAATCGTTCTAAATACACCATTTGCGATTCGACCACCAATACTTTGGATGGGGACCCTTGTCCCCATTCAACGTACTGGCGATCAACCAGAGAAAAACGATTGATCGTTTTGCGATTGATCACCAAGCAATCACCCCGAATGCGCATGGTGATTATTCGCAAAATCGGCCACAGAATGAAGCGCAGGTACAGAAAAAAAAATTTTAAATCTTTTTTTTTTATAAGTTTACACTTGTTTTCTTTTCTTTAGACTTGGATTGGATAAAAAAAATGTATCCAATCCAAGTCAAGACAAAAGAAAACAAATTAACACACATAAAAACAAATTCAAAGAAAAAATGCTGACTGATCCCCCATCTAGACTGATCAACCCATCCAGACTGATCAACCCAACCTGACTGATCCCTCCA
>CM070043.1:18387402-18401293 GCA_036250615.1 Ptychadena robeensis | reverse complement strand
AGGGGGAGCACATCTAATCAAATCAAATGGGCGAGGGGGGGAGCTGATACCGACCGGGGACTCCTGCATACCAGTGCCCGTGAAACTGCCACCTAGGGCGGCTGCTGTGTCCATGACCCCCCGGTGTGCATGGAGCTGTGCTCCCCGGGATCCTTCAACAGCAGTGGCCACAAAACTTTCACCCACGGCGGCTGCTAAGTCCATGTTCCCCCCGGTCTTCTTGCCTGTAGCAGGGGGAGCAGATGTGGACGTAGGGCAACAACACGGGGTGAACATGGACTCGGCAGCCGCCGTGGGTGACAGTTTTGCGGGCACTACTATGCATCACTCCCCGGTTGGTGTCAGCTCCCCCCTCGCCTATTGGATTTCATTAGATGTGTGCCCCCTGCTGGCCGTTATGTGCTACAGGGGGAGCAGATCTCGGCAAGGGAGCAGAATTCGGCGTTACACCGGTGATCGCTGCACAGCACACACCGGGTGACAGTCAGCTTTAAAATTTTAAACTCCCGCCCTCAGCAGTGACGTCAGCGCCGAACCAGGAAGCCAGAGCAGGAGATCAGAGGCAGTGCAGACAACGCTGGATCCGGGTGCAGATCGCTCCCGCTGCACATTTCTGCTCGCCGGATGATGTTATAAGTTGGATCCAGGCATAGGATGGATCCAGTTTAAATAAAAAATTGTTTTAAACTACTTAAAAAAAATAATAAAGTGTTCCTTTAAATCTCCCGGTGACGTCATCACGTCGACGCGGGAGGAAGCATGCATTGGACACAGACCGGAGACCGAGGGGGGACATGAAAGGTGGAAGCTGCAAGGATCGATGAGCTTCAGATCACTCCAGCAGCGCAGTGTCTGCTTGCCCGAACCCAGTTCAGGCATATCGATAGTTGCAGCATCAGTTTGCCCGAACTGGGTTCGGGCATAGCGCTAGGGAGGTTAATTAAAGGTAAGACACATGCCCACACACAATATAAATACATACATTTGCAAAAATTTGGTGAGATATTTTAAATGTTGAAGTTAAATATTTTTTTATTTTTCTGGTTATTTTTTCTCCCTCCCTTCAAAGTTCTAATTTAATGTTTATATGAAACTTTACTTTTTGCATTACCTTTTTTTCCATATATTCATTGGCTTTCTGTGCTTCTCTATGCATTCAAGGCTGGGGGGCCGCCAGGGTGCAGCACATATCTTCATGAACACGAGTGCTTTGCCATATTACACTGGCTAAGTGAAGGTAGCCATATTTCTGTTGGATTGACCAAAAGTGATCAATATCGAACAGAAAGCCAATGGAAAAGGGATCGGACTTGTTGGTAAACATTCGTAGATTGTTCAATATCTGGCAAGTTTTCTAAGTATTTTGATCAATTTATATTTGACATTGTATATTGTACAATGGAGCATGCACATCAAACAATCGTTTGGGAATCGATCACACTGTGTGGTGGTGCAATCAATCAATGTTCAACTGACAATAGATTTTAAATTGTGCAAAAAAATTTAATCCCAAAATAATCGACCCCTGTATGTCTTCCTTAACTCTGCGTTGCAAAGAACTAAAATCCAGTAAATGAAATTGATGGCTAGGAACAGTAAGACTAAAAAAGGAAATGCTTATCGTCATCCTGCAAGATGGATAATAAGGTTAGAGTTTAGCTTAAAATAGTAAAGCTCTTAAAAATATGTTAAAGACCAAACATCCCTCATGTATGAAGGCCAGACAATACTAATATTGGCTGACTATCCGGCGGAGGTATCCAAACGCCGTAAACTTTTCAGTAAAGTCTGTACCATGCTATATCATCATCAGATTCGATTTGCATTGGCGTACCCTGTTACCTTGCATTTCAAAGACTACCAAGGGCACTTTCATTCCTTTCATGACCCGACCGAGGCTGAAGCGCACGTACAGCAAATGATCAGCGACGGCGACCCACCGATGGCAACACCACTGGAGACACCACCACCACGGAAACACCCGACAAGAAAACAGCCTCCCCACTATTACAGCGCCTCAGATCACAGGCCACACCCAACAAACGCTAACAAGACCCTAACAAGAGTGCTAGGATGGCCTGGAAACACATGTGCACATGTGAAATCATTCTCCCTGCTGCCAAGGACAGTTGCTGGCCCTATTCCGGACTGCAGTGGGTAAAGTGTTCACCTTCATTATTGTTCCCCAGTGTAGCATTTGCTTTATGTCCACTACGGTCACAGAGTTTCTTTATTGATACTGACCGGTGGGGGGTTGGGGAGTTAGCTCACTGCCACTCTTACGGAAAAAAGGGAATTACTTACTTTTGGTACTGTTGTTCTTTTTATTTTTCTGTTAGTGTTCAGAGTAGATATGCTGTTACTCTGGGCAGGAAATGCTTAGATGTGTTTACAGGTTTACCAGGTTACCGCAATGGTTTAAATGTTTTGCATTTTATATGTTTTTTCTGTTAGATAGGCGAGGGTCCATGTTCCTAACTAGATTTCTACCAGGTAAAATGGGTGGTACCAGACTACTTGGATGGTACTGGGACCTGGGGTTTATTTCTGGGCTTTACTAGGTACTGCCGCACCTCTTCCTCCCAACATTCAGAATTTAGGAATGCAAAAATATGATTATATACCGCTCAGTCGCATCAAGACTTATTGCTCTATGCCCTGAAGCCGTTATATAACATGTATAGGTATTTATGGGAAGAAGGGAAGTATTTTCACACGGCGAATGAAGCCTACATTAAGCTTATTCCTAAACAGGGAAAAGACCCGACACACCCAGGTTCATACCGCCCAATCTCTTTAATAAACTTAGAAACTTGTCTTGTCTGACAGATAGGTTGGCATGTATTTTGCCTGACCTGATTCACACTTCTCAAGCAGGCTTTGTTAAAGGACGTAGTGCTGTCACCAATATTCGCAAAAAGCTAATGGCCCTAGATTATGCACGGAATCACCCTCATTCAAACGCCGAGAAGGCGTTTGACAATGTCAACGTCTGTTGGTTGTTTAAAGTGCTAACCGCCATGGGCTTCTTGGGTCAGTTTGTTCAGCTACTAATGGCGATATACGAGACGCCGTCTGCGAGAATCTGCACGCCGGGTCATATATCTCAACAATTCCGGCTGCACAAGGAAACTCGACAAGGGTGTGCTCTTTCACCCCTGCTGTTTAATCTGGCCTTAGAGCCCCTGGTGCAACTGCTGGAAGAGATTACGGGTATTCCATTTTACGATACGGCCCTCAGATCAGCATTATATGCGGATGATGTGCTTCTCTTCACTTCCTCCCCAGCTAAGGATATCCCAATATTTATTGATCTTATACAACAATTCGGATCCCAAACGGGCTTCAAAATTAACACTTCCAAGAGTGAACTTCTCATGCTAACTTCCATCCCTCATAGGAAGTGGTTAGGTGAAGTACCATTTGCCATTGCACCTGACTATGTAACTTACCTGGGAATAAAAGTGGGTAAAACATCCATGTACAATTTCATAAATTCGGCAATAAAGCCGGTAAACTGTTGGCCAACCAAATGAGACTGATACCATAGTGACAGACCCTCTGGGCATAAATGCAATTTTGGCATGGTACTACCAAAAGCTCTATGCCCTGAAGCCGTTATATAACATGTATATAAGCCCGTTATATAACATGTATATAACATGTATTGAAGCCCGTTTTATAACATGTATATAACATGTATTGAAGCCCGTTTTAGCATCCATGTACCACCTTAATTTCAGCCCACTCCTGCAGAAAATCATCACAAAATTGGAATCCTGGCGCAATTTACCGCTATCACTGTTTGGCAGGGTACACCTATAAAAATGATACCATTCGCACAACTCTTGTACCCCCTTCAGATAATACCGTTGCTCTTCAAACATAAAGACGTGTCAGCCTTACATCAGGCCCTTTCTAAATTCCTATGGCAAGGCAAGTCCTCCCGTGTAGCACTTAAAACGCTCTACATTACCAAGCCGGCGGGTGGGGCTGGCCTTCCGGACCTAAGGCTTTACAACATTGCGTGTCTATTTAGACATGCAGTAGACTGGCTCACATTTAAGTCACACTACCCTAACTATAGATTAGAATCGGCTATGGTCCACCCCTGGTCATTGATGAACCTCCTCTTTTGCCCAATAAGCAAACTGCCACCAATGCTTAAAGGAAACATTTTAGTATGAGACACAGTTTTATCTTTTAGGGAAATACGAAAGCTGCTGTAACTACCAGTGCAACTTTCCAAACACTCCACGCTAGTGGGTAACCCGCTATTCCTGGCGGCATCCACTCATGCATTCTACTGGCAATGGCGGGACAAGGGGCTGGAAAAGTAAAGGACCTATATGACCCAGCAACGCGCCAGTTAAAATCCTGGCAAGTCTTAAGGAGTATGTGCTCCTTACAAAACCTGGAACTGCACCCCCTCTTCTACACACAACTCGCCAGTTTCTGCAATGCACTTCCGGCAGATGTGTCCTCCTTATATTCGCACTCTAGGTTTGACACATTAGTAGTTCTACCTATACACGGTATATCGGCATTATGTACCTATCTCAGGGATAGCTTTCCCAGGACACTACAGTCGACCTGTGTCAATAATTGGCAAACCGATTTTCCCCAGGAGGAACTGACGGACAAAATTAACGCTGGGTACCAGTTAGTCCGCAAATATATGGTTTCAGAAATATGGCAAGAAACACAACAGAGCATACAAAATTGGTATCCGACCATCTGATCCTAACCACCAGATCCCTAAACCCCGCCCATATTGCCCCAAATGCGACTGCGTCTTCCCTACACTACTACACTACTTGTGGTCCTGCCCGATGCTTCAACTATTCTGGCAAGACGTAGGGGCTTCATAGGTAAGGCTCTGGACGTGACGATCCCGAAGTGATCCGATGCTAATGTTATTTAGCTACATGTCAGAAGACTGTAGACCCCGAATCCCGGCACACCATGGATGGCTACACATATGCCTACTAGCTGCGTGCTAAGCCATTCTGCATGAGTGGATTCAATCGCTTCCTCCGCAGCTCCCCCATATCACATCATGTATTCGAGCTCTCTATAGTAAAGAACTACTGGACATGCAAGGTAGTTCGGAAAAGTCGGCGCTCAGATTTTACAAAAGGTGGAAACCGTACATCCCCACTGTATTGCCCATGGCAGATAGAGACAAAGTTCTTGTATCGCCGGAAGACATCTTATGAAGCCCCCCCCCCCCCTACACTTTGGTCCCTAACCCGAGTGTACCGAGTGTGAGTATCAGCAAACACCCTGTTGGCCCCATTGAAATAGTACACAAAGTATGTATAGCCTAAGGATGATTCGGGAAGATGACACCAAGTGTAATATTTCACTGATGGATTAATGGATCTTGTTCTGTATTTGTTTATTTCCTTACCGCCACTGTTTCTATTATTGAGATATGTTTCAGACCATCCTTTTAGTACCAATGACAAGTGATAATATTGACTTATCTGCTGTTGTTTGGTTTTGTTTTTTTTCATTGTTTATGCTGTTCTTACAAAAATCTTAATAAAGTATTATTAAAAAAAATATGTTAAAATATACCTTATATATAAAATATCCCTTTAAGAGATACTGATTTCACCTAAAATTAAGGTAAAGTAGTGCGTAAAGTGCAAGTACACAGTCCGGACCATATAAACTCTACTCAGACTTTGCTGGGACTGGTGGGACCAAGCATCCTACAGTAAGTAACTGTGGTGTAAGTTACTCCATGTCATTAATTAAGTATATGAAAGATGATGTCAATGGTCATGTGAAACAGTATGTACTTGCCCATAGATGCAGAATTTTTTAAGCAATGTATGATATATGATATTTTTTGCACTATGCACCGGATCATAAGACACACTTTATAGTTTTGCAGTGAAAATGAGAGACAAAAAAGTAGAGCATTAGAGACAGCCATCCACATGTAAAATGAATATACAGCATGTACAAGCAAAGTAGGTAGGTCTGGTCCATGCAGTATTCAATCTATATACCTTCAGCCAACCCAAAAGACCAGTTCCAGGAGGCAGAGCTTAGTTCCAGCAGAATGTGCAGGGCTGAAACTTTAGAAGGTGTCTATACACTAGCAGTACCCATTGTCTAAAACAGTGCTTCCTAAACTCTACCTGCAGGGCTTTTTCTAAATAAGAACATTATTGACCTCTCCTTAAAAATAAACAGTTTCAGATTGAGGGCCATTTCACACTAGTCATGTTTGCGTTGCAGTTTTGTGTACTAGTACTAATGTGAAATGGCCCTGAAACTTTATTGGGAATAAAACTATATTATTATTATTATTAACATTTATTTATATAGCGCCAGCATATTACGCAGCGCTGTACCTTAGAGAGAGATCAACACAGTATACACACGGTACGGTAATGACACTGGATGGTAGAGACCCTGCCCGGCCGGGCTACAATCTAATAGGTGTGAGTAACAGTTACCAAGGTGGGGTGGGATGGGAACTTGCATGGTGGTGATGTTAAGAGAATGTGTAGAGAGGCTGAAGCGGTGGGTTTTTAGAGCTTTTTGAAGGGGCAAAGTAGGAAGCAAGGCTGATGGGGCGAGGGCGGGAGTTCCGAGAGTAGAGCGCCCTAAGAGAGTCTTCGAGCCTTTCAGAGTTATGAGTGTGATGAGTAGGATGTCATTAGTAAGTCACGGGAGGAGCGGAGGGGGGTTGTTTAGGGTTTATTTGTGTACCATTTTGGAGATGTAAGGAGGACAGGAGGTGTGGATTGATTTAAAAAGCAAGACCAGGACTTTTGACTTTGATCTCTGCAATGGGAAGCCAGTGGAGAGATTTGCAGATAGGAGCAGCGGATGATGAGCGGTTAGAGAGTAGATGAGTCCTGGCAGCGCCATTCATGATGGACTGACCTAGGAAAGTCTTTGGCGGGAGCCCAGAGAGGATGATGTTGCAGTAGTCCCTACTATAGATGATGATAGCATGGTTACCAGGACTTGGTGGTCTCTGGGGAGAGGAGGAGCGATTTTGAATGTTTAGCGGAGATTGAAGTGCCCAGGATCTAGCGATGTTTCTGATGTTTGGGGAATTAAAGGAGAAGTGCAGAGTCAAGGTGTACACCAGGCAGCGAGCTTGGGAATGGGGGTATGACGGTGTTATTTACTGTTAGTGAGAATTTGGGGGAGGAGGCTTGGAAGGTGATGGAGAAAGATGATGATTTGCAGTTTTGCTCAATTGTTTGAGGAATTTGTCCAGCCCTCCATGAAGAGATGGCCGATAAGCAGTGAGAGATGTTTCAAGGACAGAGGGAGGTGAAGGCCGGGGTAGAAAGATAGATTTGGGTGTCAATCAGCATATAGATGTTATTGCAGACCAAAGGAGGAGATGAGTTTTGCCAAGGGAGGAGTGTTGTCGGGGAGAAAGAACTGGCCAAGACTGAGCCTTGTGGAACGCCAACAGGGATGGGGTTGTGAGAAGAATAGAGCCATTGAAGGAGGTTTTGGACATAGCGTCAGTCCTGTATGAGGATAAGAACAGGAACGAGCAGAGTCACCTAAATTCCGATAGATCTCAGGGCTGTCAAAGAAGAGGGTGGTCACAGTGTCAAAGGCAGAGGAGATATCCAACAGCAGGAATAAGGAGTGATATTGCTTTGTCCTATTGTCAGTTGATTAATGTTCTTGTCACTTTGGATGGCTGTCTCAGTGGAATGAGAATGGCCGGAAGCCGATTTGAGGGGGTCAAGGAGGGAATTTACAGTCAGGTAGTCAACTGCGTCTTGTGTATACAAGGCGTTCAAGATCAGTTTGGAAGCAAAAGGGAGAAGAGATCGGTCGTTAGTTGGAGGGAATAGCGGGATCAAGTGATGTCTTTCTTCATATTGGCAGATTGTGTCATGTTTTGAGGATGATGGGGAAAAGATAACCAGAGGAAAGGGAGAAGGTTGAATAGTTTCACAGTCCAATTGCAGGGGCCAGGGTTGGGTGGAATGGGTCCTAAGTAAGTCAGTGGGTATAGGGTCGAGTGGGCAGGTGGTGGGGAGGAGAGGAGCTAGCCGAGGGGGACTCCTCCCACGACAGGGAAATGAGGTGGATGGAAGAGTTTCATGAGGATGGGATTTGAGTCTGTGGGTTTGATGGTAACTTTACCCGATGCATGGTATTGAAGGAGAAGGAGTTTTTGGTTTGCGTGGTTGGAAAAATAACGATTCGGATGGCTTCACTTTTGGTCTTAGAAGTATGTGTCCATGTCTTTGGCCGCAGAAAGTTGGCAGTTTGGAGGAGGTGGGTAGGATTTGCGCAGAGAGTTGAAAGTGGAGAAGAGGCAGTGAGGTTGGATGCTTGTGAGGATTTTTACGGGATGAGACGAGGTTTGTTTTGGGCAGACATTAAGCTCAGCATTGAATTGGCTGAAGTTTGGCTTTTGTAGCTAAAAGTCGCTGTTCTGGCCAGAACTTTCTCGTTTCTCGCATTTGCGCTCTGCCCTGCTAGTGGCCTTGTTTTGTAGGCCGCGAGTGAGCTTACCGTGCCAGGGCGGGGGTTGGTGGGGGGGGCGGGGAGAGCGGAGGGTGGCGGGGCAAGTTTATTTAGGACAGATTGAAGGGTGAGATTATAGTGAGAGGCAACCTAATTTGGTTTTCACACTATCATGTACAGACATGTATATACCTCCCATTATACAGAAACATTCACATTGTCATGGTGTTCAGAGAATGGGTACTGCTTGGGCTAATACAGCTAAAATCTACCTTTTGCCAGTGCCCTTTTGGCCTGGCTGGAGGATGGAGAAGGATGCAGAGATATTGCTCTCAGAATGTTTAGGGCTTAAAATAAAATTACATATTCGGACCATAAGGCACACAGACATTTTCCTTTGACTTTAATGGGAAAAATGGCGCCTTATAAAAATTTTTTTTTTTGGTTTTTGGTTCAATCGATGCTCGATTAGATGAATTTTTTCATCGATTGAACGAAAATCAAGAAATGCCCACATGGTACGATCGACGATAATTGTTCAATGAAGGCAGAAAATCGAATCGAATTTTGATCGGACATGTTGGAAAATCATCGTCGATTGTGCCAAAATCGTTTTATAATCGTCGATGTTTGTGGTGTTTCTCCTGGATCGATTAGATTAGATATACATAACATAGACCACTTCAATCTGGAATTCAAACGTTTCAATACCAAAATCGACGATTTTAGTAATATTTTGGAATCGAAATCTCACCACAATCGCAAACTCAATGTGGGGTGTATGTTGATGCGATTAAGATCGATTTTCGATTAGACGATTGAATTACTCGATCTAATCGAGCATCGATTGAACCAAAATTTAACCATGTGTGGCTAGCTTAAGACAAAACATTTTTTGAGCATTCAATTAATTGAAAATAACGATTCAACTGAAACAGGCCGTTTTACAGCTGATCCAAATTTTAGGACCACATGCTTTTAAAAGGCCAAATTGGATTCTGTCAGGTAGTCACACGTTGTGATGGCAAAGGCAAAAAAACTCTCCCTTTTTGAACATGGTTGGGTTGTTGAACTGCAGAGTGTCTCACAGCGCACCATCACTGCTAAGGTAGGACGCAGTAAGACAGTCATTTGGAATTTATTAAATGATCCTGAGGGTTATGGGACAAAAAAGTCAAGTGGAAGACCACAATAAACCTCACCGGCACTGACCTGGAGGATCCAAATTAATTAATAATTACTGGTGCTGTCTGCAGCCCCATAACTATCAAACGGCACCTGAGACTGAAGGGATTCAAAAACAGAGAGAGCACCAAACATGGGACATTCAAAGGTGGAAGAAAGTTTTATTCTCTGATGAGAAAAAATGTAACCTTCATGGTCCTGATAGTTTCCAACGTTACTGACATGACAAGCAGATCCCATCTGAGAAGTTTTCTACGCGCCACAGTGGAGGGGGCGCCATAATGGTCTAGGGTGCTTTTTCCTTCCCTGGAACAATGGAGCTTTTGGAAGTGCAGGGGCATCAAACGGCTGCTGGCTATGTCTACATGTTGCAGAGAGCATTCCTCATGACTGAGAGCCCTCGTCTGTGTGGCAACGACTGGGTCTTTCAACAGGACAACACTATAGTACACAATGCCCGCAGGACAAGGGACTTTTTCCAGAAGAATGATATCACTCGTTTGGCCCATCCTGGTTTTTCCCCTGATCTAAATCCAAATGAGAACCTTTAGGGATGGATGGCAAGGTAAGTTTACAAAAATGTACAACAGTTCCAGACAGTAGATAGCCTTCGTGCGGCCGTCTTCAAAACCTGGAGAAATGTTGCCACTCACCTCATGGAAATGCATCAAGCATGCCAAAACATATTTTTGAAGTGATCAACAATAATGGCGGAGCTACTCAGTACTGAGTTCATGTTTAGAAGTTTAATTTCTGTTTTGGCTGGGATTTTTTTTTGGTGGTACTAAACTTTTGATCAGCTGTTTAAGTTAAATCGTTGTTTTAATTAAATTGAATGCTCAAAAAAAAAATCGCGAATATATTATCGGATATCCGACGCGATCGCGATTTTTCACGATTTTATTGCGATTTTATAATCGCAATTTTATAATCGCAATTTTATAATCGCAATTTTATAATCGCGATCCATTGCAATGAATGGGATTGCGATTATATAATCGCAATGCGATTTTTTAAAACGGAGATGAAGGATATTCTCCCAGTCGAATATCCGAGCTACATTGACTTGCATGCATTGCGCATATTTGGTCGCAATTGCGATTTTTAGATCGCAATTCATGTCGTAAGTGCGGATATTCGAGATTACGAATATGGAATAGAATATTATGGCGGATATTCGCGAAATTACGCGAATTCGAATATTGCCTAGTCGCTCATCACTAATGACAAAACCTATGGGCCTTGGAGCTATGGACTAGCTCCAATGCTCTATCCGTTCAAAGTATTGACATTACATTGCAAAAAAAAGATAATGTACCAAAAGAGTTCTGGAATGAAAGATTAAGATTGTTTTTCTAAGAGAACAATTCTTTGTATTTATTGTGAAATTGTATTGCTAATATGTAAAGCTCAAAAGAGACTTTTTTGATGGAATGCTTCACCTTTACCAAACTAAAACCATCTTGAGTCAACTTCAGGGAGGAGATGGGCAATCATCTCCCCGGTGTGCTGGAAGTTATCTCCGCCCCTATTGGAGGGAGTGCCTTTATAACCGACTTGCCCTCCATATGGTGCTTATGACAGTCAGAGGGGCGGACGTAAGAAATGAGAGGACGGGACGGCCGATTATTCGCAATCTCTAAGGGCTCCTTTGGATACATTCACAGCAAAGGTAGGAACGTTTGGATCTAATTATCACTAGAGGCACTTTATGCACTCAAGGGTCACTTTAGTAGAGACTTTGAAAAATTTTTGGTTTTGTTTTTTGCTTGAGGAATGACTTGGAAGGTCAGAATTTGATATTATTCTGAGATATATTTGGATTGATTTGGGTGGTGTAACAAAGGAAAGAGTTGCCATAGGAAAGGGGAACACAGGAGGATGATAGTCAGTCACTTAAATTTTCACATCTCTCCTATGGCCACAGGGAGGAGGAACACATTCCAGCAGGGGGAGGAACACAGGGGGGAGGAACACACATTAGCAACACATTACCCATACATTTTACAACACAGACACCTCACACAAAAAACATAGGCATCCACACTAGAACCAACGGAGGGAAGGTAAGGGTGGACACACGAGGGGTTAATATTGGTGGTAGTCTGAAAGTTACAGTTGGTGATTTATAGGGGGGAAAGAGGGAGGGTGACTACCTGACCTGAGAATGACGATAAAGGAAACCCCATTGTGTTTTAAAATCTATGCAGAACCATACTTTCATCTTTGGAAGGAATATTTTGTGATACGATGTAGGAAAAAGAGCTCTGCAAGTGGGACAGGTGAATGAAGCATCCCATACAAGCCTCTAAGAGCTAAGTGAAATTTCTGTAAAATTTACTTTATGGTAATCATATGTATATGTTTTTTGATACTCTAGTGCTGGGTCGGTTCTTGAAAAAGTCCTACTATAGGACGAAACGCATCGAAGTAGACCTTAAGTGCACATCCAACTCACGAAAGACCTCCCAGCAAGGGTCTGGTATATATGTGTTTTTATACGTGGTGACAGGGGAAAACGGGGTCCACCAGATGTAGGAGGCCCTCTTTTTCTTCCTCTCCTTATGTAAGGACCTGTGATTGCCATTTTATGTGTGCTACATTTACGGACAGTTTTTATATTGTACAAAGTGTGTGAATAAATTATGACCCTATGTGGGCCAAAGAAAGATAAACTAAATGTCTGGCAAAATCATTAGCAAGGATAAGTTTCCTCGGAAACCCCCACTTTTTCCATACACTGCCAGTGCCATGCCATTATTTAATAAAGACCATTTTATAGATTTTTGACTGCCTCCTGTGCCTTTAAACCTTACCTTAGTAGCTGGTCTTCCATGACCTTAATCTGGTGTTAGGGCCTATTCAATAAGTGTTTTCTATAAGGGTGGCACATTTTGTAACAACCAACACTCCTGGTACCAATACCAATTAGTTTGTTCACTTTATGTTATAGAGGGGGGCTTACTGTAAAGGTTAATATATTTTTTAGATGGTTATAATATATTTTTTAGGCTTCAAGATTTATTTAAGGTCTGGTGTCCAATTTACTATTGTTCCGTGTAGTGTCATCTAGTGTTGATCGCAAATATTCTTTTACAAATTTTTATTGCGAATATCCACACTTCAAGAATTTGAGAACATCTCGAATATAGTTAGTGATGGCCGAACTGCCCGCAAGGCGGACAGTTCGGCCGCGAACAAGCATGTTCGCCCTCCCTCTTGCCGGCGGACAGTACGGGTGTTTGACCCGCCCCGTTCGCCGGCGAGAAGAAGATCTATATTCTTCCTCCGGCAGGATCAGAACCTGCGAGATCGTGCCGGAGGAAGAATCTTTTCACTAGAAGACCGGGCATGAAGCCGGTCTTCTAGTGAAAATACCGGCTCGGAGCAGGAAGTGATGTCAGTGACGTCACATCCGGCTCCCGTAACCAGGAACTATGCGTTCCAAGATGCGTTCCAGTGGCCGGATGTGACGTCACATCCGGTTTTTCCGATTCAAATTCCCTGCCTAGAGGCAGGGAATTTGAATGTGTCCGCGAACAGGCGGACTTCTTTAAAAGTCTGACCCGCCCGTTCGCGGACAGTCCAGGCCAATGTTCGGCCATCACTAAATATAGTGCTACATCTCTATATCTCGAATATATGTAGATCATTACTGGGAACTACCGTGCCTTACGTTCACAAGTGCCGAATTGCGCAATGAAGGTAATAATGACTGGATATCACAAATTCTCGAATTTAGTGCGAATATTTGGCAAAATAATTTAGTTTGCATAACATCCCTCTCTCTCTCTTTCTTTTAGGGCTCCAGAAAAAAATGTAGGTATGCTTTTAAAGTAACAATATTTAATGGAGTTATATGCTTTCCCATTCTATCTTCCCCTGAGATAGGGTCTTTGCGAAAATGCGAAAATTTTTAATTACTTTGAACACATTTTGTTACTTTAAAGTGGTATTAAATGTATTTTACTTCATATTTTGTGAAACCTGCAATAGCTATTAGTGACTGTATCCCAGGTAACCTAATGATATCTAAAAAAAAAGAAAGAAAGAAAATGTTTTATCTTACAGTGAAAACTAAAAAGAAAGAATATTGTATATTGTCTGCTCATTAGACAGACTGATAAATGGTTCGAAATTGTTCTCTCCAAAGTGTCTGATGCATTATATTTCTAATTAACCTCCCTAGTGCACTGCTGAGGTACAGATTTCTGTACCAAAAGCGCACCATAGA
>CM070043.1:18366225-18378648 GCA_036250615.1 Ptychadena robeensis | reverse complement strand
TAGCTTGTTTCCAAACCTCTTCTTGTAATGTTCTAATCTCTGTAATAATCTCATGTTGTTCTGTTTCCAATTGGTCAACTCTAGTGTATAGTTGATGTATATCTTCTCTGAGACCAGAGATCTCATTTCTACATACCTCTTTAACCTCTTTTATCAGTTACAAAAAGTCTTGCCTATTAGGCATGGATTGTATATGTTGTTGCCAAAGATGGTCTATCCCAGCCACTGAGGTACTGTTTGAATCTATTGAGGTAGAGGTAGTGTCCATATTAGTTATCACATTCGTCTCTGGGTTTATCAATCCTCTCACCTCCAACATTTCCTGTGGTGGATCGTGCTGGGTTAATATTGGGGAATGTGAGTGCTGTGTTAACATTAATATCGGGGGATGTATTTCCAGTTGTTGCTGCATAAACTGTGGCTCCTTATCATATATATGCTCAGGTGTTTGGGGCTGACTCGGCCTCTCCTCCATCTCCTCCACCATGTCTATTCTGTCTTCCTTTCCTTTAGCCAACAGTCTGTCCTCCTCCACATTCCCCACTTTTGACCCAGATACCTGTAATTGATGTCCATTTTCCTGCTCGTCCACCTGATCTTTCCCAGCTCCTTTCAAGTTTTCCTCCATTTCTCCGCTTTTAGCGCTTTCTCTGTGCCCTGGGCGTCCAGGTGAAAAAAAGTGAGCGATGTCCTCCGGCTCTATGGCTTTCCTCCTCCGACCCGTATACCGCGATCGGGGAGAGTAAATCGGCATAGTGCTGTCGCGTTGGCGGTGTCTTCCCATATTTCTTAGGCTATGTGGCTTGCTTGCCTCACGTGTTATGCATGACGCAACGCGCCACGCCGTCGGCGTCTGACGTCAGGCGCTGGGCTGACCTCCTGGTGCTTCCCCTATCAGACAGTTTTGACTGCCCTATTCCATATTTTTTAACTATTTACACTACCTAACTTTGTTGTACTAGGTTGCGCGCCTCATGTCTTTGTTCCTATTTGTCTGTTACAGGGGGCCACACTGCTTTGAGAGCTGCACACCTACACACAACTTAAACACGCATCCCTCATACTGACCCTATTTTACAATCCTTGCTCAGGCCCCATACACCCACTGAGGGCCGGTTGTGCGCAGCTATTTATTATTTTTCAATTGTACCAATGGCAGTGGGTGGGATGTTTGTTGTTTCCTCTCTTGTAGTCAAATGGTATCACCGATGTGTAGATTGCTTTTGCATATCAAGATTTTAAGACTGAGGCATTTGGCCCATGGGCCAAACTTTGGACATTCCTGTTCTATGGTGAGAAAAAATGCATTATAAAGAGTGTCATTCCATCCACATTATGCAAAACTTTGTAAAAAAGAGTTTGTGAAGAACACCAACCCAAGAGTGCACGGTTGTTTTTCCTATTGAGAGACCAAGATTTATCAGAAAATAAGTAAGCTGGAGTTTAAATAAATAGTTTGAAGCAATAATTGTTTTCAAATATAATGTTGTCATAAATATTTGGCCTGCTGATCTTGCAACAAAGGCCTTTGTTCATGTCTTTCCTGTTGTGGGCATCACAACACTCTGATCCTGTCTTACAATTGTTTTCTGCCATTGTCACTCATAAATCATAAAGCCTCTAAACAATGCCTTTTAGATGGCAAAATAGATAGAAAATGGCATATTCCCAAATCAAAAACAAAAATAGTAGAAATGATAATTTCTAGAAAAGAAAGGCAATCTTTTTAAGTGTGTTGCGGGTTACTTTAAGCCTAAAACAAAACATTGGCACTTGTTTTTTCTATGTCAGTGTGGCAATTTGAATTAAATATGACATGATTCTAAATATACAAGCTTCCTTTTGTACTGAAACCTAAATGCTTCAATGAGATATTGCAGCAACACAAGATTGAATCTATGCTATCTGTATTGCAACCCATCTATTAGATTGTAAGCCCGTCCGGGAAGGGTCCTCTACTCCTCCTGTGTCATTACCTGTACCTGTGTGTTATACTGTGTTGTATCTCCACTCTAATGTATTGTACAGCGCTGCGTAATATGCTGGCGCTATATAAATAAATGTTAATAATAAATGTTAATAATAATAATAATAACCCATATTTTACTCATGGTTAATATGTATTGAAAGCAGCTACTTCCTGTCTACTTTGCTTATCTCTCTCGCTGTCCCATTTTACTCCCTGTACCCTCCTATTTGTCAGTGTTACAAAAATAATTCATTTTTTCCATGTTGAATCTCAGCATGATTGAGGTCTCTCCATCACATGTGATTGTTCCTTTACTGCCACACAGTCACTAACATGTTATTTTAGCTGTATTTGTATCTGGTGGTGGTACATTTGTATCACTCCAGGCGTGTGTGGACCAGGGGAAATGACATTAACCTGAAATAGTATTTTTGCCTCTTTGAAAGCCCCCCACTGACAAATGAATGGCAATGCTGAGTGCAGAGATGCCGGCCACCCCAAGGACCTTGACATTTGTTTCCATCATAGTTATTATGTGAAATAATTTAGTGCATTTTATTTGATTTTTCTGTGTAATTCTGTAAAGTGCTTTAAAGTTTACAAAATTACTAATATGAAATACAGAAAGCAAATTTAAGTGTATTTTTAAGCACTCTTAACATGAATTAAGAAATTATAAAATATAAAAAAAGTGGTAGACTTTATTAAATACAGTTTTACTCACTAGTAGTGATGGTGGAAATGTGCATGCGAACATCTGACGCAATTGCGAACTTAATGCATGTATGTGGGTAGAAGTTCGGTAGCGGGGGCTGGCTTGTCTTGGGCACAGACAAAGAGGGCCTTGAAAAAAAGTTTGGGAACCACTGACATATGTGATGATGTCACACCGAGGGGGGGGGGGGGGGGGGGGGGGGAATTAAAAGTGTATTGTATCTGAAAACTGTATTTAATCCCATACGATGTAAAGGATAAACACATACAAAACATACAGTACTGTGTAAGAGTTTTAGGAAGGTGTGAAAAAGTGCTGTTAACACAGAATGCTTTCAGAAATGGAAGTGTTAATTATTTATTTTTATCAATCAGTGCATGAATGAGCATAGTCGAATGTTCAAGCTTTAAATGTGGTCATAAATCAGTCCACAAATCGATCTAATACATTATGGACATGCCTATAATGTTTAGATCAATCTGCTTACTTTGGATGGGGACCATACATGTGGCAACACAGATGGAGAACTCTGCAGATGAGTCAGAAGAGGAAAGTGGCTTTGCTTGTGATGTAGAGGACCAAGGGCAATTGCTGCAGCCTTCTCTGGGACATGATCACCTCTAAAGGCCCCCATACATGTAACGCGTAGGGGCCAACAGCTGAGCTGTGGAGTGCAATGTCATAACATCATCACGCTGCACTCTAACACTCACAGTATCAGCGGGGACCCTTTGTGTGCCAGCCATTAGTTTGAATGGGGACATGTCTGTTCTCTGGCCGACCGATCTGTCGCCCCATGTGGGCACCTGTGATCCGCGGCCCATTTTGCCGCCGACCGATGGCTGCCAGTGCGCACGCACATCGGTCAGTGGCCAAATCGGCTGTGGCTCACTACGTGTATGGGGGCCTTAGGAGACCCCTGGTGTTAGACCTTGGATGAGCTGACCCTCAAGAATTCACCAGAATCCTTAAGTGTCCTGTCGGAATGGTCGTTCAGTGCAGCAGGAGGGATCATGATTGAGAAAAGAACTTGCCTGGGTCACAACAGTGTGGCTATCTCACTTTTATAAAAATAAATAAGGCTTGGATATTGGAGGGTTAGTGCACCCCAAAAGACGTGTTAATTTACATCCTCATGAGTGACTACCCACTGCTATATGCCACTACTCTCTTCAATGAGCTATATTGTGTAGGGCCACCCAACACGAGAACCCCATTGCAGAGAGATCAGACTAAAAATTATCCACTGGAGAAGGTACTGTAATTCTGTCAGCCCACTCCATCTAACATTTTGGCAAAAGTGATTTCTGGTCATTTGACATGGAAAAAACTGCATAAAATCTGTCTTTGTTGGGGGAAGTTTAGCCATTGATCCCACTCTAGCATGACACTGTCCAGGTGGTTGCACCCTTTGGATACTTTTATAATTGGCATTGTGGCTATAATTATGGCCCCTGTCTGACTTTTACAATGTTTGTTGGCCTCCCATAGACTAATATGGAGGCAAACTTTGACCCCTCCCCACACAGTCAGTAAGAGAATAGCCAATTGCCTTATAGGAAAATGATTACTACAGCCCAGACCTGTCAAGCCTCCCAATTTCAAGAAATCCCGGATTTTTCCCAGGTTCTTGAAATCGAGCTGATCTAGCAGGGAGGGGGCGTAACTCTCCCTGCTAATGTCCCACCTCGCACATTATCAGCACAAGTGGGAGGGACATTAGCAGGGAGAGTAACGCCCTCTCCCTGCTAGATCAGCCAAAAGGCCGGCAGACAACGGATGTGACATCAGTGACGTCACTTCCGGTACGTGGAATGCGGAAGAACCACGATCCATATACCGGAAGTGACGTCACTGATGTAACTTCCTGTACACCCCCCCCCCCCGGGTTTTGTGAAAAAAATTTGACAGGTATGCTACAGCCATATAACTCTAATCCTGTGTGCTATACTAGTTACAATAAGGAGAGACCAGCAGCTTTTTCTTTATTAAGCTAATTCAACATTCACAGCATGACAGTTAAAAAAAGTGCATGGTGTTGCCTCCCTACAGTATACCAAAACTCTGGTATGCCTGGAAAACCTAAGACTACGAAAAGTCATTAAGTATCCAGGGTTCCCCTTAAACAAGAGGACCCCTGGATCCCTAAACCCACCCTATGAAATGAGTAGAGAGGTTGCAAGGACCTCTTACCCATTCCCAGAATGGGTTAATTAAGGGTTATAAATAAGACACTCACGACCAAAGTATTTTATTATTTCTACCACATTTCTACATATACTAACCTGGAGTACCTATCCACTGATGCAATCTATCTCTTCCCACAAAGGGTCAATTGTCCCACGGAGGGAGGGATACATCCCTTGAGCTCCAGTGGCGCGTCCAGTGGCGTGTCCCTCTAAGTCTACTGACAAAATGATCTTGAGAGACAGAGGCGGTGTTGGTATACTTTTTTTTATTTCCTAGATTTACTTAGAGGGACACAGATGTGCTGCTGGAGCTCCAAGAATGTGACATTCCCAACCCCCAACCCAATTGACTCTTCAAGGGAAGAGATGGATTGCATGGGTGGATAGGCACTGCAGGTAAGTATAGTGGATTAGTAAAATTAACAATGCACTTTGGAAGTGTGTATATTATTTATACTTATTTACCCTTTCTGGGAATGGGTAAGAGGTCCTTGTGACCCCATTCCATAGGGTGGGGGTAGGGATCCGGGGGTCCTCTTGTTAAAGGGCACCCCATGATAGTTGTCATGTGTCCCCCAGCACCCCATAGCGCCTGGTCCGTAATGTGGGGAATAGATCCCTTTTTGTTTAATGAAGGGGTTGCCCTTTTGTTGAGGTATGCTATTTTGGCTACATTTCTGACCTGTAGGCTTGAGAAATTCGCTCCTTCATTGACGTCAATGCAGTTTGCCGCTAACATGTGAACATCGGGTAATTGCACAAGTAAAATTTGCATATTTGTGAACGGCGCAGCCAATGTTTGTCCATCACTACTCACTAGTCTTCCACAATACTTTGGTATCCTTCTCACTAGTTCATGTCACTAAATGACACATAAAGCCAACCTTCACCTCTTCCACCTACAGTCATGTTCAAAATTATTCAACCCCCACTAAAATTGAGTGTTTTGTCCCTCTAATTCTACTGACAAAATGATCTTGAGAGACAGCGGCGGTGTTGGTATACTTTTTTTTCTTTCCTAGATTTACTTAGAGGGACACAGATGTGCCACTGTAGCTCCAGTGTGGATTAGTAAAATTAACAATGCACTTTGGAAATTATTACAAATTATTCAACCCCCACTGAAATTGAGTGTTTTGGCCATTTTGACATTGATTTTGATAATTTCATCTTGTTTACAATTAAATCAAAGAGGCACTTGTAACTCAGACAAATATAACATAACATTAATAATGAAATAACCACAAATGTCGTTTCTGTGCGCACATCATTATCAGTTTTATTCAACCCCCAAGTGACATTCATTCTTAGTACTTAGTACAACATCCTTTTCCAGTTATACCAGCTTTTAAACGTGAAGCATAGCTTGACACAAGTGTCTTGCAGCGATCTACGGGTATCTTAGCCCATTTTTCATGGACAAAAGCCTCCAGTTCAGTCACATTCAAAACGCCCCCATACACGGGTCGGATTCCGGCCGGATTCCGGGCCGATCGATTCCGGGCGCGTGCACGTGAATCGATCGTGCCGTAATCGTGTGCAGCCCACCTTGTCCGTCCGATCACGTCCGATCGTTCGGGGGCCCAGAATCGGATCCGTCAGAGAACCAACATGTTGGTCTTTTTGATCCGATTCTGCACAGATCATGGGGAGTTGCCATTTGTGAGGTGGAATCGGAGGTGGAATCGGACACGGAATCGTCCCGGAATCCGCTCGGACAAGGTGGTATGCAGCGATGGATTCTCTTAATTGGCCGATTGATCACACCTGCGATTCCCGGCAGAATCGCCAGAATCGATCGGATGATGAATCGATTGGACATGGAATCCGACACGTGTATGGCTAGCTTTAGGCTTGCACGCTGCAACTGCTTTCTTCAAGTCCCACCAGAGGTTCTCCAAAAATGTTCCAGCCATTAATCTGCAACCGTGCTCTAGTGGTATGCTTGGTATCATTGTCCTGTTGAAAGGTCCAACGTCTCCCAAGCCTCAGGTTTGTGACAGACTGTGACACACCTTGCGTTGTGCATTGCAGTACTATACCACACCGCAGCTAGTGTGAATGAGCCCTAAAAGGAATACCTTGTTATTCATCATCTATGATATATTTTCTTCCCGACGATGTCTCCAAACCAGAGCTATGAAATATATTGTTGTTTTAACTCTTATTCTTGTAAAGTTGAAAAGACCAATGTTATATTAAAATCTTCTTACTGATAGATGTTATTGAAAATGTCAATATCTTCTAATATATATAGTAGAGGCTGTGCAAGCAAAACTGAGTAAAGACACACCATGCATTGGTAAAATGCAACAGAATCACCAGATTTGTACCAGAAAATTAATTCTGCATTCATTAAACTTTTTTCATTTTAACACATACTTTAAAACAAAGTACCTAAGTTCATTCCAATACCACCCATAACAATGTGAATCAGGGTCATTGTGGCTCTTTGCCAGCATCCGTAGATCACTACTGCAGGGAATTGGCACAATCACTCTCTTTAATTTGAGATCAACTACAAGCAAGTTTTAGCCTTGCGGTTCACAAAACTGAGAAATTGACTGTGTAATCAAGACACACACACGTTTATTTTCAGCAACGGAACAATAAGCGGTCGTATAAATATCACATGAGCTAAGCAATACACACTCGATTAGGTCTCAGAAAGAAACAAAACCCTATTTGGCGGAAGACTGAATGCTTTCAGCCTCTTGATACTTAAAGGGATTTACATGCTGTATCTTGTATGCTAAAAATTCAGCTCACTGGAATGTAAATCTGTTATCGGATAAGTCTGCAACCCTTTGGATCTATAATACTCAGGTCTAGAAATAGGGGGGATCAGCTGGCAAAAACTGATAAAATTAACATAATCTCACTCATTGTGATTCCATAAGCATATTATCGCTTTATGTATTTTTGTGGCATTTTATTAGAGTTAATAGCATTTGATGTGTATTGTTCTTTCTGGAAGCACAGTGATATCACTTAAATATGGTAGGCAATGTAACTGTTGAGATTTTACTTTAAAAATGTCATCAGCATATTAATAAGGTGAAGCAAAAATGTTATGCCAACTTTTAAAAGATTAATTTTCAGCTATAATCTCCAATGCACAAAAAATATTAAAAATAAACTCTAAAGCAATATATTCACTCTTTAAGTGCTATAATTATGGAAAAATTACATTGAGATTACTGTAGTCAGAATCAATAAGAAATTATATATTATTGATTGTTTTGTAGTATGTATAGCTAGGGCACTTTGTCCTGCTATATCGAAAATACTGAACTCACACATGTATAGAAATAGGAAATATTATTAGTAAACATAAACACCATACACATCAAGCCTCCTGTTTTAGCCAGGAAAGTCATGTTTTAATGTGTGTTTCCTGGCCAAATTCCGGTTTCTATAAATCCCAGATTTTTCCTGGTATTTTGAAATCGGGGTAACTTAGGAGGGAGGGGGCGTTACTCCCCTACCTAAGTTCCCACCCAGCTTGTGCAGATTATGTGCAGGGTGGGAAGTTAGCAGGGAGAACAATGCCCCCTGAAGTCACTTCCTGTATTCAGAACACAGAAGTGCCGGTGAAGTAGCTTTCTGTCATTTCTTTCCTTAATCAAAAAGGGAAAATTTGACAGGTATGATAAACACTGATGTATATTTGTTGGCTACAATGTTAGAAAACTATTAACCTACCTAATGGTTGAGACAAACCCAATTAGTTTACATGTGAGTTTGTCTCAACCGCTACTGAAATGGAGATCGGAAAAACCTGATATACCCCCAGAAAGCTGCAGTGATTCTCTATTCCGCTGTAGTATTTCCATGCCAAAGACCTCCAGGGGTGGGGGAAGGGCATTAAAATCAGCACGGTAGGGGCTAAGGAGGCTAAAGAGTTATTACTGCACAAATGAGAACATCAACCAGATAGATAGGTCACCTTGCATTGTACTGAAAATTACAAACAAGTTGCATTGTGCTGTATATGGAAACAATAAATTTTCTTTGAAAAAAACTCTTTATATAAAAATGACATGATCTTTGGTTTATAGTCTGTAAATTGTTGCTACCTTTGTATACATTTATCCTTCGGACTTTGTATGGCCACACTATTATTACTGGGTTGGTACTGACACATGTTACATTGTTTTGTCTAATAAATTAGGCTCAAATTGAAAAGAAGTCTTGCTTCTATTATTGGAGACAAATCTAGCAAGCAGAAAGCATATGTTGCAGTAAAGGCCACATGCTGGCATGATGGTAGCAGGGGGGAGTCACACCAATCAGCTACTCCTAACAATGGCCCAAAACCACAAAGCTGTGGCTATTAGCATAGGCTCGTGGAGATGTTTAATGCCTAAGAGAAATCTAAAGTCACAGATGAGTCAACTGACAAAAGAAAAAAAAAATCCCCAATCAATAGCCGCCACAAGCATTCCTCTGTTGCATTTTCATACATAGCAAACAATTTTCAGGGTCTGACTTAAAGGCCTTTATCTTTGGAGAGGTGGAGAAGAGGTTTTATTGGATATCTTTTATTTTACAAAAAGCTAATTCTGGGATTATAATAAAGCTTGGACATAGGGATCAGTGTTTTCAAAGAGAATCGTTGACTATTGATCCATAACAAAAATGATAATGAGGTTATTTTGTGGTTAAGCTTTGTATATTAACCTCATGCTTGCTAGAAACTGGATGGGGGCGGGGGGGGGGGGGGGGGGGGGGGGGGGGGGGGGGGGGGGGTGATGGACGAGCTGAGCTTCTGTCCTTCACATAGAAGGGTAAAAAGTTATACCTAGATAGTATAAAAATAATATAAATTAAATAAATGTTTCCTTTTTCTTGATTAAATTTAAATTTAGGTGGACGTAAGTGGCAACCATGGCTATCTCTAAATACACATTGGATAAGGCAGTAAGTGTGCTATTTGCAGGATTCTCATGTGAAAATAAAGGAAATTAGCCACCACATCTATCTATGTTTTTCTGTTGTTTTATTTTTTTAATATTTGTATACATTTAAATATGTTTTAAAAATATTTACAAATAGTTGTATTTTTATAAAGTCTAATAGATTGTCAAAATACTTTATAATGTTTCTAAATATAAATGGTAGTGACATGGCCACACAGTCTCTTGTACCTCTCACTCGATATACACATAGCTAGTGATGGCGCGAACCCGGATTTTGCCATTCGCGAACCAGTCAAACCCGCGAACCCGCCATTGACTTCAATGGGAGGCGATATAAAGAAAATGGCGAAGCCAAGAATTTGTGTCAGGGCCTCTCCCTATCAGTAACCGTCTTTAGTTGTGCCACACCCTATGCAAGAAACATATAAACTAAGGAACCAGACCACTTGGGCTTTTAAGGCACATTCTCTAAGACAAGCATTGTGTTATAAATAAAACCGTCTTTATTATACTTGGGACAAGACCAATTTGTCACATTTAAAAAAAACCGAAGATCCAATCGTCGTCTGCTTGAAAAGTAAACATCAATACATAGCAATATTTTTACATCACAATAGTCATCGATTGGTGAGCTTCAACGGTTTCGACGCGTTTCGCCTATTGCAGGCTTCATCAGGAGTTCAGGAAGCATCACTAAAATATCAGAGAGTATAACAGTCAACCATTTGCTGACTGCAATTCCCTGTCCCCCCCTCCGCTCCAGATGGTCCCACCTACCCGGATATCCCTGTCGGGAGAATCCAGGCAGAAATCTGCCCCCCGCTGCCAGACGGGAAGGAATGGGCGCCGCCCTCCAAGTCACCGAACGGGCGCACCGCTACCAGTCGGGGGAGCGAGCCCACACGGGCCGACCCAGCCCAACCAGCAAGTCCTCCACTAGGGGTGTGTTGGCTCCCCTACAAAAATAGTCACAATATCACAATAGGTCAGACATATAAAGCAGCATGGGGGAGGCAAGCTCAGGTGAAAGGAGGGTACAACTCACCCTGGTTTGTTTGTTGACACAGTGTGGAATACTAGAGTCTGATCAATCCAATTAAACTCTGCATTGGGGAAGTACCCCTTTCTAAATGGTCGCAGGGTTTAACCTAAAAGACAACAAATTTGCCCTTGTAAACATAGTTGGTCTAAGTCCGTGTGGTCAGGAGCGTAGTTTAAAGGATGTGGTACTCACTTTGAGAGCCAGGGTCTGGAAAGGTGTCAGTTCTCTGGAGATCTGCCTGAGACTGAGCTCAGGGTAATAGGGGTATTTAAACACCCACCTGAGTGGGGAAAACCAGAGACACCTGGGCAAGATAGATCCCCCTCCCGGTTATGGGCGTGCCATCTAATGATGCCGAGTGTCTCTGTTCCCCCACGTGGGCGTCCTGTGTTGTGCATGGCTAGAGGTAGGGCCGGTGTCCCCCCCCCCACTCATCGCTACCACGGCCAAATGGTCAGCAGACGAAGCGCCACAGACGCGCGTCATAGAAACGTAGAAACGCGCCCGCGACAGTGCTGGGGCCATTGGGGGGTAAGGAGAGGAGGGAAACCCGCCCCTGCCATGAACACAGCCTCCATAGGCCAACGTCTAGGAGCGGGTCCACCTCCTCACCCTCCGACTGTCAATCGAAGGGGTCGGAGGCGGACACGCCCCCAATCAGCCACGGAGTTCCCCGTTGGTCAGGGGAGACGCCCATCAGAGGCAGATTCCCAGGCAGATCGACCAGCAGGTCCAGCAAGCCACAGTCATACCCGTGTGTGCCCGCCCCCCGCCAAACACGGGCCCCCATCACAGGCGACGGAGACCAGCTCGCCCCCATCCCCCTCCCTCCCTGGAAACTGACAGCTGAGGGAAGGAGCCCGGTGAAGACAGGTTGTAGCAGCAAATCGTGCAGTATATCATACAGTACTAGAGTAACATATACAGGTTGCAGCAGTAAATCGTGCAGTATATCATACAGTATTAGAGTAACATCTACGGGTCATATAGATATAAGGACAAGTCATTTGATACAAAGCAAATAAATATACAGATGCAATCATTACACGGTATGGTATAATACATTTCAGAAAAAACGGTCACAATGCATTGGTATTTGTATAAAACTACAGATCCTTTGATATCTGTAGCCAGACTGTGTCAGTGTTGTCTGCCAGATATTACCTTGGCAACACTAACCATAGGTTACAGTAGTATCCCATGCCTGTCCTTACTGACAGAGGTGGAGGTCCATCCAGTGTTCGGGATTAACCCCTTACCCCCCAATCAGTACCCTCCCCCCAGGGAGCAGCAGCAATCACCGCGACCATATCTGACAAAACATAAAAGTTGTAAAAAGTAAGACATACAAAAACCGTACAGGACATAAATATAAAGATGAATAAAAATAAAGATAATACTGAGAATGAAAATAAAATGAAAAAAAAAATGTAATAAAAAAAAAAATGAACAAAAAACAAATAAATACAAAAATGAAAAAGAAATATGATAGATAAATAAAAAGTGCACTCCAAGGCATGGATCACACAATGGGAGGCGAATTTTAAAAAACAAAGGGACCCCTTTCTGGCCACAATAGTGTTGGG
>CM070043.1:18354658-18366200 GCA_036250615.1 Ptychadena robeensis | reverse complement strand
CAAATGGAACGGGAACAAGCATGGGGGATTTAATGTTGGATGCATCTTGGACCAAAAGTTGCTGACTTGGGAGACTAGTTTATCAGAGTTGTACCACCACTTTTACAAAGACTGACAAAAAAATGCCCTAAACCCCTAAATATATCACTTTAAAAACATAATAGCCAGTGCCTGCAGTGAGCAGAGGCTCTAAAACATTATATGGCACAGTGCTGCAGGTGAGTGAGATGTAGAGAGGGTTGGAGGAATCATACAAAAAAAGTTATGGCTCTAACCAAATAGTTTTTGCATAAATTAACGTTCAAAGTCAAGTCAAAATTTGGCAAAATAATTTATGCCAAACCAACATGCATAGAGCAAAACTTTTTTTTCCACAGCCCTTAGCCATATATTCAGCAATTTTAGTGATGATTTACAATTTTAGAGCGTTTAATTTAATCAGCTCACAGATGCAGGCTAATTGAAAAATTGAACCACTCTAATGTAGATCCTGATTGGTTTATGTTTACGGTCAAGGTGTAGGGAGCGGGCATCCGAAACAACTCTTTGACAGCAGAATTGCCAGCAGTGCATAACACAAGGGAGGAGGAGGAGGCAGTGGTGTGACACGCAGTACAAATGTAGGACCACAGGCTGCGGACCCAATTATTAGGGTGGTTGCTTGATATTGGAGAATCATGCTAGGGTGGTGATATGAGGGTTGACTAGTGTTTACATCCCACCTCAATTTGGTACTGCACCAGGTACAAAAACTACCAATCTTTGTCGTCTGCACATTTCTTAATACCAAACTGAGGAACACCTCCCCTTGGCAAGGGTAGATTTCCGCAATGGGGGTGCTCTGGTGTGTCACTTTGCAGGCCTCTTTGGTGTGGCTTGCTTCTCCCTTTTGCAACCACCACTGCCCTATTACAGCCGTTTGCAGTGCTGTTGCTGTTACTTGCGGTCCTTTCTCGGCTTTTCTCTTCCCATGTTGCGGTCAGTGACCCTTATGGGACACCACCCCTCTTCCACTTCATCACTATGCTCATCATCCTGACAAAAAACATAACCTGAGTGTTGTCAAACTGATTCTCCATCATCATCCAAATTGTGAAACAAAATGATTCCAATCACAAAGCCGTCATAATCTAGCGACTGTGAAGGCTTCAAGATGTTGGAAAGAATCAGTGCACAATTATTCAGGTCCCTCTCCAGCGTGCTGAGCAAGAGGGCCAAATTCTAATTGTGGCGCCTGTAAAGGCTCCTCAGAAATATCCAAAGTGTGGGAATCACTCGTCTGGCAAGCTTCTACAGAAGGGAGGATGTTTTTGGTTGACCAGCCGGGCTTTCAGGGGATATCAGAGAAGGACCTGGTGGAAGAGAGAGGGTGGTGCCGTTAAAGATGGAAATAACATTATCTTATGGACCAACTGTTCGCACGCGGCCCCGACAGTGAAGTTCTGCCGCCGCCCAGATAACTTGGACATGGGAAAATGGGTGGTACAGAGGGAGGGTTTTCAGGGTTGCATTGTAGCAGGTACAGTTTCTTTGCACCCAGGACCATGCCTCTGTATGCAATATCAGCATCACGCCTACTTCCCTGTCCCCTTATTGCTCAACTGCTTCATATTAATACTGGGACTGTCTGTATATGTTCCCCAAAAAAAAATTAATCCGAAATTGGCACTTTAAATTTGCACTCAGAATTTTTAAATTAAATTTAAAGCCAAGAATTTTTTTTCCTAATGTCTTACATTTGTAATGTCGGCACCATGCACAGTTTAGATTACTCCCAGGTAAGGTAATGGAAATGAAGGCACACTTGTTGTAAAACAGTGCAGGGTTGGGTGACAAAAAAAAAATACAAGATATCTTGGCAGTAAATTGGACCCAGTCAGATTAAATTGGAATTATAGTCCAAATTTTAGTTTCTGAGTCTGCTGTATATTGTCAAACAAAAAAGCTAAAACATGCACAGTAGCTGAGACCCAGGTGAATAACATTTGAACTACAAGTCCAATGGTTAATGAACCACTATAATGTTCCATAAGCCCACCCACACCTATACAGTGCCATCAGAGGAATATATTTTAACTTCACCTTATATGTCCCAAAAATGGGAACTGTCCCAAATTGGGAATGTTGTAAAATTTACTAGGGAGGAGATGGAAAGGAAGAGTAGTACGACTTAGAGATCATTCCTAAATAATTATGTGGACCCCATGAGGAAATTGGTTGAATGAAACATATGTCGGAGAATACATCAAGGCTCTATATTCGGGGATCTCATATCGCATTCCCATTCTCTTCGCAATGCCCATTGGGGAAGTAAAGGGGCGACAGCTCCTGAACCATTTGAACTTTTTTTGCCTTTCTTGTTTTTATGGAAATTAAACGGGGGAAGATGGATCTTACTTTGATACTATCACGGAATAAACTGTGGCTATAAGGGGTTACTGCATACACCTGATTGTTGACGAATGCAAGTGATATTGGTTGATCACATTTTCATTTTGATGGAAATATTACTTATTGTAGGTTTACTTATTTGGGACGTTATACCTAGGATACACAATGTTCTATTGTTACTTTGTAGACCCGACTTTAAAGTGGCCCCCCAAAAAATTTTTTTTGTTTTTCCCCCCCTGGTGCCCAGGGGAAAATTGTCTGTGAGACGAAACTCGGAAGAGTTAGCTTTTCCGTGGAACGTTTGATCCCAGGTTTTTTTTCCACTCCTAGGAGTCCTTCCCCTCCTCTATGCCAGTTTTATTTGGATGGTTGGTCGAATCAGTTGCAGTTTTAACTTGTATCTGGGATCGCCCCATTTTGTTCAATCACTATATGTCCCAAAATGGGACTGTCCCTAAAATTGGGAATGTAAAGTACTAATAAAAAAAAAAAAAGATTGGACTTATAAGGGGTTGGAGACTGGGGGACGAAAAAAATCAATAGGCACATGTAGGGTTAAAATCGACAAGAGAAAAGTTCATACTGAGATCTGATACTGAGATATATACTGAAGATTAGGGGTTCAAACGAGGGTATGCGTGGAGAGTTTCATTTTGACCCAAAGCCAGCTGTTGACTGTGGAATAGAGACAGGTAATGAGAAGGATCAATCAGGAAGCAGGGAGGTCAGATCTGCACCGAATCTGAAGGAAAGATGACGCAAAAGACAGTGAGTACAAACAGTGAGATAGACCACCTACAGGGGGTTGAGGGGAGCGGGGGGGAAAGACGGGGGAAGAAGGCGGGTCGGGAAGGGACAGGGGGTGGGGGCATGGGGCGGGGGGACACCCGTGGAGAAGTGGAGGCTTTTAGCGCCCATCTCACATAATTCTTTTTGTCCCGCTTCTATTGCTCAACAGCCCTCAATTGTCTCTGCGCCCTAGGTTCTAAACACCCACTCCACAGGCTCTTCACCTCTACGCGTATTAAACATTCTTCCTCCTTTAATCAACCAGAACGGTGAAAGAAGCTACATAATTCTCTTATCCCTTACTCTCTTTCCGAATTAGAGACTAGGCGCCCCTCACCCTCTGTTGCGTTCTTCATCCCCCAGATATAACCTCCCTCTCTCGTACCCGCAGGTACGTCTACCTCCCACTAGTACTCCCACTTTTGTTCGTCTTCTCAAAGCCGAATTGCGAGCACCTGCGTTCCACATCGCCACTTTTAGTCCCCTAGGATTCCAGACTTTTCTCTCCCAATATACAACTAATAGTCACCCAAGACCTCTCCCTGTTCTTGTGTCTAGCTTACATTATGTACCCCCCCCGCTCCTAGCATTCTAATGCCTTCTCAACGCCCGTGTAGCCCGGCCTAACTAAAACACCAACGTTACAGGTCCACAAGAAGTCCACCCCCATTTGCCTTTTTTTTCCCTTCTTCACACGAAACGTCTGGCCGATCATATTCCAACCCACCCCGCCCAGGTACTGATAATTAAAGCCATGTCCCCTACTGTCCCTCCGGAGCACTCCTTACCCTTCTTTTTGGTCCTCCCGTTTGACTATATAAGCCCCGTCCACGAGTATCAGCTCAAGCTTTAGGGACCAGCTCGACATTGCATTTTAGCAGTAGCCCCTGTCCCTAAGAGGGACTGCGACCTCCCCCAACGAGCCTCACTCCATCACGCCTATAACCCTCATCTCTTCTCCGAGACTTTCAACCTTTTCCCTCTCTTTGCAGAATGAAGGAACTACAAGGAATCCCTCGAGGTCTCAAAGTCCGTCGTTCCCCATTATGGGCCCAGTCACCCTATCCCTTTACCTCTTCCCCTTGCACTAGTCTACATAGACAGAGAGGGTTGCCATCCAGCAGACCTGCTAAAATTTTCGTTTGAGTAAGCGTGATTTTAATTGTCGTTGAGGGGCAGTGGAGGTGTGGATGGGAAAAGGGGGGGGGGGAGGGAGAGACGGGGGCACTAAGGGAAGATTTCCCTCTCCCTCGGCCCCTTCCTCCCAAAGAGGAATAAAGTACCCACAAATATCCAGATCCGAGGGCTCATCATATATAATGAGCTCACTAAAAAATGGTATGTGCATCCCTGACCAATGTCCCCCAAAAAAAAAGATAAATCTTGACTTTAAACGCCCAAACAATAGTCCTTTAAAATTACATTGGGATCTTTGCTGCATGTGAGGCTGGAAATGAAACACTAATCTTTTCCTGCCTATCAGCCCTTCCCTGCCTCTATTGACCGACAAGGGCGGAATCAGGTGCAATTAGTTTTGAAAGTATCTCTGACTCGTGTGTTCTGTTTTATACCAACTGTTTTTTTGTTACATGTACAGTGTTGAATGCCAAGAAACTTGGTTATCTAACTGAGCATTATTTCCATCTGACCAGGAAGGATTTAGAGTTGATGGGAACCATCTATTACATTGAAGCACCGGTATACTTTATCCTTCTTCTGGAATTAAGTTTACCTCACTTTCATCCTTAGATGCATTTACATCATTATGGTTGCTCTCTATAGTCTGGTTGGTCTTTTACATAGGGAGCTCTCGTTCTTAGACAATTCCTGGTATGCTTTTTCTCATATTCCGTTTTTGGCACTTACATAAAAACATTCTTAACGTTACCCTGAAGAATTCAATCTAGTGAAACGTTTTTTTTGGTCACTTTCATCTCCTCCTATCCTCATGGAGGTGATTGAATGATTTAAACAAGATCTGTGGTGATTCGATTAGTGTGTCGTGTCAACTGTTTATTTGTACCTCGGACGGAATTCCAACTGTTCTTACAATTGAGCTCTTAAAGTTTCCCCTGCTCTGTAGTCAAGGAATCTTTGCTTGGGGTAAGGTATTTCCTCTACACCTGTATCCTTTGTTTTAATTTATTTTGGGATGTTGGCTTCTCACCTGTTGTTGGAAGCTTAAATTATTTTTTTTGCAAATTGTTCCATTTATTAAAATTTTTCATTCCCTTATGCAGGCCTTTGGGGGCTAGAAATTGATAACTATGGTTTAAGACAATGGTTACTTAGTTTTTACCATTTGTTCCTTCCACATCTCTTATGTACTAGATTTAACTCCACAGCAGCTCTCTTATACCTTTTGTTGCATCCGTTTGGCCACTGGCATTTTCCCAGAAAACGAGCTTGATTGTACTGGGGTGCCAACAGCAGCAGATGGGTCAGAAATGTTCATGGGAGTTGGAGAAGAAGTAATAAAAGCTTATTATACCCCTTTTAGAAGGCAGATTTGAGGATTAGAAAAAAATTATAATACTTACCTGTGAAATCTGTGAAAATTCGGTGGCGCCCCCACCTCCTGTGACATGCAGCTACATCTGGCCACGGCCAGCTCCAAGGGTGGATGTGGATAGGGTGTTAAAGTAGACATCACTTTTGATGTCACCTCCCATAATCCAGTGTGCCTGGCAGCCAGCTAGAAATTAACCAGAGTGATGCTGGAGTGACAGAGCATCACCAGAATAAGATCTGGATTGGTGGAGAGACGTCTTAATGCAGGAGGATCGAACACTCAGGCAGCTTTTTCTCTCCAGGGATTCAGTTTTCCTAATTAAGACCCATGTAGGTAAGTAAATTATTTGTTTTGTTCTTTTGTTGTTTTCTGTTTCAAGTTAAAATTCCACTTTTTCAATATGTGAGTTATTCAAACAATTATTGTTTAAGGTAAGATGTTTTGGGAGTGGACTTAAGTATGCATTGAGAGGCAAGGCAAAGATGTGATGTATTGTTAATAGAAAAGTGACCACGCCCAAACATAGCAAATGACAACAAAATAATCTCTAACTATATTACAGTGTAATTAAAGTTCATACTGGACCAGGGCAGGGCAGAACCAATGCAGGGGTATTAATATGTTAGAAAATATGATGGAGGGAAGTCCTTCAAACAAAAAAGCTTCAGATCAGTTTTGTCCGTTTGTGAAGTTTTAAAAAAAACATTGTTAGATAGCAAACCACACAGTTAGGGGCTTGCAAAGAACATCTCTTACAACAGGGTGGTTTTTAATGATTTGTTAGACAAAATTGTATTGCCATAAAATGCAGTTATAGACTTGGTTATAGACTTTGCACTTGGACCTTTAATCAGATTGGGTTTTTTTTCTTCCTCTTTGCAAATTGCCTTAATGACCCAATGCTATGTGTTCCCCCCTTCCCATATCGCTCCCTTACCTCTAGATCTCAAAAGCCTCGGGTGTGTTTGGATGTATTCAGTTCCTTGCTTCCAGTTGGTGGACTCTAGGGCGCCTCAGCCTCACTGCTTTTAGCTAATGGGGCCAATGTCTGGTTGGAGACCCCCCTCCTCCCATGGGGTGTGTCCTAGACAGCATGGTATTATAAGGGAGACCTTCCCTGTGTCAGTGCTGTCTGTTTCAGCTTTGATTGTGTGACTTGTGCTTGATCTTGTATTATCGTTTGTTACCAGACTCTGTTTTGACCCGACGATCTGAGTCTTATCTCCCGACTTGGCTTGTTCCGATTATCCCACGATTGCCGCCTGCCTTGATTCTCTCCTATCGTTTCCGAGTTTGCTGCAGCCTGACTACTTGTCCGACATTCTCTTGTCTTCATCCTTTGATACCTCGCATCTATGACACCACCTTCAAGGGGAGCTTCCCTCGTCTTATCCTCTGGGGTTCAACGGTGGGTAAAACGGGGGTGGCAGGACCTGCGTGTCAGCTGAGAGAAAAGACAACGGTCCCCTCAGGGACCTGCCTATTCACTTAGGGGGGCTCTGGGGAAACCTGTAAACCGATCCCCTGCACCCTGTGGAACCTGCGCCAAAACTGGTGACCCCGCGGGGAGGTAACATATGCAATGAAAACAACAATTAAGATTAAAATTAGATTTAGTTCACAGGATACAGATTTTCCCTTTGTGTCACATTAATGTTACATAAAGTAATATGAGATCTTTTATTTTTCTCTATTATCTTTTTAATTATTTTGCAAATTAAACTCAATTTCTATTAGAAATAAACCTAGCAAAGGCTGGCAGGACAGTAGTAATAATGCAAAGGATATTGTTCCATGAAGGAAGGTCATTAAACAGTCCTGCACCCGCTCCCCCGGGCAATTCAGACGTGTTAACTTGTTGTGTGTCTTCATTCAATGCAAAGACTGAAACAAATCTAGACAATCAACACTGTAAATTAAAACAATACATAAAAATAAAAAGGATTCAGCCCGTTACATCCATCTGAGGAATAACAGAAATAACAGAAAATGTTCTGCTATTATTAAAAGATATTTCAAATTAATATCTGCATCAAAGTTTAACTGGCTTAAATTCTGATTTGTGCTTAAAGAACTTTTGCTTAAAGAACGCAAAAGGACAAGGCACTAGAAATATATTTGTATAATACATTTGCATGAAAAATTGTTGCTCTCACTGTCCTCAATCCTTTTGTATTCTCTCCTGCCTCCTCTACATGCATGTGTCTATGATTTGCATTTCCCATAATTACCTGTGCCTCTCTAAAAAAAGATTCGACTTGACTTTGAACTTAAATTATGGAAACTTTACATGTTCTAGAGAAATACATTTTTTATGTTCCCACAACCATTCCTTACATCTCCAGAAAATATGGTGATGTTCAGTAACATGTTGCTGATGACATTCCTCTTTAAATGCCTAGATGTGTTATATTCTACGCTCCTTAAGTGTTGTGGTCCATTGCCTGTAATTGACTTTTTAAACGTTGCTGTCCTTGTAATTATACACATTGCCTCAACTGGTCAGAGAAATAAAGGTGATGTGTTTTAATCCTCCAAATGGTCAGCCACCTGACGCAGACAATCAATATATCAATTCTAACATTAAAAGGTATTTTCTTGTCAAGACAAAAATAGATGACTGCAGTCACAAAGAATTATAACAGTTTTAATCAATGGTAACTGTATAATTTCTAGGTATGATGTATAATTTCCCTGAACAAAACCTGAAGAGCAGATCCGGATGATGGATCGCACCGACAGAGAAATCCTTAAACTAGAATGGTGACATTTAGTCCCCAGCTTGTACCATTTTACAGATCCCCAGAGATAAGACTGCACAGGAAGCAAATGCATCTTATAGGTTAAATGTCCACCAGGAGACAAAGAAGGCAATCAGGATTTATTAACAAAGGCCTCATATTTAATCATTCATCAGCTGTAAAATAACAGTGGGGCAATGAGTCTGATTGTAAAACAGTGCTCTAACTCCCAACTGCCCCCTGCTTGGACCTATATATAATATGACACTACAAAGTAGTCCACATTTATCTACAGTGTGGCAAGGCTGCCAATTGCCATGTGGATATCAACTTTCTCCAAATTACGATCTATGTATAGCCATGAGTTTAAACTTTTTGTGTGTGTAGGTGTAGCAGGCTGTAATGCATGCCCTATTCTACCCTGGGAATTAAAAGATTAAGTTGTTTGTACAGATGTTGTTCTGCATTGTAATGTGCTAGCCCAAGTGGGAGTTCCCAGCCAAAGGGTATAAAAGTTTCCTGTTCAGCTGGGGGTGGAGTCTTCTGTGAGAGCTGTGACTGTAGCTGCCGTTCAGCTGCTGGGTCCAGTGAGCGCTGTATAAGGCCTGAGGCAGGAGAATCTATCTGAGGATGTGAACTGACTACTTTCCTGTTTGTAACAAATCCCTATGCCTGTACCCTGCAGTCCCAATTGATGGAATTCAAATAAAGTACCCCAGTAATTTGCAAAGGAACTCCTGTTTGGACATGCACATATTTTGATTTTGATTTAAGAACTGTAACAAAAGTGCCTGCATGTAGCACAATCTGGCATGTCTAAGCTTTCAGATTCAGTAACTAAATAACTAATGCCCCCTATATCTGCTATCGAGTTCTCTGTGGCTCTTAAGCAGTTGAAACCTAGTAAATGCCTGAGCCCAAATGGATTTAGTACCCAATACTATAAAATGTTTCAGAATACCCTTCAGCCTCATTTTTTGGCCACATGAAATTCTCTGAGGGCCTCCCTCAATCACTGATGGCTGAAATTACAGTTCTTCTTAAAGCAGATAAAGACCCCTCTCTATGTGCAAACTATAGACTGATATTCCTCCTAAATGTTGACCTAAAAATCTTCACGAAAATCATTTAAGATAGATTGTTGCCACACCTCTCCACCTGAATATTCCCAGCTAAGGTGGGTGTTGTCCTGGGATATGAGGCCACTGACAACACCTTATTGGCAATAGACACAATATGGAAGGCAAAGCATTAGTCTGATGCTACTGTCCACTGATGCTGAAACCGTCTAGCATGGGATTACATGCTGGAGGTATTACACTTCATAGACCTACCTGAACGTATGTTGTCATGGACCGTAGCACTTTTTTCTTGGCCATCAGCCTCAGTAAAAGTGAATGGGGTACTATCAAATAAATGAAAACAATTGAGAGGAAAAGAAGCGGCCAATTTGTCGATTTGCGGGTTTCCCATGCTTCAGGGTGTGTTGCTATCAGTACAAAGAAGTGGATATGCTGTTCAGGCAGTTTTTCCATGCCCTGCAGATGCGTCTATTGATCTTTAATAGACAGGTCTTCGTGCATCACTGTGATAAAAACATGCCACTCTGCAATGTAAACAAAGCGGCCCTGGTGCCCCACGTTAAGAATGCAGAGCAGACACTGTTCCATTAATCAGAATAGGAAGTGTCCTCTCTTCATCTTTTGTTCCGTGTTGGGCGCATGTCAAAAACATTAATGTCTGCTTGTTATAGAAAGTGTTTTGTTATATCTGCCTAATAACTGCATTTGGTTTTGAAAAAAAAACTCTGTTTGAACTACAGAACATTTCTTCCTTGTTATGAAGAGGACAATAGGTGTTTTGTAGTCCTGTCCAAGGGTAAACCTACTCCTTAACCAATACAGTAGAGAGAGCAAACATTGTCTCTCTGTTGACAGGAGGAGTATTTTAAAAACATCACCTGGCAAAAAAAAAGTTCAGCCCCTCAAAATGGGGGTAGTAAATTGAAATATGTTACATGAGTTCCTAGATTTGGATTAAAACACCTTTATTTATTCTTCAACAATATGTTTTCACGGAACTACCTATATATTACATATTTTATATCGGGTGAAAAGCTTCCTATAGTTTGACCTTGAAGATCTAAAAATACATTTTTTGGCAGTTTTGTGCTACAAATCTGTTCATTAGGATGAAAATCATCTACATTAACCTGTCCATGTATGTTTATTTTTTTTATGGGAGGTGAAGTACGATCTATGAAATTACCTTTCCCATATTGCAGCGTTTGAGACCAATAAAAAGGATGATTTTAAAGGGAAGACAATGCACAATGGCTTTAGCAAGTTTCAGATAAATCCATTAGAGCCCAGTTATCAAAGGGACAGACTGAAGCGAGGCATGGGCATAACACTGCATAAATTTGTTTCTTTCCACAGACAGCTGACATATGGAAAATATATATATTTTTTACAGATTCATTTTATGCAAGACTTTGTTGCCATCTCTCCTCTCTGAAAATCACCGTATTTAATGTCCACAAATTATAACATTACATTTTTTTCAAAAAAACGGTTTTACACTTTTAGGCCCGCAGTTCAGGATTGAGATATTTAGGTGCAGCTAAAATAAATTATGAAAAAACATATATTTCAAAGCTGTTAAAAAACAAATTTTCCATAAAGAAGATTATATGTATATTTAATGTTGTGCAACCTATGTAGGAATAAAAATGCCCTGAGATTGCTGATGTCTTGGATATGATGTTTGGAGCCCCTGCAGCCTCATAGTTCCCACTCAACTGGCCTTCTATAATATTCTCCACTCCAAATGTCATTTATGTAAAGGAAATAAAGTAGCAAGCAGGCTTTTCAAATGTTTCATTATCTCTTTCTACCTGCAATTGTTTTGTCTGGCTTTTATTGCTGCCTGTATTCCCACTAGGTGGTTTCCACTAATTTGTGTGCATACATGTCATAGTTTCCATTCAACAGAAGGCCCATAACATTGGTAGTACAAATGCTACAAGATAAAGGTTATGATCAATTTTCAAGTTTTCAATGCTATGTGTAGTGATGGCCCGAACTGTTCGCCAGTGAACT
This sequence comes from Ptychadena robeensis, assembly GCA_036250615.1. Classification (NCBI taxonomy): domain Eukaryota; kingdom Metazoa; phylum Chordata; class Amphibia; order Anura; family Ptychadenidae; genus Ptychadena; species Ptychadena robeensis. The sequence continues at coordinate 18,354,666 of CM070043.1, read as the reverse complement.
ATTCGCGG
>CM070043.1:18335673-18351598 GCA_036250615.1 Ptychadena robeensis | reverse complement strand
TCATTCACCAATTTCCTCAGGGGGTCCACATAATTATTTAGAATGATCTCAAGTCCGGTACTCCATCCCATCCCATAGTAATTTACATTCCCAATTTGGGACAGTCCCATTTTGGGACATATAGTGACTAGTTAAAATATATTCATCTGGGCACTGTATAAGGTTTTGTGCTTTTATGGAACATATAGTGTTCTTAAACAGTGACTTGTAGTTCAAATGTATTCACCTGGGTCTCAGCTACTGTGCATGTTGTAGCTTTTTTGTGTGTGACATATACAGTCAGACATCAGAAACTAAAATTTGGACTATAAATTCAATTTAATCTGACTGGGGCAAATTTACTGCCAATATTCTGGTATTTTTTTTTGTCACCTGCAATGTTGTAAAAAAAAGTGGCTTCAGTTCACATTACATTTACCTGGGAGTAAGCTACTGTGCATGTTGCGTAACATATACAGTAAGACATTAGGAAAAAAATTCTGGGCTTTAAATTTAATTTAATCTGAGGCAAATTAAATGCCAATGTTCTGGTATTTTTTTTTTGGGGACATATACAGTCCAGTATTAATATGAAGAAGTTGAGCAATAAGGGACAGGGAAGTAGGCGTGATGCTGATATTGCATACAGAGGCCATGGTCCTGGGTGCAAAGAAACTGTACCTGCTACAAGTGCACCAGGAAACCCTCCCTCTGTACCCAGTTTCATGTCCAAGTTAGCTGGGCGGCGCAGAACTTCACTGTCGGGCCAGTGCGAACAGTTGGTCATTAAGATAATGGTTCCAGTCGTTTAAGCACCACCCTCTCTTCCACCAGGTCCAGTCTCTGTAGCCAAGAGCCTGGTCAACCAAAACCTCCCTCTGGTAGAAGCTTGCCAGACGAGTGATCCCACACTTGGATATTCTGAGGAGCTCTTTACAGCGCCACAATTAGATTTGGCCCTCTTGCTCAGCACGCTGGAGGAGGGACCTGAGATATTGTGCACTGATTTCCAACATCTTGAGCCTTCACAGTCGCTAGATTATGACGGCTTGTGATTGGCAATCATTTGTTCACAATTTGGATGATGATGAGACACAGTTGACAAACACTCAGGTTATGTTTTTGTCAGGAGGATGAGCAGAGTGAGGAAGTGGAAGAGGAGGTGGTGTCCAATAAGGGCACTGACCCAACATGGGAAGGAGAAAAGCCGAGAAAGGACAGCAGTACAGCAACAGCACTGCAACAGGCTGTAAGAGGCAGTGGTGTTGCAAAAGGGAGAAGTCAAGCCACACCAAAGAGGCCTGCAACGGTGACACAGAGCACCCCCATGCGGAAATCTACCTTGCCAAAGGGTAGGTGTTCCGCAGTTTGGTATTAAGAAATGTGCAGACGACAAAAGAGTGGTAGTTTGTAACCTGTGCAGTACCAAATTGAGCTGGGATGTAAACACTAGCAACCTCATCACCACCAGCATGATTCGCCACATACAAGCACCCTAATAAGTGGTCCGCAGCCTGGGTCTACATTCTGTAACTGCGTGTCACACCACTGCCTCCTCCTCCTCCCTTGTGTTATGCACTGCTGGCCAATCTGCTGTCAAAGATGTTGGTTCGGATGCCCGCTCCCTACACCTGGACCTTAACATAAACCAGCAGGATCTACATTAGAGATGGTTCAATTTTTCAATTAGCTGAATCTGTGAGCTGATTTAAAAGCCTCTAAAAATTGTATCATCACTAAAATTGCTGAAGATATGGAGAAGGGCTGTGGGAAAAAAAGTTTTGCTCTAGCATGTGTGGTTTTGCATAAATTAATTTTGCCTTGAAATTTTGACTTGACTTTGAACTTAATTTATGCAAAAACTATTTGTGTTAGAGCCATAACTTTTTTTGTAGTATTCCCCCAACCCTTCTCTACATCTCAGCTCACCTGCAGGCACTGGCATATAATGTTTTAGAGCATCTGCTCACCTGCAGGCACTGGCATATAATGTTTTAAAGTGATATTTAGGGGTTTAGGCATGTTTTTGTCAGTCTGTAAAAGGGGTGTACAACTCTGATAAACTAGCTCCCAGCAGCAACTTGTGAGTCCAAGATGCATCCAGACATTATCCCCATGCTGTTCCCGTTCCATTTGGGTAGTCACTTCTGTTCCATTTGGGTAGTCACTTCTGTTCCATTTGGGTAGTCACTTTCTGTATTCACAACCTCATCCTGATCCAATTGGTTACAGTGTCACAGTAAGGAAAGCGTTCCGAGGTCTCCCAGTGGCTGGGACTGGAACTGCGGCTGTGACACAGGAAATAGAAATGAGGGGTTGTGACAAGGCTCCTATTGGTTGGCTGACTCGCATCTCCCCACTTTCTTCCCTGTATCAGGTCGGTCTAGCTCAGTGGGCTGAGCATCCAAACTTGCAGGCCTTTATGCTTTCCACATTTGCACTCCCCCTGGTATGCTTAAACCCTAGAGTATTTACACCCCATGTGTAAATACTCTGGGATCCAAACCAGGCCAATTTTATATATAGGAACTGGTAAATGTCCCTGTGCAGTAGGGTCACCACCAAACTTCAGAAGAACGGTGAGCAAAAATACCAGAACCACACAGGGGGACCTAGTGAATGACCTGCAGAGAGCTAGGACAAAAGTAACAAAGGCTAACATCAGTAAGCTGCCAGGGACTCAAATCCTGCAGTGCAAGACGTGTTCCCCTGCTTAAGCCTGTCTGAAGTTTGCTAGTAGTGATGACTGAAAAGTTTGCATGTTGGACAGTTCGCAGTGAACATAGCATGTTCGCAGTTCGCAATACTGGTGAACATTATGGGTGTTCGACCCGCCCCCTATACCTTAACATGGAGACAAAGTGCGACCCCCCACCCTACAGTCAGGTGGGACAGTACAGCCAATAACACTTAATTTCGCTCCTGAAGGACGCCCCCCCCCCCATAAAAGAAGCAGCCCCACGGCCATTTTTACATTTATTCTGTGTCTACAGTACTAGATAGATAGGGAGAGCTGCTGCTGATTGAGGGATAGCTTTGCTACTTTGCTATTATACTCCATCCAGTGATCTGTAGCTACAGCTAAGGTGTTCTGTTATATGTAGTTCATCATAACTGACCCACAAAAGTCCTTCTCTGGGGGTGGGGTATGCTGTATTATGCATTGCAGAGAGATCTGACTAAATGTGATGCGCTGCAGAAGGTACTGTCCGGTAACTTTAGCATTTCTGGCCATTAGACCTGAAGAAAACAGAAGTTTTAAAAATCCATATTTTGTGGGAGAAGTTTAGCCATTGATCCCCATTTGGCATGACGCTGTCCCAGTGGTCGCACCCTTTTGACTTTTTTTGAATTGGTATTGTGGCTACAAATATGACCTAATGGTTTGAGAAGTTCGCCCTCAATTAGAGTCAATAGAGGTTTGCCGTTCGCAGCGGGTATTTGCAGAAGTACGATTTGCCTGTTCGCGAACAGCCACAGCTGATGTTTGGCCATCACTATTTGCTAGAGAGAATTTGGATGATCCAGAAGAGGATTGGGAGAATGTCATATGGTCAGATGTAATCAAAGCAGAAAGCTTAACTCGTCGTGTTTGGAGGAGAAAGAATGCTGAGTTGCATCCAAAGATGTGTGAAGCATGTGGGTGGAAACATCATGCTTTGGGGTCATTTTTCTGCAAAGGGACCAGGTGGACTGATCCGTGTAAAGGAAAGAATGAATGGGTTTTCAGATTTCAACCCCATAGAAAACCTTTGGAGGGAGTTGAAAGTCTGTGTTGCCCTGTGAAAGCCCCAAAACATCACTGCTGTATAGGAGAACTACATGGAGAAATGGGCCAAAATAGTAGCAGCAGTGTGTGAAAACCTTGTGAAGACTTACAGAAAACGTTTGACCTCTGTCATTGCCAACAAAGGTTTTGAGATGAACTATATGATTTACTGGATTCTGTCCCCCCCCCCCCCCCCCCATTCTGTGTCTCATAGTTGAGATGAACATTACAGGTCTCTTTCATCTTTTTAAGTGGGAAAACTTGCACAGTTGGTAGCTGACTAACTATCTTTTCCCCCCACTGTATCTTGAATTGATGAATTGATGAATTACATCATTTTGCGACACTCATGACGATATCATTACAGTAAAAGGCTCCTGTTTGACTAAATATAACAATTACTTATTGTGCACTCCATCTCCTATTTTATACTGAGTTATAAGCTGCATCGTAAAAAAATTTATTACATTTATCTACTCTGTGGTTTTCAGAAAAAACATAATCTTTATGACAAATAAATCTTGCAAACAATTCTATTGCTCATTTGCAATACAAATATCCCAATAAAGTCTCATCAAAAACAAGATACAATTTTAATGCCAAATAAAGTCATCAGTATGGAGCGTGTATATGTCCTTTTTCCTGACGAACATTGCCAATATTTCATCATTCCTCTTCCATGGTAATACAGCCATTATTTTCCACAGCCAAAAGACTTCCAGCAGCTCTGCGTTCTTCATTCAGGAGATGAGATCACGCCCTCCCAGATACAAGCAGTGAATTGTAATGCAGAGACAAAGACAGAATGGATCTGAATTATGTTAACACATCCCAGAGATATGTAAATACACACTGCGCATATTTATTAGGCTGTGAGCCTTAGCTAGGTAACTGAACAACCCAAAGGAACAGTTCCAAGAGATGAATGCTTTGTAATGTGTATAAATTTTACATACTAATATCATGAACTGTTGTTGTGAAAAGTAACAGTCTGATGACTGCATATGCTAAAAGTGAACCTGTCATTATGGCAAAATGAAGAATAAAATATTTAGGCATTCTCTATTATTAACAAAGTAGTTTTGTTTTTTAGCTGTTATGTTGTTGTGTTAAGGCCCCCATACACGTGTCGGATTCCCACCGGATTCCGGCACGATCGATTCCGGGCGCGTGCACGCGAAACGATCGTGCCGGAATCGCGTGCAGCCCACCTTGTCCGATCGTTCGCGTCTGATTGATCGGGGGCTCAGAATCGGATCCGACAGAGAACCAACATATTGGTCTTTCTGATCCGATTCTGCACACATCAGGGGGAGTTGCCATTTGGGAAGTAAGTGATCGGACACGGAATCGTCCAGGAATCCGTGGGACAAGGTGGTATGCACCGATCGGATACTCTTAATTGGCTGATTGATCGGAGCTCCGATTCCCGCTGAGATCGCCTGAATCGATCGGGTGAGTGATCAATTGGCCATGGAATCCGACACGTGTATGGCTAGTTTTAGCTGTTTGTTACCTGTTTCTGTTTTAGCTTCCTTTTGACAGACCAAGCTAAAGTGAAAGTTAGAGGGTTCAGAAAAAACATTTAACACAAATATAGGTGCTTACAATGAACACATCGAGGGCTCCTGTAGATATAGGAAACCTGAGTAACAATGCACACTGCCATGGGCTGAACTGTGGGGTGCATTGGTTGTTTCTTTTTCTTTTAAAGATGAGATAAGTCTGTTTTAACATTTCGATTTACATGACAAACCTCAAAATGGTTTTTAATTCGTGGCCATATGGTGGTAAAGGGTTAAATAACTCGACTTCGAAAAAATTATTGTAATTTCATATTTCAATAAAGTTATTTTTTTTTAAATGTGACATTTCACTACAACAGCGCTGCTGTACCAATGTGAAATGTCATGGATTTGATCCTTTGAAGCATGTTTTTCTTTGTGTTTTCTATGCCAGAAATGTCATCTTTGAAAAGAATTTGGAATAAGATGACTGATAGGAATCGGTTTGTTGTATACATGGTTTGGTAGTTTCACGAAGCTTCCCATTTCCAGCCGGAATAAAACTTCCTTATAATTGCATTAATCCTAGGGATGTCATTGTCCAAAACAAGCTATAATAAGTCTATCTTTAAACTCTGCTACCTTCATTTGTGTACAATGTACAATGTATCAGGATTTGCTGAGGAGGTACGTTGTACACAAATGCAGTTTTGCTTTTAATATACAGGTGATTGTCCAAGCGTTCGTATTTCCGTATTTATTTCAGTAATTTAACTAGAAAGGTTAAACTAATACATTAAATAGACTGACATAAGCTATTTCAAGCCTTTATTTGTTAAAATTTCGATGATGGATTGCAGCTTATGAAAACCCCAAAATCAAAATCTCAGAAAATTTTTATATTGTGAAAAGGTTCAATATTCTAGGCTCAAAGCGTCAGACTCTAATCAGCTTTTTTGATCCAAAACACTAGCAAAAGGTTCCTGCAACTTTAAATGGTCTCTGGGTTTGGTTCAGAAGGATTCACAATTATGGAAAATACTGCTGACCTGACAGTTGTGCAGAAAACTATCATTGACACCCTTCATGAGGAGGGGAAACCTCACAAGGTAATTGCAAAGGATGTTGCATGTTTCTAAAGTGCTGTATCAAAGCACATTAATAGAAAAATATGTGGAAGATAAGGTGTGGAAGAAAAATATGTGCAAGCAGCAGTGATGACCGCAGCCTGGAGAGGATTGTCAGGAAAAGACCACTAAAAAGTGTTGTGGACTTTCCCAAGGAGTAGAGTGAGGTTGGAGTAAGTGCATCAAGACCCACCACACACACCAATGGATCCTGGACATGGGCTTCAAATGTCATATTCTTCTTGTCAAGCCATTCCTGAAAAACAAATAAATAATGTCAGAAGCGTATTACCTGGGCTAAAAGAAAAAGGAACTGGACTACTGCTCAGTGGTCCAAAGTCCTCTTTTCTGATGAGACCAAGGAGCCACAGTCTGGAGGAAGAATGGAGAGGCACACAATCCAAGATGCTTAAAGTCCAGTGAGAAGTTTCCACAGTTTGTGTTGATTTGGGGAGCCATGGCATCTGCTGGTGTTAGTGCACTGTGCTTCATTAAGTCCAGAGTCAACGCAACCGTCCACCAGGAGAATTTGGAGTACTTCATGATTCCTTCCATAGACAAGCTTTATGGAGACGTTGACTTCATTTTCCAGCAGGACTTGGCATCAGCCCATACTGCCAAAAGTACCAAAACCTGGTTCAATCCTGGACCATGGGATTATTGCGCTTGATTGGCCAGCAAACTCATCTGACTTGAACCCAATTGCCAAGAGAAAGATGAAAGACATGAGACCAAACAAAGCAGAAGAGCTGAAGGCCGTTATTGAAGTATCTATAACACTCCAGTCGTGGCATGCAGCATTGTGGCAGTAATTGATGCCAAAGGGGCCCAAATCAAGTATGGCGTACATATGCATGAATATATTTTTCAAAGGTCCGACATCTTTAAAATTAAAATCTTTGCTTTATTGATTTGATGTATTATTCAAATTTTCTGAGATTTTTAGTTAAGGTTTTTTATAAGCTGTAAGCCATAATCGTCTAAATTATAACAAATAAATGCTATAAATATCTTGCTTTGCATGTAATCAGTCTATTTCATATATTAGTTATCACCTCAATTACTGAAATACAGGAACTTTTGGACTATATTACATTTTTTTTCCAAATCACCTGTAAATGTAATTATGTATTAATGATTACATAACTGCATATACTTGTGTCTTTAAAATTTGAAGGATGTTCATGCAAAAATACATTAACTAAAGAAACTGTCATTTTTTGTGGCAAGTATTTAGTTTCTTTTAGTTTAAATATATTATTAAAATGTAACTAAGATATCTGTTATTAAGATATATTAAATGACAAAGCACTATGGCTGCCTTTTGTCTTAATGTCATTGAAATATCAAACAAGAATCACTGCAATCAGTCTTCTACTTCTTTGTGCCAATGAAAATCATTAAAACAACATTGTTTTTGCTCATTTCAAGTGCATGTGAACCCAAATATTTTTTGTCATTGCCTTTCTTTCCAGAAGGCTTTCAAACAGCGTGACTTTCATGTTCTGTTAGGATCCTCTTCTCTTTAACCATACCAAGCACAGTAGTAGATTCATATTTCAAGGGTCAGTATGTGCCTATGAGTATCAGTTTAGAGATACACCATGCTATAGCCAAGCCCAAATCTGTTTGGTCATTTCTGTCTTTATACCCTAACCCAAGTCTACCATTTCCTATGATTCCCATTTTCCCCAACAGCTCTAGCAATGGTCGCAAGGAAAGGTAAAACTTAAATATTATTAGGTGCGTCACATGTGTCTGAGCACCCACACCCAGTGGCAGGTTACCACAGAGTGACAAGAGAAATAGATGCTTATGTGACTAGATTTAAAAGGCTCAAAATAAGGTTTCATTGTTAAATGGTGTATACCACTTCCTATGCATTTTAATGATCAGGATAATCTGAGTGTAGATTCTTAAGTCATTCCAATGCCATTCTAAAATATGCCGCCTTTGCTTGTCTGTAGAGAGCCTACAGGCACATTAGTGCTGTAATCTATTGAAGACAATTAGACATTTGCTTTCATTTTCTGTACGAATAGCAATTTAACAGTAGCCTTGTGTTTCTCCTCAAAAGGTGGAAACTGATCAACAATTGATGTATTCTCTGCTTAACATAATCAATCAATGTATGTAAATTTTTCCATCTGCTTCTTCCCACTTAAAAGGTCAAACAAGTATTATAGTGGATGCAACACAAGTCACTCAATAACCTTTAATGATGACCAATTCATCCCTAACAATAGACATAATAAAAAGCGATTAGCATTAGAGATAAAAAATAATGACTTAAATAAGTCAAATCAGCAATTACATAATGCAATCATCTGAGTTGCTTTTAAATAATTTTATTTTGCAGTATCATCTAAAAATGCATTAATATGTAGGATCTGAGACAAACCAACCACAAATCAGCTTTTAAGCAGTGAAATTATTTATTGTTTTTTTTGAATGGCTTGGGTTGTTGATTAGGGGAAAAGTCATGAATGCTGGTGGCAGCATGAAATGTATTAACCGTATTTATAGGTATACTGATTTGATAATGATTTTAATTAACCGCCCTAGTGTTCGGGAAGGCACCATCTCGTCCAGCGCTGCTACTCCCACTATCGCACTGGACGAGATGGTGCCGTACAGTGAACATCGGGGCACCGACAGCCCATACTTACTGTTTTGGGGAGGCGGCGGGAAATTTTAAAGTAAATTGCACAAAAGCAGTTTTCTATGTAGAAAACTGCTTTCAATGTGCTTCTATGTAAGAAATATCGCCAGAATAAAAAGTCTCTGGTGCCCCAGATGTGCTCATTTGCAGTTAACCCTCTCTAACCTGGTGTGATGGATGTGGTAAAATCCTCCAGGGAAGAGAGGTTGATTATTTGGGCGAGATTTAGTACATAGCAGCATAGCTTTGTGCCCTGATTTTTGTGTTTTCTCATTAATTTTATAAAAATTTTTTTTTTTACAAAATTGTTTGTTTCAAACATTATTATAATATATAGGATGTCTATTAGACCCTTGTACGGACATATTTTGGGAAGTTACAGGCCTACAACATAAATGAAAATTTACCATTGAAGTCTATGATGCACTTTTGGTACAGAAATCTGGACCTCAGCAGTGCGCTAGGGAGGTTAAACTTTAAGTTATTTAACATTAACATTTTCTTCAATAACTTGCAATGCATAATGAAATCTGTAGAAATCTTGGTTAACTACCTATTATAAAAGTACACCAGGTATGAGTATTTTTATTTTTACTGTAATGTGTTCTGTGTATTTCTATCAGATCTGTTTAGTAATTCAGCAAATCCAGCAAAGGAGTAGGACTAGTATAGTATAGAATATATACAACTTTTGTCCTTGTGCAGGATGGCTGATCTTAAACATACCCCACTTGTAATGGACGGTCTTGGTTTTTGCAGCTTTGCTCTGCTCACAGCATACGGACAGTATAATAATGAGGTCACTGCTAATTTAGGAGTGTAACATTGGGGGTTTTTAAAGGCACATTAAGTGTATGTATATGCTTTGTCGCTACTTTAAAATTGATTTAAATAAAAAAATGTGGGTGCTTGCAATTCAGTCTTAAAAAGGCCTTGTGTCTATAATCCTATAGCTGGTTGCATTCCTCAGTCCAGTGCAGTACTATTTTCCCAGACACCTATGTGAGATCTATCAGTTTCCCCTCCCCATTCACATTACCATAGCTTGTACAGTAACTTCTGTCTGGTATCAGTAGCAGGAAATTAAGAACCCTAAGCTTCTGGGACAAAGGTAATTTATCACCATGAAAATTTGCTCTTACTTTGCTTTCCCACTTGTTATTAAACGGTTTGTTACATCTGACACTACTTGTAGAGCAGCCTAGCTAGAGAAGCTCAGGGAAACACTTGATTCCCAGGAGACACTTAGGAGGGAATTGAAAAGTATTACAAAGCAATGGTTTAAGTGAAAGGTTGAGATGCATCCTACAAGGGGGGAAATGGGAATAAGCAATGAATGGGATATTCTGGTTCATGCTTTCTTGCCAGATGCTGATTGCTACATGTAGCCAACAGCATCATCTGATTTATAGAACTCTTTATAGGATCTGTTGACTTCTTTTTGCTTTACTTGTAGTAAATCATAGAATTAGCATTTCCGGGATTGCTACAGATTGCTTGAATTCTTATGTAACATGACATTGTGTGCTTGTGCACACAAGGACCATAAAAGTCTGTCCCATATGTGCATTATGTTGTAGAATTGATTTTTTGGTTTTTACCACCTGCATTAGAAATTACACTCCAACTTTAAATCTTAAGCACTCTCTCTAAAGAAAAAACAACACAGGCATGTCAAATGGATACCGCAATATTGAGCAGGTTCACTCAAGTTCAGTCAACCATGAAAATGTTTGATTTAATGTATACCTAAACCCTAAAGCTGGGCATACACGTCACAATTTTCCTGCGATTTTTTTTAATCCGATCGCCCATCCGATTCCGTATTCGATTTTAATTTGCGAAAACGATCGCAAACTGCAACATACCATGCATTCAATTTCTGGGCGATTCTATCCTAAAGTCTCAAATGCACACATTTATGGGTTTGGAGTGGTGTTAGCTGAAGAACTGGCCAGTGACCAACAGCACAAAAACAAAGGTAATTTCCACAAGAATCATAAATGGATCGCTAAAAACGATCGCATGAGACAACTAACAGCACTCGATTCCTTTGCTTTTTATTAAAATTATCCATCAGATCGGATCTGTGCACGATTGCTTTTCTGTCCGATTTTTGACAAAATTGATCGCTCGGACACTTTTGGCATGCTTCAATTTTTATCCAATCCGATCGCATGATCGATTTTGATAAACGATCGCACTAAAATTTAACTAAAAATCGTGACTTGTATGCCCAGCTTAAGTATTTAACATTTAATTTATTACCAATGCTTTAACTACCGTATATCTTTTTTATTTTAGTGCTGCTTTCAGTATCTGACAATTAAGGCTTCTGACAATAAAAATGGTGGACTATGTCTGTACAATAAACGACACATTTTTAAAAAGTAAGTAAAAACAATAAAAACCACAGTCAAAAATAAAAAAAGGTGTTCTAGATGTAGATTTTTTTTTGTCATCTCTAGAGTTCAGGATTTTCTGTCCTAATGGTACCCTATTTCTCTGACAGTTGACAAGGGTAAATCTCAAAAGGGTCATAAACTGTTTCACCTTTAATGGTAAATGTATTGGGCCATAGGTTCTACCCAGTATTGGTGAACCTATGGCACTATGGCACACATACCAGATGTGTACCAGAACAGAGAGACAGAGAGAAGGGGGGGGGACTGTAGTTGCTTCTGGCACAGGGAAAACTCTTACCAAACTCTCTTCTCCCTCTGCTTAATCTCCCTAGCAGTTTGCCTGAACTCAGTTCGGGCACAGTTTGATCACACTGTGCCCGTACTGGGATCGGGCAAAACCACCGTCTCCCTGTGTGCCGGCGGCTCTGTAGAATGTACATGTAATGTACACAATGCCCCTGACCTCCTCTTGCCAGCCAATCAGAAGCAGAGGAACACGCAGGAAGTCTGACTAACAGGTAAAAGTAGTTCCACAAAGTAAGTAGAATGTTTGTAATTTTCTTGAATGTACGTAATATTTTTGAATGTGAGGCCACAAGCTTGCCACGCATATTCTTGGCCAGTTTCGCCCATTCCTCTTTGCATTATTTCTCAATGCAAAGCATCAGTGCACAGCCATTTGTCATCCAGATTGATTGTCTCTGTGTATTGCTGCAGTCATCTTTCCCTTTATTATAGTCCCAGTTCCTGTCGCTGAGAACCATCCCCACAGCATAATGATGCCAACGCCATGCTTCACTGTAGGGATAGTATTGGCCTTGTGATGAGCAGAGCCTGGTTTTCTCCAAACGTTAGGCCTTGTATTCACACAAAGAGTTCAATCTTTGTCTTATCAGACCAGAGAATTTTGTTTTTCATGCTATAAGAATCCTTCAGATGCCTTTTGTAAAACTCCAGATGGGTTTCCATGCATGCTTTTTCAAGGAGTGGCTTCCGTATGGCCACTCCACCATACAGGCTACAGAGATAGTTGTGCTTCTGCACGCTCCTCTTTCTTGGCTCCCCGCCAGCTCTCACGGCAGATGGGAGATCTGCACAGTGCCGATCTCCCATCTGAACTGTATTGGCTATATTTGCAATGCAGAGTGTGTGTGGGGAAAGCTGCACTTGCTGGCAGCTTCTTCACACATGCAGCGTACAGGGGACATGGAGAGTGCAGATTCCCCTGCATGCCCCCCCCCCTCCCTTCCCCGTGTACGTGCTCTCTGATGACACCATTTTTGGGGCTGAAATTGGGTACTGCATGGGATTTTCCCTAATTCATTTAAACACATTAAAAAACATTTCTTCTGATTTCCTGCTCTAAAAAACTGGGTGTGTCTATGGTCAAGTGCGTCTTATGCTTTTGGGTGCGTCTTATGCTTTTTTTTCCTACTGCTTTTAACAAATTGTGTCATCTTGCATTTTTCTGTCATTATAATTCCCAGTTTGCCACCTAAATTCAATATCTTAAGCTGGGCATAGACGTGCCGATTCCTGCATGACCCGACCACCGATTGGATGCCATGCACGTTCCCGCATCTGTTCTGGATGGGGTCGACAAGGAATCGGGTGCGCCAACTTGCGGGATCGGGCTAAAATCAGCTGGGCGTTAGGAGCTCAAGTGACAGGGTGACTTTTTAACTTTACTTAAATATACATTTATCTTTTGGGAATGTTGGCAGACATTTACCAATTGATCTAAATACAAGATAAGAGTTGTGTCTGTTTTTCACGAGGCCTTTACCAGCACAGGTCAAAACCTACATCTCATTGTGAGCGAGAGAAATAATTTTTCTTTTTTTCCTTGTCAGGCTTCAGGACCCTAATCTCCAGCTTTCCGGCAACTGTCTTTCGTTTGGGCCATATAATATATATGTCTAAATGGTGCTTACACCCCATCAAATCATGCTGTAATAAAACCTTAGATAGCTGTGCATATAAACAGTGCTTACACACTTTAATGAACTATATAAATATATAATAGTGGATCATGATGATGTAAGAGAGTGATAAGGTCTTTCAAAACAGGATTGCGTCAGGTTATTACTGCTAAAGCTTGCACTACAAGCTATTAAGCCATCGGGTGTGTTTAGTTTAGCTTATTTTTGTTTAACACTTAATGGAATATATTAATGTTTTATACCAGAAGTTAGATTTAAATAACTTTTGAACCTGCTAAGGAGGAGATTACCTTTACTGTCTGTTAAAATTGAAAACCTTGGAATTGAAAACAGGGTTTACTTTTCCATGTCTGTAATATAATGACTGCATTGCATTAAGGTACTTATGATTCATCTGTGTTGTACTAATGCAATAGCCATGCCTGCTTTCTTGTAGGGTCTTCAACCTTATTGCTTGTATATATTCTTTCTGCTCTATCAGTTCTGAGCATTAGCCTAATTCATGTACATAAACACTAGTTCAATTTTGCTCCTACTGCGTTCTATCAATTGTGCTTCTGTGTGCTGACTGCTTGTTACAAGGCCATCCGTGCTTGCAATCATTAATAACCATTTAACTAAATGACTATTAACAACCCTTAATGGATATCGCTATGTAGTCAATAACCTGCTTTATCTTTCTCTTGCGCCCTTCAGTGGTGTTTTCTATGTCCTAATAAACCAGCAGATATTAAAAGAAACAAGGCAAAATGTGAGTTGAGCAGATCATGGAATATTTGTTGTGACAATAATTATTTTAAGCAATAGTTGGCATGAAATTCTTACACAAATGTAGTGTAGCCTCCAGAAGAGATATTTATGGGTTCAATGTTTGTAAATGCAGTGAAGAACAGCATAGGCAATATTCGTATTCACAAAATATCGCAAATTTTTCACCTAATATTCACAATAAATTAGTAAATTAGACGGTTCGTGACTTCATTGCACAAATTGGTACTTGTACATGCACATATTGTGAACGCAATGCACGGAAGTTCTGGGTACTGATGTAAAAAGTTTCAAATATTCATGACTACAAAGATATAGCACTATATTTGAGATCTTCTCGAACTCTCAAAATGAGGCAATAACTATCATTATTTATAAACCATTAGTAAAAATATTTCAAATGATAAAATCCATAGAGTGATTGGTGAAAGGTGGCTGCATACTTCCTAAATAGTTCATACTACAGACGTTTAGACTATGAAACTATAAAGAATGGAGATACATTGCTGGTTTACTGGCTTGGTAAAGTTTTGATGAATTTCATGCTGAAGGCAGTTTAAAAACAGGAAACTAGGTCAAATGATATCAGATATTACAAAGGGAGGGAGGAAAGATTTATAGGAAGCTTAGAAGTGGTACTGAAGGTTGGAGACATGGGAAGACTTTGTGATGCCTGGAAAGTTACATCATGTGCTATAGAATGCATCTATAATAGAGGAGATTGTGTCAAATAGTTTTATGAATGTCCATGAGAATGCTTGTTAATTTTACCAAAGGGATAGTTCTTTTGCTTGTCTACTCCAAAGTGATAAATATAAAAACTTTATAGTTAATGTGTAAAGCTGGGCATACACATCACGATTATTAGTCCAATTTTAGTGCGATCGTCTATCAAAATCGATCATGCGATCGGATTGAATAAAAATTGAAGCATGCCAAAAGCGATCGAGCGATCGATTTTGTAGAAAATCGGACAGAAAATTTATCGTGTATGGATCCGTTCTGATTGATAATTTTAATAAAAAGCACATGGATCGAGTGCTGTTAGATGTCTCATGAGATCGTTTTAAGTGATCCATCTATGATTCTTGTGGAAATTACCTTTGTTTGTGTGCTGTTGGTCACTGGCCAGTTCTTCAGCTAACACCACTCCAAACCCATAAATGTGTGCATTTGAGACTTTCAGGATAGAATCGCCCAGGAATTGAATGCATGGTATGTTGCAGTTTGCGATCGTTTTCACAAATTAAAATAGATTCCGGAATCGGATGGGCGATCGGATAAAAAAACGATTGCTGGATAATTGGTACGTGTATGCCCAGCTTAAGTCTAGCAATTGATTTAGAATTAAATGAAACAGCAAAGGGCTAGATTTTCAGTCAGATATGTTCCCACTGGGGAGATTTACCCTCTCAGAATGTCCTGATAACCATTGTCAATAAAACGGAAGTTGAAGGGAAATTTAAATGGTATAGTTGCCACTAGAACAAGTGGCAGATTAAATTCTTTCAACCAGGACATATGTTTTGGCGAAAAACGTCTTTCACAGGACCTATACTCTAAACAGATTAACCGCCCTAGTTGTCAGGATGGCAGCATCTCGTCCAGCGCTGCTACTGCTAGTATAGCACTGGACGAGATGCGGAGAAGAGCGGAGGCTGCTGCACCCAGCCTGCCTGTGACCCATCGGGGACACCGGGAACAGAGCGCAGAGAAACTGTGGAGTATGCGCTCCAGGAGACCCGATTGGTGCTTGTACCGGCAGCT
>CM070043.1:18299752-18314517 GCA_036250615.1 Ptychadena robeensis | reverse complement strand
GACGGAGTCCGGGCCCCTAGGGCTTCGCTCCAGAAGATCTAGACTGATTGGGGCATGGTCCGATATAAGAATGTCATGGATTTCTGTATTAACACAAGTCGTCAAGAGGTAGTCAGTACTTAACAGGTAGTCAATCCGTGATAATGAAGCATGTACATGGGATATGTGGGTGTACTGTCTCTCTGTAGGATGTGCCTGTCTCCATACATCATTGAGATGCACTAATGTAGTAAAATCATGCAGTGGGGTTGGGGGGGGGGTCTTTCCTATTCGTGGCCTTTGAACAGATTCTGATCGCCTATCCTCCTCCAGGACCTGTACCTCATTAAAATCGCCACCCACAAGCTTAAGCAGTGTCGTATCTTGGATGACCAGTTGCGCTAGGTCTTTGAAGTAAGCCTTAGTGGGAGAGTTTGGGGCATATATGTTATAAATACTGATCTCACGGAGATCTGACTTTAAAAGTAAATGTAGAAGCCTTCCCTTGTCATCTCTATTAAAGCTATCAACCGTATAGCGCAAGTGTCTATGCAGGAGTGTTATGACTCCGTTTTTCTTACCGTTGGCCGAGGATGCGTATACCGCCCCTACCCATTGTTTCTTAAGTCTAGCTGCTTCCAACTCATCTAGGTGGGTCTCCTGCAGAAGGGCAACGTCTGCTTTTAATCTTTTCAAGTGACGTAAAATCATATTTCTCTTGGCAGGAGACCGGAGACCCTTCACATTCCAGGAGACCACCCTCAATGAGTCAGCCCTAGGCTGTTGCATACTAAGATAGACCTCTCATAATGACATGCAAGCAGACATATACCATATAAATCCTATAGTGATATCTTGGCAATACTGAGCTGGCATCTCGGGTTCTCATGATGAAAAACAGGCAGGCCTGTGTCATATAGAGCCTATAGTGATATCTTGGCAGTACCAAGCTAACACCTCGGTCTCCACAGCACAAGCACAAGAATAACAAGCATATTTTAAGCTTAGGACATAGAACCTCAAATAGTTTCAAAGTTAAATGTATATTTAGCATCCCATAATAGTTGCTGGTAAAAAATTTTGATTGATTTTCAATTTTTTTGATCGAACTACATAATCTAATCGAACCTTGATTGAACGCTACATTGAACCATGTGTGGCTAGCTTTTGTTACTGCTATATAAACACCAAAAATCCACTTAAGTGAATATAAGGTGTGTTATCTTCACTACTGTGCAATATGTTGGTGGTAATTATTATATTATCAGTTTCTAAAAACAGCATCTTCAGACGTCTTTCCATCTGATGACCAAATTTTTTATATTTAAATATAAAACCTTTTTTATTTAAACATATTTTAAGTAAACAAATACAAGACAGCTAGAGTACACTTCACAGCCATACACTCTACATGCGCGGTTACATAAGAGCTTTTACCGTGCATAGGTGATCGATGGGCCTTGCTGAATGGGTGGCCAGACAAACCTAGGTTAAACAGTTTTCTTTTTAATGCTTCATAGATTTAATAAAAAAAAGTTTACCCAACAAAGGACATAATATCCAAACATAATTTTGTATTTAACAGAATCAAGCAAATTAGCATGCAAAGTAATTTTGCTAACCTGCGCAGGGAATGGAATAGGAAAGGTTGTTAGTTTTATTATGGAACACAGAAAGCCGACAGATGTTCCTGCTCTAAGGAGCATTTTAATATTCAGACAGTAAAAATTCCCCTTACATTAATCCTATTTCATTAGCATTTGACCGTTGCACCGTTGTTCGTACTATGGCTTTTTATCACTATAGTATTCTCACTATAGTTTACCAACCAATAATATAAATCAGCCTTTATTGATTATACTCTATAATGAATGGATAATTTATTTTCCTTGCGGCAGCTACATGTTAATGTATGCAGCCTTCGCTTTCCTCTCTAGTAGAAGCTGCTGGATTAGCTGAGACAATTTGCCAGACAATTTCAATGTCTTACACTGGTGTGTCTAAGCATTATGCTTTGACAGTGTTCAGAAAAGTTCCAACTGGGAAAACTTAATATTTTTTTCACTTTACAAAAAAATTTATAAAATTGACCATTTACCATTTTTTTTTTAGAAAGGCAATAAAAGACTTACTTGAGTTGACTAATTCATTTTCTTCCACGGAAGCTTAGTTTGGTGTTGCCCCCTAGAGGCAGGATGAGGTTCTCATCTCACTGCAAGACCACTTAACTGTACTACGTTGCAGTAGTGGACACTAGGGAGACCTTAAAGAAAATTTTAAGAGCTATTTATTGCTCCTCCTCAGGCCCCTCCTCAGGCAGATGCAGAGTTTTGTAAAAAGAGCAGCAGAATGCCCATTTATTTTAATAACTGATGGCACAGCATCATGCAACTTGATCACTTTATTTATACCAACAGGTTGACCAGCATAAGTTTTTGGCAGGGGTTTTATATTGGCACCTATAAGAAAAATGCTTTGAAGAGCACCTCATTTTGGGATTACATCTTTTTTTCTGATAGATATCATCCATAAGGTTAGGGTAGCCATAAAACTATTAAGATAAGTTAATTAAATTGTTTACTTTTCTTGTGGAGTGTGCATGCACAAGTTTGCTTAAGCCTGCCATACACACGCCGATGTGTGTAGCAGACTAGTCCCGATATCATTCCGGGAGGCTAACGTGATGACGTCATCACGTTAGCCTCCCGTTGCATTATGGGGCCCCTTCAATCGGCCGGGCACCCTTTGTGTGCCGGCCATAAGCTACAATGAAGACGCCGCTTCATTGCAGCTTATGGCATCGGCTTTCATCGGCTCCCATCGGTCAGAGAAGATCGGACATGTCCGTTCTCTGGCCGGATCTGTCGCCCCATGTGGGCACATGCCGATTAGCGGCCGATTTTTAACACGCCCGTCGGTCAGATTAAAAATCGTCCGCTTATCGGCATGTGTATGGCTAGCATAACAGTGGTACTATACAGGCTATTGAAACATAGACTACATGCTACATATGTACTTTAATAATCTGTGAACCCTGCATCCAGACTGTGGGTGATTTCTTTTCCCGTATTCCTGTAAAAACCAACAAGTGTTTTACCGACTACGACTACCGACTACCTCTGACACTCTTTTTATGACTCACCAGTGTATTACATTGCCCTTAAAAGTGCCTGTGATGCCATTAGTCAAAACGTATGGTATATTGTGACTAGGGTATTAAAGATAGCTCCCCTTTTTTGTCTGAATTGTTCAACAACCTTCACTTCCAAGAATCTAACTGGAATAATTGAGACTCAGAGACAATTTACAATCAAATGCAGATACCACCTTGAAGGACTAGTTCCCTGGGACTCCAACATCCTCAACAAAGGGTAGGACTCCATACCTACAACGGACCTTTCACATGAGCAGACAACCTTTAAGGGCTTTATAACCCCACAGCTTTCATGACACGTTTTGAACCCCTAAACCAAAGTGATCAAACAGAAGAAAACTGAGGGCAGAAGGGCAGTAAATTCACTCGATCCACACAATTCCATTTGAAGTGTAGTGAATTCTACCTCTACTCCAATACAAGTTTACTCCTCCTACCAATTGATCAAACCAATGTAGATAATAACATAACTACCTTCAGATTTAGTATCCCTTAGTATATCAGCTCCTAATCTCAATCATGTAGTCTATATGCTTAGGTCTCCTTTTGGTTCCAGGCCTTCCTTTATGCCTATTATCCTTATAACTAAAAGTATTTGGGATGGAGCAGTCCAAAAGGCAAATCTTGCTATCTCAGGCTCCAGATTGAGTTATCTGAAAGTATTTTTATATAACCAATCCAGCGTGTATATAAATTCATATAGTGACTCATGGCTGTAATATGTGTAAAATTGATAGACTAAGATTTGCACTGGTAAAAGGCTAGGGGAAGAGAATGTAAAAATAAAATTGAAAGTAGTGAACACTGAAATGATATATAAAACTTAGTTGCTAAACCGCAAAAGCAAAAACTATTACTGGGTTGAGTTAATTTGCACTACGCACATATTATTTAATATTACCATTAGCAATTGACATATATTCGCTTAGTGTTCTCTCCATGTGTTGTTAGTTGCCTGACAAAAAGCCTACGTTTCTTTAAAAGAAAAGCTCTAAAGGTGTCCAAGAAAGACCCCTAAATCCCTAACTGGGATTTTAATGGCCAAAATAATTGTCTCAAGGAATAAAGATAGTGGATGTAAAATGGTCTGTATTTAGATATCGTACAGGACCATCCGTCCAATATTAAGCTGTTTACTAAAAATGCATATTTATATCTGATTCTATATTCTGTTTTATCCTGTGTTGTAGCCTTTATTTTTACACTTTGACAGAATGTGCCACATGGGGGTGCTTAAGTGTGAGGGCTGGTGTCGTTGGGGGACTGCTGATCTAGGGGGCGGAACAGCAGTGCAGTTCCCCTTCAAGGTTGGGCTGATGCAGTGTTTTTAGTGTGTGGGTCCGTAGTGGCAGTCCTGCAAGCCTGCCCAGGGATTCAGTGCAGTCACACTAGAAGCCAGAAGTCACGTCATGTTCCTCACCCCCGGGTTTGTCGGGCAGGGAAGGATGTTGGGGTGGTGGTGGAACGCATACAATGACACAGGAGGTGGGCACTCTTAGGGTTGCCCTCCAATTGATTTAATCTAGCATCCTATAGCCTGTAGAGTATGTTGGGATGTTATAACTACGTTTCTTCGTCTACCCAAAATATTATTGTGGTGAGATTCAACACACTGTCAGCCAAAATGTAAAACCAGACATGTTCCTAGGCAAGACCAACAGATATCAGGAAAGCTCTCAGGAACTGCCAAGGATAGTGTTGAGCAGCTTCTCCTCAGGAGCCATTTTAAGACCTAATGTCAAACCCTTAGTTTGTATTACCCATTAACTCCATTGAATGTTTCTTAAATTACAAGAAAAAACTCTAAATTTCCTTTGTCTCCCATTCTGTTTATTTTTTAAGAATGGACAAAAAAATGATCTCAAGAAAAAATGTAAAACAGAAAATAAAGATCCACCATTAGTTAAATGTGAATTTACCCAGACTGTTTCCTCTTCTTAACTAGGAAATGTAATAAATAGCTGTGCACAACTGTCAGTGATGGTTACACAGTAACAGTGATGTCAGTGGCAAGAAGGGCCCTCAGTAGGGGTATGGGGCCTGGGCTAAGGTGCAGCTCTTAAAATGAGGGGGGAGTGTGCCCCCCCCCCTGTAACAAAAAAAAAGGAACAAGGACACGACAACCTAGTGCAACAAAGTGGGGTACTGTAAAAAAAAATGTAAATACTCACATTAGTTTGCAGTTAGTTTGCAGGTAGTTAGCAGGCTTACCAAGAATTGATCTCTCCAGTGGACATCAGGATGATGCCACTTCCTTGTTAGGGATGAGATCACTTCCTCCTCCTTTTTCCTCTTCTTTCTAATATTTTGCAGCTTAAATTTTTATCTCGTTTTAAGTGCTGTCTTAAAGCTTGTGATGTTTAAATACATAGTTTATTATTTAATCTTTTGTTTTGCAAAAAAAACATCTTTCTAGTAACTTTTGATGTTCATTGATTTGGCTGTCTTTTTACCCATCAATCATAATTGTTTTCAAAAGTGCTCAGAGACTTTAAAGAGAACAAAAATGACGAGACACAGCTTTTTTTCTGTGGGCTTAAAAAAATCCATAGTTTACATTCACTGACAGATTTACAGAAATGCTACAGATATGCTGTATATTCTGTGATCCTTAGTGCTTTTTGACTGGTTTGTATAGGCTTGTTTACGTGTGTGTCAGATTTGGTCTCTTTTACGCATTTGTACAGTTTTTAGGTTGCATTAGAGCATCTTTAAAAAAAAATTATATTCATTGCAAGAAGTATATTTTTCTAAAAAAACAATACTTCCAGGTTTGAGTAAATTCAAAACAGAATTCTGTCATTCCATATAAAACTTCATTGTTTAGAAAGGCATCTCCAGGTTTGCTTGAGGGCCAATCGCCACAGGGCATCATTTACCTGTAAGGGTTAGGGATCAACCAGACGACAAAAGAAGGCTGTAATGCTCAAACTGAAACTTTATATAACCATGAGGCTCAGAAAGGGTCTCACTTCAACGGAGCTGGCAAACAGATAGCTGTACTTGAATAAAGTCCTCAGCATAAAGTCACACTTTATGAGGTGGCAGTTGCGGGTGGCAGGCTCCTCACTCCAAGTGCGGCCAGGGGCTGTATAGCAGGGCACAGTGGTAGTTAGAGGTTACCGAATGTGGGTATGGTGGGCACAACAGCAACTCCACGGCAGTCTAGGTGTGGCCCAGGGGTAGGGACCAGACATCCACCCCAGCGAAGAAGCAGTGCATTTCCCCAGCAGGAACTGCGGAGGTTTTCTTTTATGCTCTCCAGCTGCATGCACGACAGATAGCACTGCCTGGAGAGATAGGCCTCAGCAGGAGTAGCCGAGGCGTGTGCTGTCTCCTTCCTGAAAGAGCACCTCTCCCTGCCTTGGGGCATCTTGGTCCGGGGTCTTAAAGGGCCCCCTGCACCCGTCTGGCAACCCATCGCCACTACAGACCCATCAGCATGATTCATCTGTGCCGGCCAACCAGCAGATTGCTTACTCTTTGCCCCTGGTTTGCAGGTAGAGTGTGGTTTAGGGTGCATTACTGCCGCATTAGAGGTAAGGCACCCTAATTCATTGGAGTGGAAAGGAATGCACCTGGTGCTTTTCGGGTGCAGCTTTTCTGCATCCCACTTCTGCATCCATTGATCTTCAATGGACGCATTACTACTCATTGATGGCAACCACAATGACATCAGCGCTGTGTTTACACAGTAGTGGATCTGTCCACATCTATTTTTTAGCCCACAACAACTGTGGGGAAAGACATGGTGGGAAAAAAAGTCCACACTGAATGCCAGATTGTTTGGCAGGTGAGCCATTTTACATATATGACTATATATTAAGCTGTTTGCCTGTTCAGTTTCTTTCTAGGAAATGAAGGTGATAGATCATATGTTTTTATGAATATTCTTAAACACTTTCACTACGAGCATTAAGGCTTATGAACGACATGTTACCTAGACAAATGAGGTACATGTTTTATGGAAAGCATTTATTTTATAATGCATATACAATGCATGAAATAGTCCATGCAATTGCATATATTCTATATGAAAAGTGAGCACTGGTACAAAATTATCAGTTCAAACTTTTTTTCTCATTGTTTAATGAGAAATCTTAACAGAGCTTTGAACCTTCACATGAAACTAAGACTGTTTGCCAGGAGCACTGAATGAATAACAAAGGTGGTGGATAAAAAAAAGCATATTATTTGTGAGTGTAATTTGCATTAGCAATGCTGTTACATATTATTTTGAAAGTCTTATTACATATTATCTGATGAGTCTTATTTTAAACTTGATGCTTTGATATGAGAAAGGATAAGTGATAGTTTACCTTGAAAGCTGCAATGGTGTGGTATGACTAAAGGTGGCCATAAGTCAAACACACCCACCTTAAATCAGGCCAATTTACCTGGTATTGAGACGCCTATCGCTGGCTTAATTTATCATTGTAGCAGTTTCAGTTACATCTGTCAGTAAGGCCCAAGCAAACAGCATGGATACTGTGCAGGGACGTATATAAAAACAAACAACAGATAAAACTGAACTCTAGGTAGCATTGGGGATAGAGTGGGCATTGGCATTGGGGATAAATAGTATTGAGGAGGGGTAAAAAATTTTAATCTCCTGATCACCAATGTGTTTTCTTTGATATTAGAACATAAATCACAAAATCATATATAAAAGGAATTTTTACATTTTCACTAAATGGGAACATTTTGTGGAGTAAAATGGTAATGATTAATAATAAATTAGGAAGCTAGATTATAGACCGCAAAGCCAAACGTATTGTTAGTTCTATATAAATCTGTTAAAAAGGGGTAATGCATTTTAAGGTATATCAGTGATGGTAAGATTTCATTGTGATATAAAAATGAAAATGAATGCCTGTGCTTATGATAAGGGAGACCTGAGTATAGCAAACCCTTTAAATGTTTACTTTTGTTCAGTACTTGTACAGGTAAATGATAGGAAGAAAAAAATTAATTGGGAGGATCATAATGGTTCTGGAGGAGTATATTCAATTTCTAAAGTTTCTTAAGGCAGAGGTAGTAATTGTGGCTTAAATTCAATGAAACAATTGTCCCTGATTGTATTGATCCCCCAGTTCTAAGAGAACTTCAAGGTATAGTTCTTGGGCTATTGCCTGATCTTTTTAATCAATCTCTGTTAACAGGAGTATATGCATCATAGCAAGCATGATGTGGTGTTTATCTAAACAGACAGCAATCCATACAGGGTGTATATATTGTATTCAGATCTACGATGTTAATATAACTGTACTCTGTTGTTTTGCCTAAAATGGTAAGGCATCATTCTCATCAAGATTTTATTTTACAATGGTTGTAAAAACATAATTTTGCTTTACTGCCACAAATTACTACATTATCGCCAATGATATGTTAATAACTCTCTCATCTCATATATCTCTCTGATATACACAACCAAAGCTTATCTATAAGTTACCTATATCTCAATGCATTTGACTCTTAAGCCTTATTTTTTCTACACACAAGAATGGACCTTAAACTACATAAAAAAATATTACAATTATTTTTGTTTAGTGAACCCTATAGACATCAACCATGCTACCAAATGTGCCATGCACTCTATAAAAGTGCAAGTATTTATTGTAACATATTAAGTGTAAATTTTAAAAAGTGCTTGGCTATCCGACTATCAAGTAGAAAATTAATTTTGTTGTCCTTCTGTGCACTATTTGTTAGCAGGTTTTTGTGCTTAAACCCTCCTGTGTTTGAATCATTTTTATTGGTACATTTATTGCCTCTGAAAAACACTTGTCGCAGTAAAGCCTTTGAAATTATAGCTCAATAGTGCGTGCTGAGTTTACCTGCACTTTTTAAAAGGCAAAAATACCACAAAATACAAGTTGGCTGATGGAAAAAAAACTAACACATCACCCCCAGGCATAATGTAAAATCAATTGGTGAAATGCTAATTCTGTCCGGCAAGAAAAGTCCCTGTGTTAAAGAAAATCTGCAGTGCTTTTGTGCAAGTTTCTTTATATGTTATGATGTTGTTCCTAAAACTACTATATTGCAAATGAACATTTTCTATTTCTCTTTTGAGGGAAAAAAAACATTATTGGTATAATGTCTAAAGTGTAAATTTTGTTTAAAGTAATGCATAATTTAGAAAAAAAATTATTGTAGTATATATAAATTATAATTCTGACATTTCTCCTCGCTCGGCACCTTCGCTTTTCTTACCATTTGCCATTTCAGGGACAAAAGTTATTGTATCTAGAACAGGAGATGTTTTAAAAAATATTTTTAAAAAATTAGAGATTGCACTGAACTATAAACTTTTCAACAAGACTGAACTCTGTATATATCAAATATAACAAATCAAGAAGATTAATGTTTACATGACAACAGCTTCTGCAAGCATAGAAGCAATCCAGATGCCCATATGAACATTTTTTATTTGTGATTATGTATTGTTAACTGGGTGAGTGAAACAGGAGGCCCTCCCGTTCTTCCTACCTATCCCACAATCCAGGCCCTTCAGCAACCTAAAAACACTGCAGTCATAGACTGTCATTCTGGACTTTTCTGACACAGGGGTGAGGACAGAGGAAAGAAAACTCCCCTATCACCACCAAAATGTGTGGCTCTTTCTCTTCATTCTGCTTAAAACTTTCTATTAAAAGTAAATTCATGCAATAAATGCCTTTCCCTTTTTTTTTCCAAAACAACGTAATAGTTAATTTTGTTGATGAAAAAGAAATGTTATCCTGATTTTACACTTGGACCATAAGATGGATGAACACTATACAGCAAAGCCTCTGATCCCTGAAAAATACTTTGGGTACTGCCTCTCTATTGAAGAGTGGGAAGCTGTCTGTGACTAGAGATGGTCGAATTTTTCGACTTACTAAGTTTGTGAGCTGATTGAAAATGGTATCATCACCACAATTGCTGGAGATGAAGAGAAGGGTTGTGGGAACATTTGGGAAAAATTTGTTGTTGTTAGTTGTTGCATAAATTAAGTTCAAAAGTTCAAAGTTAAAGACGAAATGTATACCCCCAACCCTTCTCTACATCTCCAGCAAGTTTGATGATGATACCATGGTCAGTAGCTTTGCAATTTACTAGAAATCGTTGAAATTGTCTAATTTTCTTTTTAATTTGACCATCTCTGTCTGTGACTGCCTCTAGGTCCCAACTGGCAGAGTTGTGTATGTAAGCTTGGGCAGGAAAGATCCACCTGTGGACCCTAGTGGAAAGATTGGCAGTGGGTGGATCTTCCCTTGCGCCATCGCAAGGTTAATTCCCCTTGATTTAGGGAGGGGGTGGGGTGCACAAAATACGGTAGTGTACACATTGGTTTAAATTAGCATTTTTTTAAATTAACAGCTTGGCGCTCTTATGTAGTTAGCTTTTTTTTGCATGTCAAACTGCTTCTCTAGAACAAGAGTTGGCAATTTCCAATTATAATTCACAGCAGTAGCTGTTAGGATGGGACAAACACAATAAAGACGGATACTGACAAGTGTTATTGTTGAGAATTTTGCATTAGTGATTCTCAACAAGTAAAACTTCTTGTTGACTACAGAAATAATGTGTTTCTATGTACTTACATCTGTAATTAAATGTTGTGCTTTAATTATGTTTGCCAATGAGTGATAACCCCTGTGGGTATATCATTCACAGCACAGTGAGAAAGTCATTGAATGTAATCTGCTTGCCATCTTCATAATTCAGATTTTCATTTCCAGTTATCTGTTTTTATAGCAACAAAATGGCTTAAAAGAATCAGATTAATTTCTAATTTAAAGTGTGCCGATGCTTCCACCAAAACTAAGCCAATAAAAGTGATTTAGGCACCCCTGCCAGATACTTGAACACGGCTGCAACTGCCTTGTTTGAGCAGGAACACAGGCCATAGACTAAGGAAAGCAGACAAGGAGCCCATTAATGAGGGTATTCTGCCTTGTCCAGTTTTTTATGATTCCTAGCAACATACTGTAGCTTCAAACCAATGGGATACATGTATAGTGTTTCCCTTTCTAGCCTAGAGCCCAAGATCGAATATATGGAGGCTAATATGAGTGCAAATCCAAGCATTTAACAAAATGACATGTGTTTTCACACATAACAATGCACGTAAATCTTAAGCTGGACATAGACCTGTTAGTTTGGTGCCACATGGCCGCTAATGCCAAGTGTATCTTTGTGTGCCAGGCATTACTTTGGATGGTGTCTGGCGTCCTCATCCAAAGTAATGGGATCGGCTGGGAGTTTACGGGCATGTCGGATCACCGTGTGATCCGACATACGGCAGATTCTGGGTTGATATTGCCAGTAGGATGCACCTGATTTTTGGCAGGAATCTGCTCGACTATGGCCAGCTTTACTCCTGGAGTTCATATGTTTAGCTATATAATTTAGAAAGACGTTGTAGATCATTATTGCAAAGCACACTTAGAAAGCTGTTTTCTAACTTTAATTTAAAGATCAAAATCGTTTTGTTGTTGTTGCCTAGGGCCTCTTCACTAGGCATGTGATGAACTGGACTTCCATGTTTATTGCTTAAACAGCCATTTTCAAAGTTAGCAAAACATTAGGAATTTCTAAGAGCTGGCAGGATAGAAATGTTAGGACTAGCTGTACAATTTATAAAGGCTCTGTAAATCTTTAGGTGGGCAGAAATCTGTTAGGAGTTTCATGGCAACACCTGCCTCTATAACTTCTTCCTCCATTCATGGGTGGGTGGTGATTAATCACATGCACACTGCAAATCAGTATAATTGTTTCTGTTTTTAAGCCCTTCAGCAATCCTTTGCACCATAGAGTTCGAACTCTACATTTTATAATATTGGTTGCAAGGTTTATTACATGCATAACATCTTAAGCTGGGAATAGACGGTAAGATTTACTGTCAACTCCCGATCCGATTTCGGCACTAGGGGCGGGGGGCGTGATGACGACAGCAAATCATTGTCCCACCATTTTCAACACAAGATGTCATAGGTAGTGATGAGTGAACATGCTCGGCTAAACACGTGTAAGGCTCGAGCATTGGTATGCTCATATCATGGCGGTGTCTAACGAGCACCACATGTGTTCGTGCCTCATGTTCGTGTCTCCGCCTCCTACGTTTCACCAGTTGGAGACAACTAGTCAACAAGCAGGTAAGTACTGCCCTCACTGTAATGCCAGTAGCCAGCTTTGGTGCTGGCATTACAGTGATTGGCTGGGCTCAACACATGATCAGGTGCTATACAGCACCTGGACCACCCCTGCTCGTATAACAAAGATGCAGGGACAGAAGCTGTTAGGAAGAGATTGCTTTTTGCACCATTTCACATAGCTGAAATAAAAACAAGTCCTTTTATGAAGAAATCTTTCTTCATTCATTCTTCATTCACTGGACACTAAACAAGGCTCAGGGAGTTTTTTGGGATATCCATAACAGTTATTTCTGGTTCACAGACCAACACTGTATAGTTTCAGGGTTTTTTTGTGGATATATACTGTTCTCTAAGGGTGATTTACAGTTCACAGACATTCAACTGAACACTATATAGTTTCAGGGCTTTTTGTCTGGATATATACCGCTCTCTTTAGCTAGGAATACACAGTTGATTTTATGATTGCGATAATTGGACACCGATCATAATAGAATCAAAAGTAGTACCACATGGCAGGTTCGATCGCAATATGGCCAAAATCAACAAATTTAGTTTCGATCACAAAACACAGGAAAGAGTCATATATAAATGTGTTGATCGAATTCAATTGACCGAACAACAAACAAAATGCTACGATTTTAGTTTGATCGTTGTACAATCAACGAAAATTTTCCAACATGTCAGATCACTTTTCGATCGATGTCTTCATCTACAATTTTTGCTGATCGAACCATGTGTGCAGTATACAATTTAAGCTATAGGCCCTAACACCAGTTTTTAGGTCCTGGTCGACCAGCTAAAGGTAAGGTTTAATGGCACAACATCGTTGCTAAATTTAATAAAAGGTTTTTAATGAGGTGGACCGAACAAGGTAATATACAAAATCACACAGTAAAATCATTCACATTCTCTACAGCAGAGAAGGTGCTATGGCTTACAATATCCATAAGTCAAAAAGTACAGTTATATGTACATAAATGTGCTGAAGAGGTTTTTTACAAATTGCGGTACATGTTCATACAATCACGACATAAACACAACGTGTAAGTCGGCCTAGTGGTACATGGCGGCTCCGACGCGTTTCGTCCTGTATCGCAAGGACTCATCAGGGAGATTGTATTCACTAGGATCTAAACATATGCAAGTTAAAATCATATTCATCTACATCGGCACATGGTGACAACACATTAGTTCATGGTATTCTGTATCAATGTGTTATAGCAGGGCTTAGGATGGGACAGCCTCCCATCCTAAGCCCTGAACTGTATTCTACATTCCCAAGATCACATTTTGGATCTGCCTGGTTTTCATTTACCATCTGGTGCTGAGGCCTAGCTTTCTGTCTATCTGTGCTCCCAGGCTTCATATTGTTCCCATCCAAGTCTGTTGTTCACAACTACACTTTTGAAAGTATATCAACGTTTACCAGCCAGTGGGGTTTAGCAATCTGGAACTTTTTCAGTTGGTGAAGTGTCATTATCTACTGAGAATCTGACAGCAGCTCCATACAATCTCTTTACTGCACGATTAACCTCATATTGGCCCTAGGAAAAAGCCCTGTGTTTGATCTATGATTATGCGGATGTAATCACACTCCCCAGGGGGACCCAGTGTCGGGGGAGTCAAATGCGTGTTTGCCAAGTGTTTTCTCAACTCACTTCTCTTTGTATACATGTCGAAAGGTGACAAAACCACAAGAAAGGGTTCTCAGCGGTCATCCGCAGACCTTCGGTCATATTACCCACAACAGGATAAGAAAGCATAAACCACTGAAAAAAACAAAATGACGTCGACACGCCAGGGCTCAGCGGCGGCCCAAAAGACACGTGAAAACAAGTCGCAAACTGCGGCCTCTTCAGCATCACCCCTCTGTGACTCTGGCTCATCCCCCGTGCATTCCCCGACCTTCTCTCCTCCCAATTCACCCTCTCTATCTGATGGCTCTGTGACTGAAGGCCACACATTACCGGCGGAATTACGAGCCCTGTTACAGTATATCCCTTCTAAGGATGATCTTGAGGCCCTGGGCACGAGAATAGAGGGGGCGCTAAGGAAGGAACTCGATGCTACAAACCAATCTGTCGCAGCCATTGATGCCCGTGTTACTACTCTTGAGACATCATCCACCATGGTTGAGGCCCGCTTATCTACTCTGGAATTCAATCAAAAAGTTCTGCAAAAGTATTACTTTGAGCTGTCCCTACATTCGGAAGATAACGAAAATCGGAATAGGAGAAACAATGTTAGGATGCGTGGGATACCGGAAGCGACGGGACGAACAGATCTTAGGGCAACCGTGACGGCCATTTTCAATAAAATCCTCAACCGGCCTGTAGACACTAACATTGAAATGTATAGAGTACACAGAGTACAAGCTCTGCGCTCATCTCCCAATGCCCCTCCTAGAGATGTCCTCTGCCGCATTCATTTCTTCACCCTAAAGGACGATCTTATGCGCAAGGCATGGACCCATGGCCCGGTCGACTTTG
>CM070043.1:18280379-18290417 GCA_036250615.1 Ptychadena robeensis | reverse complement strand
GGGGGGGGGGTAACCCAATGAGGGCTTCCACCAATCATTGGCATCCTAGGGAGGAGGGACATTGGGTGGGAAGGTCCCAGCTGCTCCCTGCCAAACCCCTAGCCAGCCGACCACAGGGGGGATGGAAACTCCCACATACAATGATGGGTGGGGAGGATACCTGGCGATCCTGCCAGTCTCAAGTGAGCCCCCTAACCTGAGCCAAGGGCAAGGCACCGGGGGCGCACGACACCCAGTGATGCGCCCGAGCCAGCGCAATGGTCCCGACGACAGGGGGAGGGTCCAAGACGGCAGCCGACTGGCCGAGGCGCGCATGCGCTCCAAGCCTCAGGCTGCCGTCAGAGACCAGTGGAAGCGAGCTGGAGCGCAGTTGCGTTCCATGTCTCGCCACGCCCCCCCTCCTCTCCTCCTTACCCGGCTCAAAGACAGGCTGAGCCTGTAATCCAGTCAGGGGTCCAGGTGTACGAGGCCACCCCGGGTTGAGAACCGGGTGGGGGGGGGGTCAGTACTAGAGGGGTTCCCCAGATGTAAGGGGAAGGTATCCTCATTGAATAGACCTAGTGCCAAGATAGCCTAAGGCAAAGATCCACATAAGGAGGGGTCCCCATCCGGAGGAACTTAGGCTGGGAGTTGTTACGACAAATGATACAATATTAAAACAACCATCTCTGTATAGTAATCTAGAAGATTGCAGTACGATTAAATCAATTTGTAAATAGTAGAATATAATAAGATATATGGGTAATGCTAATGATAATGGACTAAGTCTAGAGCAATAATGTATGCATGGTTTCTGGTGTCACCATGCACCTCTAATTCAGTGTACCGAGAAATACAACAATCAATCACAATTTTACATAATTATATTTGGTGAACTATATATAAACGTTCTACAGCACATAATAATCAAAACTAATCTTACATATTGCTAAACATTATTATACGTATATGATGATTTCCCATATCTATATCTATGGCGTATTAGAGGGGTAGGGGTGTAAATGTGATCATAAAAGCTAGCGATCTATGTGTAAGGTAATCTGTCAATCTGGTAGGAAGGGTTTGAACGATACTGCATCGTTCAGACCGAGAAAGTTTGTTGCTGCAAGTGCATAAATCCACCTTTGCTCTTTCTGCAGTAAAGGGATGTCAGTGTTGCCACCTCTTATCGTGGGGATCACGCTCGTCAGGACACTAAAAGATATTCCTCTGCCATCATATGCGTGATGGAACGTCACATGGCGGTTTGGTGAGGTTCCCACTCGTGATGTAACCTATATGTTCTCTTATTTGGCCTCTGAATTCCCTTTTAGTCTTCCCAATCTCAAAGTTAAAGTGTACCTATGATAAAAAATGAAAGTGTTACTTATTTCCAAATCGCTATTTCATCAATGTATTCTACTTTCAAAGAAAGTATACTATTCTGTTTTGCCATTAGTCTGCCATTCATTTATATGGTTTGCAAATCTTTTTTATTTATAATTATATTTTATTTATTAATTATATTATAGGATGTATTGCATGTGTTGATGACACTGAATTCACAATAGGCATAAAGACCAAAAAGTAAAGGATACATGAATTCTTTAGTATGATATAGCATGGGATTTTCTCAGTGCTGAACTGAAACGCTTCACTTATCCCAAGGTTTAATAGGTCACATTCATAGGAGTTGAAGAAACTGATCTCTTATTGCCATCTGTCAGTTTTGCAGCATGTGAAATGGTTTTCTGTATACCTTTGATCTCTTATTAAATTTTTACTCAAACATGATGTAATATATTTATAAAAAGAAACTGGGGAAGTGGGATAAACGAACTGTGTTTCATTCAGAATAATTGTGCTGTATTAGTTCCTACTATTCCAATATTCCTCAGACGGAAGGGGAATAAGGAAGAAAAAAGGAACAGAAGAGAAGGAAAGGGTGCTTGCTTTATGTAAAGAAAAGGAATTAGAATAAAGGACCCATTGCCAAGGGAAGGGAGAAGAAGGGAAGAATGGCCCACCTAGCAGTTGGCACCACAAGCGGTCGGGATTTTAATAAGATGAAGGGAAAAAAGAGAAAAGAGAGGGGGAAGGGAAAAGAAGAGGAAAGTAGAAAGAAAAACACAGGTAGGAGGTGGTGTGGAAAGGAGAAGAGGGGCAAAATGAGAAGAAAGTGGAGGAGAGAAGAAAAGAGGAAATAATAGACCAAAGAAGAGAGTTACATTTTTTTGGGGGGGAGGGGCAAATTTCATCTTACTGACTCTGTGAACTATGAACATGATATCATCACCATCATTGCTGGAGTTTTATGGAAGGGCTATGAGAAAGAAAGTATTGCTCGATTTTCAAAGTTGAAATTTATCCAATTTGGTTGGGAGGGTAGGAACCATACCCAAGGGTTGGCCAGCCCCTGTGAACTTTTAAGGTGAGTACCTGGTATAAAAGTAGTTCCAGTGGAGAGATAAACGTATATACTTTAATTATCACAACATTGATACACAGAAGATTGAGGTGGGGAACAATTTCATCATAAAAGTATTGCAGTCTGTGGGGTTACCTCTATGGGAGGTTAAAACCCTTGCATTTAAAATCACAACATTACTGATTATTCCTGATGCACCGATGGTTCCAAACAGTTAATATTACACAGTATTCGTACTCTGTTCCCCACCTCAATCTTCTGTGTATCAATGTTGTGATAATTAAAGTATATACGTTTATCTCTCGACTGGAACTACTTTTATACCAGGTACTCACCTTAAAAGTCCACAGGGGCTGGCCACCCCTTGGGTATGGTTCTTACCCTCCCAACCAAATTTGTAGTTAAACGGATGTGGTGAGGCAATATGGCTACCGTATGATCCCCCCTCCCCCCTATTCTGATATTGAAATTTATCAAGTTGAAATTTATCAAGTTGAAATTTATCAAGTTAAAATGTATCAAGTTAAAAAGTATCACGTTGAAATTTATCATGTTGAAATTTATTAAGTTGAAAGTTATCAAATCGAAATTTTGAATCTGAACTTAATTTTTGCAAAGATTACATGCACCAAAGTAATAGTTTTTGTCCCCACACTCCTTCTCTACATCTCCAATTATCAATTTTGGCTATGATACCTAGAGATGGTCGAATTTTTTTTCAAAAATTCGACCATTTCGCCGATTTCGAGTTAATTGCAAAGCCCCTGAACATGGTATCATCACCAAACTTGCTGGAGATGTAGAGAAGGGTTGGGGGTATACTCCAAAAAAGAAAGTATGTCTCTAACACAAATAGTTTTTGCACAAATTAAGTTCAAAGTCAAGTAAAAATTTCGAAAATCGGAATTTCGACTTTAACTTTGAACTTAATTTATGCAAAAAGTACATGTGCTAAAGCAACACTTCTTTTTTTCAAATGTTCCCACAACCCTTCTCTACATCTCCAGCAAGTTTGGTGATGATACCATGTTCAGGGGCTTTGCAATCAGCTCACAAAGTTAGCAAGTCGAAAAATTCGACCATCTCTAATGATACCTCATTCAGGGGTTTTGCTATTTACTTTCAAATAAACTATTTGAAATTTCACGGCCACTTGAGCAAAATGTGCAGAAGGTAACAAGGAGGATAGAGGTTGACTTTGGGGGCAAACTAGAAAAGTTAAGGCTAATTTCCCACCAGACTGCCTCCCCTAACTGTACCTTTTCAAACCTTCTGGCAGCTGTTAATGGGACTAGCCACACGGTTCGATTTTAGCATTAAATAGACGTTTTTCAATCAAAAAAACGATCGATTGTAAAAAATCGATGTGCTGCCCACATAGTACAATCGATGATCATTGATAAATTTTTGTCAAATCGTCGTCGAAAAGTGATCAGACAGGTTGGAAAATTTTGCTCGATTGTACAATCATCGAACTACATTCCTTGCAGCATTTTAGTCGAATCAATGATTCTTGATTTGTGTGGCTACTTCCCTTTAACTTCCAACTAAAACTTAAATTGTAAGAGGAATTCAATCGACGATTTTGGATTACTTTGATGAATTTTTCAGTCGAAATTTAACAATAATCGGACTCCCCATGTGGTATACATCGATTAAATTAAAAATCGATTTTCAATTTTTTTGATCGAACTTCAAAATCTAATCGAACGTCGATTGAAAGCTAAATTGAACCATGTGTGGCTAGCTTTACAGTGTGATACAGATACAACAGAAAGACAAAAAAGGGGAGGTGACATAAGTGAGCAGATGGGAAGAAGGGAAAGGAATAGAAAGAGTGGGAATGAGGAGATAAATAGTAAGGAAGAATATTTCTGATCAATTGTCATGGTTTACAATCATTTTCAAATTATTTGTGTGTAAAACACAGCATAGTGTACATTTCCATATTTATATTACCTCGTTTCACAGATCAGTTCCTTATTTGTTAAATATTCTTAAATTTTTAAAGGGTTAGGTGAAGCAGTAAAGCAGATCATTATTTCTTTTGTGCATATGTAAGATTTGTGGATCAACCAATGACAACAGATGGGCGCAATACAACTATCCTTTTTTGCAACTTCATAAGAATAGCTTAAGCCCCCCATACACGTTCCGATTTTTCGTACAAATTTTGCCCAATCGACCGGGAGATCGGACGGGGTGACCTCGGGAGAAAAATCGGCCGAAAAATTGGTCGGGACCGCTTAGGGCCTGTTCGTTAAATTTGGTTGATCTGCTGTTAATAAAATAGTGTCGGGCCGATCGATCGGTGATAATTCAAATTTCGATTTTTCGTCTCAGCCGACCGATCGACCATAACATTTTATGTGAAAATCGAGTGACCCGATCGGACGAAAAATCGGTCAGGAGAAAAATCAGAACGTGTTTGGGGGGCTTTACAGTGAATATCACAGAGGCAGGATATTCCAGCATAAAGTGCAGAGCAATATTCCACATAGGGTAGTTTGGCCAAACAGGGCTGTTACTTGAGCATCCTGTGACTGGAGGGTGATGGGCTGCAGTCTCACAACAATGGCAGGTCCTCCACTAGTGATCAGTTCTGCACTACAGTCAGTGCTGCATGCCACCCCACTGGAATCTTGGCACATGGATGGAGAAGCGGTGGATCCTCGTAGCTGGGTCCTGCAAGTGTAATGTGTGCTATTGCTCTCATTGACTGCTTGCAAGCCGGGCTGTATTTATGAGGGTCACAAATCTCGGAAAAGGTTACCCAGCTACTCTTACTCCAACAAAACCTCCCTCTCTGGTTAACAGGGCACTGTCTTATATAACCTCTGTCCCAAGATGGATTATGGGCTGGGGCTTTAAAGGGGACAGTATTTCTGGCTGCCTCTGGATGCATTATATTATATATATATATTTTCCCGATTTGACGTAAACACACGTAGTTGTGTTTAAAACAGAATGGCCAAACAAGTAAGCAAGCTCCCTGTCAGTGAATTAAATATTATGAAATTAATCTCAATAATCTCATGGCATTGTGATGGCAGACTTAAGCTAGGAACACACGGCTCGATTTAAGCGTACAATCGATGTAAATCAATTAAAATTTACATCGATTGTACCAAAATCGTAGCGCGGACACATGGTACAATCGACGATTTTAGTTCGATGAAGAGCATTACATCGATTGAAAAGTGATCGGACTAGTTGGAAAATTATCGTCGAATTGTACCATGATCGTACTACTTTTTCATTTTCATCGTACAATTGTATTCGATGAAGTGATAGTTTAGTCAATAATCGGTTTTCTACATCGATATTGTACTATGATTGTATGACACTATAGCGCACACGGTACAATCGATAAAATACCAAAATCGAGGTTCTTCATCTAATCTTACATCGATTGTATGCTTAAATCGAGCCGTGTGTTCCTAGCTTTATCCCTTATCTGCAAGTGATATAATGTACATGCTACATCCATGTGTGTTGTTATTTTGTTTAAGGCTCAGTAAAAGGATATGAAATTCACACAGCGTATGCTAATAGAAATAGCACCGTAAGAATGATCCTATTTGCATAATTTGTAATTTGGAAAACCCGGCAGTGAACATTTCGAAGAAAAAAATTGGTGTAATTAAAACAAAAAGAAAAACACAGCCAACTGTTTTAAATGTTTTACAATAGATGTGAAAACAGGGAATGCAGATATTGAACACATTAAGCTAACTTATCTAAACATATTTTAATCTAACCTATCTATTTTGTATATAGGACACATTTTGTAAATTTAAGTTTAATTCTCTTTAGTTTGTTGGTGTTCCACCATGTTTTTCTCTAATAAAATATCTTATTTAAATGGTTTTTTTTTTCAGATTTATTAAGCACAGCAGCCTACCATTTTATGTATTACGTTATACAGTATGTTTGCCCTGTACAACAAATTTGTTACTCAAAGTATGCTGCTCTTTAAACAATGTGTGGAATAAACCATTTGCTCAAATGTTAAGATAGAAATGCACTAAAACCACATACAACATTTGCTTAAATACAATTGACACCTGTCTTTTCACAGAATTAATGACCTCACTAATTGAACTCAATACTATTATTTTAAACAAGCCCCTTTCAATAATTATTCAATTACACAGTCAGCAGCTTGCATGTCATGACTGTTGGGTCTGTTGGTTTTCTATTATTCTACTACACTTAGTAAATTATTTGCCATGTAGAAATATATCTTCTACGAAAACAGTGATTGATCAAGTTGGTGATGTTGCATTTCTATTATTCTGAGCACAGCTGTATGTCCCCTATTGCATTGGTTGGGATGCCAAATGTTTTCAAATATACCTTAGATATATATTTAATATATTAGAACCTGTAATTATGCAAAATTTACCAACAATATTTACATTTATATACTCTTAGTCATGTTAGGAGGTAATAAAATTCCATTAGGAATGTTTTATTCTATAGTACTGTTAGCTGACGATGAGTATGTTAAGTTTAAACAAAGACAAAAAAATAGATACACAATTTTTTTTAACCTTCTGAGCGTTCTCCCCGAATTAACTCGGGCTGAGTTTCATGCATCATGAAACTCAACCCCAGTTAGCCGGAGGAACGCCCGAGGTCTCGCCGTCTTCTGACGCGAAGGGGACGGGGGTAGACGCGAAGGGGACGGGGGTAGGCGGCGCCATAGACCTCCATGTAAATGGAGGGGCGTCGCCTTTCTCCATCATAAGTCCGGCGTCTCCAGTGACGCCGGGCTTATGTAAACAACCTTCAGCTGAGCAGGCAATCGCGGCATGGTTTTGAAAAAACCCTCAAAACCATGAAACGCTCAGAGGGTTAAGGAAGTGGGCTGGATTGGGGAGCTAAATATATATAACTAAAATATAGCTGAAATATATTTAGTGACATATTTGATTAAAGAATAGTACAGCCAGAATACTGCAGAGTTCAAAAATAATCCCACTGTGGATTAAAAAAATCTGTTCCATGTTCATGTTTTATGCAGAGATGCAAAGAAACCTGTGGATAAAGCCCCAGGCATTGGTTATTAGAATATAACCAAGTGCCACTTGACCTCCAGGCATATTACTAATACAAACCTTCACCTTCCAAATTGCAAAAAATATTGGCACTACTTTATTAGACACTGATACAAAAAGAGCAAGAAATATACACAACAGAAGATTTTTATTATAATGATTTATCTGATGTTGTTCTTTATATTGTAAAATGCAAAGAATATAAACCCCAAAGGTAAATAAATAATGAACCCAATATCAAGAAAACAGTATTTTGTTTTTTGTGACTGCTAGTTGTTAAGGTGTTTTTTAAGATATCCACTTGAAAAGCAATTGATGCAAACAAAATGAAAATGTATTTTTAGATCAATGTATTTGTGGATGCTTACCATTTCAAATACAAGATACTCATAGGACTTAATATATTCGCTTTGTCTCAAGACTCTAATTAAATTCACTGGGAGTGACTTGCGGGAAGCATGTCTGGTTGCTTAGACATGATTATATTTATTTTCTTTAGTTATGTCTTTTTAATAATGTTTAGCCTTTTAATATTATTGGTCACCCCTTTGGACTGTCACTTCATCCCACCATAGCTTCTTCAATATTCTTGGTTCTCAACAAACTGCATTTTAATTATATGTATTGTTGTACTTGTCTAGCGAGTTAGAATGGGGTATTGGAGCTTTGGAAGGGTAATGGAGCTCTGTAAAAAAATGATGCTATGTTGTCTTAACAGGACCACAACCCATAATATGGGGAGAGAACAACCCTTAGGATCTTCTACAATATACTTACATAAATATACATTTTATTATCTCAAATAAGCTCAAATAGTTTTTTATACTGTGAAAGACTTGCTGAGAAATATTTGGTTATCCCTACTGAAGCCTTAAGCAAGGCATACATATGTTTTGATTTTAGCGTTTGATCCATATAAAATGATCAAAGTTTACATCGTTCAAACTTTAATTGTATACTGCACACATGGTTCAATTGACCAAAATTGTTCAATAACGATCAAAACATCAAAAAGTGATCGGACAAGTTGTAAAATTATCACTGATCACACTAAAATTGTAGCATTTTGTTTGTTGGCTGGGTCGATTCAATGATTTGATATTTAATGAACACATTACACATGTGCTTTTTTATCTAAACTAAAATCGTCGATTTTAGTCGTATTATGATCAAACCTTCCATGTGGTACCATTTAGGATTCAATTATGATTGATGTTCGATGAAAAGATCAAGATCTAAAATCGAATCAAAGATCGATTGTGCAAAAATTTTACTGTGTATGCCTAGCTTTATTCAGCAAAAAAATCTTGTGTTTTTCCTTCATTGTTCTCTAAATTGCACTATAATCATAGCAATGGCTTAAATCTGCAGGTGGTCCTCATTACCTACAGTCCTATTTACATTACTTTCAACTGCACAGAAGTGCTGCACAATGATTCTCCATTCAATGGACGAAGCTCGAGCACATCACACTTTGCTCAAGGGTTCATCGCTTGAATGGGTATTGACCCGTGTATGGCCAGCTTTAAGATCACCAAGTTAAATAGATAGATAGGGAGCCTAAAAAGATAAAATCTCAGTGATTCTGAAGAAAGTTAAGAATTTTACCCAAGTGTGTGAGTTACAAACCTTTATCTACTAAATACTTTCTTTAAACTGTTTACAAAAGTCCTTGTGTATAGATTACTTCCCCTCAGTCCACCAAGATCAGGAACCACTGTTACATTGCACAGTGGTTCTCTTGTGTTGATGAGACTATGCAGAGGGAAGAGTTAACCTCTTCATAGAAGTCAGGGGTAACGTTTTGACAAACAATGATTTGACCCCCCCCCCCTCCCCAGTGTGACTTGCTGTGAATTTCTAACACAAAAAGCAATAACCCTGAGCCACACTTGGGGAAGCTTACCTGCTTCAGGCAATAATGTGTCATCCCGCAAGGGATCACTCCTCTCTGGGGAGTCTAAAAATACAGGCATAGACGTTGGCAGCCCTGATGTTCCTGACGTCATAAGGCATTGGCATCCCAAGTTCTCACATTTCCGTCATTGACAAGATGGCAAATAACCCTTACCCACTTCTATTAATCATATTTATACCGGTCTGAGCTCACCACACCCTGTGTATTTTTGTGGTGTGGAAATTGATAAAACCTATTAAATCTATTTTTTGCGTTAGGGTAAGTAGGTCAGCTTCAACTGCCCATTTTAGGAGTCGGTTGTCCATAACTGTGAGCAGGTGAGATGGTCAGGTGTATACATTTGCAAGAGCACAAGCAATCGTTTGATAAATGGGCTGCATGAGGCCGGGTATCGCTTCTCTGCCTTTTGGCTAAGATCAAGTGTAGTATCTGTTCTTATCAGTTTCCTGGGGAGTGCTTCGGTACTCCCTTCCGGCAGACTGGGACGCTCTGGGGTAACCTGGACGTCCTAGAAACCGGCATGGCCTGCGAGTACGGGACGGCACCGACGGTAGATCGGGCCGCTGGCTGACTTGCCGTCATGTGGAGTTATTGGTGGTGGGAATGGGAAACCGTGTCCTCTTCGGAGGATGCGTGTCAGTACCGCCCAC
>CM070043.1:18266409-18280279 GCA_036250615.1 Ptychadena robeensis | reverse complement strand
TTTGTGCACTCACTTTTGAGTTTGTCACTAGTTGCACACGAGTTTTCGTATGGGTGCGTGAACTCTCCGAGGCTCAATAAAAAAAAAAAAAATATGGGCTGCACAGTTGGAGTCTTTTAAGGATGCACATTTTAGACTGCATATGCACCGCTTCAGCAATAAAATGGGTCGCATGCTGGCCAATCTTACTAGAGATAGGGGTGGGCCCTCCTACATTGCGGGCTTGAGAAACCGCTCGGGGTGATCTGTCACTCTCCTAAGGCCATCAGTGATGTCCTTTTGGACTATTTCCAGGACCTGTATAAGGAGCGTTCCCCTACCCCAACTGGGGGAGTTGACTTCCTAGCCTCTCTTCAATTGCCCGTGATTTCCTCTCAATTTCTGGATATGTTGAATGCCCCTATCCAGCTGGAGGATGTGCAAACAGCGGTTAAATCGCTCTCTAATAACAAGGCGCCTGGCCCTGATGGCCTGCCTTCTGAATTTTTTAAGTTGTTGCTCCCACAAATAGGTGACTCGCTCACAGCACTGTATGGTTCGGTATGGGGGGGGGGGGCCTACTTTCCAACTGCGCATGAAGCCTGTATTAAACTGATCCCAAAAAAAGATAAGGACCCCTTGGATCCTGGGTCTTATAGACCCATCTCATTAATAAATGTGGATGCAAAAATCCTCTCCAAAATTATTGCAAACCGAGGTTTGCCCTGCCCCCCTCGCATGTCTTCTACCACAATCAGGTCATTAGCTTCTGGCGTTCTTTACACCTGATGCCGGATGTGGCGTTTCAAGCTCACTCCTTTGACTCCTTTCTATAGCAACCGCCGACTTCACTTTCCCGACTCTACAACTACTTACTGACAGCGACCAACGACAAATACGGGTGCGGGACTCATTCTACTTGGACGAAGGACTTTGACTTACCTGACCTGCCGGACAAGGTGCTACAGGGATATGGCTCGGTGCGCAAACTTATCACGAGCGAGCAGTGGAGAGAAACACAATTCAAAATTATGCATAGGGCCTATCTGGGGTTTTACCCTATTGCCAACTCGTCTTTGTCACACATCGTTTCCTCGGGTACCTGCCCTAAATGTGGCCTGTTTAAGGCCCCTCTGACTCACTGCCTGTGGTCTTGCCCGGGTATCTCAACGTTCTGGAAGGAGGTTCTTCACTATATTTTGGATATCACTAAAGAGCGTATTCGCTTGGAGCCCCTGCTTCTCTTGTTTGCTTTTTTGGATAGCTCTGCCCAGACAGATATCCCCTCTTCTCTTTCACAGTGGGCCCAACTATGTCTTCTCACCGCTAGACGGTGCATTATGCAGATGTGGCTGTACCCAGCTCCGCCATCGATACCACTACTTCAGCGTTCGCTCAGGGACTTGTTTTATATGGAGCGCTTGCTAGCAGAGACGGCCCCTGATAAATCAGTGACCCAATTCTTCAGAAGATGGCGCAAGTACATTGGTAAAACACTGTCTTGGGGGGAAATCGAGCAACTGATGTATCATCACCGTTATTCTACATGGTATGCCACCAACGATTTGCGCAATACTGAGGGTGTTGAAACTGGTGGGGAGGGAGGAGGATGAGGATGCGAGTGTTGCCTCGTCTCCCTAGTGGGGGGTGTGCTTCTCTAATGTGTCTGGGCTCTTTTGCCTGGCCGGGGCTACTCTGTGTGTGGGCTTACTGCAAGATGCCTGGTGGAAGTAGGGTGGAACAGCTTATGTATATTTCCCTGTTTATTTGTTTTTCTGTTTCTTTTGATTGTTTTATGTTGTTATCGACTTTATAATTTTCTGCTTTTTTGCTGCCTTCCAGGTCTACATATCACGTATGTTTTTTTTTTGCACTTCCTCGTTGATTCTAGGTCTGGAGGACGCTGGGTGTTGGTACATCCCTATCTGTTATTCTGTCGATTGTGTTTGTTTTATTAGTACTACAGTGCTGTATTTCATCCCGTCTGCTACAATTCTGGCTGTCTGTTTTTTCATGGCTGTATTGCTAATTTTGTTTAAAATTGTTTTGAAAATCTAATAAAAAAATAAATAAATAAATAAATAAATTATCCATCTTCTTCACCCCGACCGAAATCTTCTGGCACCCGGTAAAAAAAAATAAAACCAACTACTATTGGCCCGCACCAAAAATACAGGCCAAGCCAAAAAAATACTGCTCCCCCCTCCAAAA
Source organism: Ptychadena robeensis (assembly GCA_036250615.1). Taxonomy (NCBI): domain Eukaryota; kingdom Metazoa; phylum Chordata; class Amphibia; order Anura; family Ptychadenidae; genus Ptychadena; species Ptychadena robeensis. The sequence goes on along the minus strand of CM070043.1, from coordinate 18,278,089 downwards.
AACATAACAATCGTAGAGTCAAAATTATTCCAAGGGTCTTCCATCCGATGGGCAAAAAAAAAAAATCTTCACTCTCCGTCCGGAGCACTGCAGGTGAGGTCCTTTCTTCTCGAAGTCCAGCGCTGGAAAGGGTTTGACTTCTGGTCATGCAGACAACACATGGTTTCTGTTGTCAAACAAAAGCACAGACCTTACCTTGTACCCTAGGAAAGGGAAGGAACAATCCTTGCTTTTTTTTTTACTGTGAAAGTATATACTGACAGTGGATCTTGGAATTTATCAGACTTCGGAGTCAGCTAATATATTTATTTTTTCAGCCTTAAAAAGAAGAAAGGGAGTTGCTTTTTGTTTTGACGCAAATATGAGATCTGAGCTGTCTTTTATTTCTACAAACTCTATAATTATTATATTATATATTAGTTTTGTTGGTAACATTATAACAGCCAAAGCCCTGACAGAAGTAAAATTGGTGACAATGTCTGTACTCCAGTACATCCAAAGTGCTACAAATTGAAAATTGATGTGCACATCAGAGCAGACTCAAGCACTTGTCTGCTGGCAAAAAATCCTGATCAAACATCTCTTAGATGTTTTTGGATAGCTAATGATAGGTTGCATTGTATTTGTTTGTAAAGATAACTGTGTTTGATCTCAATCTTTCTTAGGATTTTTAACTTTTAATTAGTCCTATCCCCCAACTGTTCAATCCACATGATACCACAGTTTTAAAGATGAAAACTATTTCAAGACAACGATGAAAATAAAGAACACTGTTGGTTTGTGATAGAACATTAATCATCAAGATGTTGATGCTGTTTTGGAACTGTGGTCCAGATGTAGGCGGTCAAATATATTTATGCCTTGTGAGATTCAAAGGGAGGCATTCGGCTAGGGAAACAAAATATACTTTAATTACTTTCTTACAATGAACAGAACTGACAAGAATTGCATTGATGAAAGCTATTCTTTTTGGAATTGATGGAATTTACATATTTAACGATGCCTTCCAGAAGACAAAGCATTGTCATGCCATGATAGATTCTCATTGATATTCTGTACTATGCTTATATGAAATGAAACGCAGTGAATCAGATATTACACTTGGGCAAGCATAAAGTTCATGGACCAGGTTTTAGGACTGTGCAGCACAACAAACACAGTTTCAAACACGTACAGTATAAAAAAATGCACAACTTTCTGCACATCATAATTACACTGCATATAGCATGGTAAGAAAGAAAATGTTACTTCTAGTACTGAACATTACTTTTCCATGAGGCAGATTGAGAACAATCTAAACTGTATCTCATATGCAATAAATCATGCTACAATTAAAGCGAAACTTCTGGTTAAAATAAATTCCATAAAATAGAATTACTCTGTTATCACTATTGTTGAGCAGCATATGGTATATTGGAATCCGCCTAATTTCGCGAATATACAAATAGTTTTCTAAATTCATAAAATTTGATTCGTCTGTATTCTATTGCCTTACATTGCGCATGCTCGTGCGCAATGATTCACAAATATTCGCAATGCTGCTTTACAGCTTCTTTTCCTCATTCTGTGATCTTAGCCAGGAAGAGCGAAGTCCGAAGTGTGTATTGCACATATCCATTTGCAATGCGCACACATATGCGCGATGTATGCCGGTAAAAAATGTTGAAGCATAATATGACGAATATCCGCCATTGTGAATATCTGCCCGCACATTCGCGAAATATTGCGAATTCTCGAATGACAGATATTCGTCGAATATATTCGAATTTCGAATATTCTCGCTCAACACTAGTTATCGCTAATACAGTATGTCAAATAATACATTGAGCATCTGGAAAGTATTCATAGCGCATCACTATTTCCACATTTTGTTAGGTTACAGCCTTATTCTAAAATGGCATTCCACACACAACACCCCATAATGACAACATGCAAAAATACAACAGTTGAGAAAGCACATGTACATACGTATTCACAGCCTTTGCCATCAAGCTCAAATGTGAGCTCAGGTGCATCCTGTTTCCTCTGATCATCCTTGAGAAGATTCTGCAGCTTAATTAGAGTCCACCTGTGGTAAATGCAGTTAAGTGGACATGGTTTGGAAAGGCACACACTTGTCTATAAAAGGTCCGACAGTTCATATCAATGCACAAACCAAACGTGAACTCAAATGACTTGTCTGAAAATCTGTGAGACAGGATTGTCTCCAGGCACAAACCAGGGAAAAGTTACAGAAAAATGTCTGCTGCCTTGAAGGTCCCAATGAGCACAGTGGCCTCCATCATTCGTAAGGGAAACTTTTAAAATCACAAGGACTCTTCCTAAAGTGAGCCTAAGTCAGGGAGGTGGCCATGAACCCATTGGTCACTCTGTTAGAGCGAGCTCCTGTGGTCCTCTGTAAAGAGAGGAGAATTTTCAGAAGGAAAACCATCTTTGCAGCAATCCACCAATCAGGCCTGTATGGTAGAGTGGACAGATGGAAGTCACTCCTTGTTAAATGGCACATGGCAGCCCACCTGGAGTTTACCAAAAGGACTCTATGACCTTGGGCAGGCACCGCTGATTACCAGGCCAATATCATCTTGAAGCATGGTGGTGACAGCATCAAGCTGTGGGGATGTTTTTCAATGACAGGAATTGGGGGACTAGTCAGGATAAAGGGGAAGATAACTGCAGCAATGTAAGAGACATCCTGGATGAGCATCCATATTGCTCTTGAACTCTGGGGCTATGATTAATCTTTCAGCGGGAGCACACAGCTAAGATATTCTAAGAGTGGATACTTGAGTGGTCCAGCCAGAGCCCAGTCTTCAATCTGATTGAACATATCTGGAGAGATCTCTGGACACTTCCCTTCCAACCGTATAGAGTTTGAGAGGTGCTGCAAAGAGTAGTGGGCAAAACTGGCCAAGCATAGGTGTGCCAAGCTTATGACATTATATTCAAGAAGACCTGAGGCTGTAATTAGTGATGGCCGATCATCGGCCAGGTCCTTCACAAAACAGGCGGATCAGACTTTTAGAAAAGTCCGACATTGGCCTGTTTGCAGAGAGAGAATCAAATTCCCAGCCTGTTTGCAGGGAATTTGAATCGGAAAAAACGAATGTGACATCACTGAATCTGGAATAAGGCCCTAACACAGTGATTGTCAACCTTTTAAGATCCGCGACCCCGGATGTCCCAAAGTGTCACTTCCTGTATTTGGAACGCGTAAGTGCCAGTGCAAGGTGTCCACATTCCAAATACTATGTCATTTCTGGCACGATCAGGTAAGTGTAATGTCCCCTCCCTTATAATTTTCCACCCCGCACATAATTTGCACAAACAGGGTGGGAAAATATAAGGGTGTTAGCAACAGCTCAGATGCTTCCAGTGAACTTGGCGACTCCTGTGAAATGGTTGTTCGACCCCCATGGGGGTCCCAACCCACAGGCTGAAAACCACTGTTCTAACATAACAAAATGTTAATACTTTCTGGGTGCACTGTATGTTTAAAATTTAAGTAGTACCTGATTTTAAGTAACTCTGAGCCTCTTGCATAGCAGCACAAACAGTCAGTAAGTTTGTGTTCACAGGAGGCTGGTGCAGGATTTTCATGATATAAGATAGTGTGGAAGGGTCACTTTGGACAAATCCAAACCTAAAAAGAGACATAGAGTTAATGACCATAATTAATAGTAGAATTAGTTAATTTTATTTGTTAAAGGGAACAAATCCTATGCAACAGCTTAATAGGATTTGTTTAGCCTTTGCTAAGACACTGTAATAGTAATAAACTATTGACCTGAAACAGATTTAAAAAAGCATGGATGTTCCCATGTAATGACTTCAGAGGGACAACTTAATGCGTTATGCACTTTTAGATGCAATGCATAAAATATTTTGCTGTACTTGGAAAATTAATAGTTGCCTTAATTAATCCAATAAAACATGCTTTGTAGCTAAAATAGAGAGTATTTTATAGAAATATTCTATATAATTTCATTTTTATTTGACATGCTTGTTTAGCAAGATGTCAGTAGTAAAGTAACCAAGGCATGCCTTTATCAAAAGAGACGCTGATAATGGTACATATAAACTGATAATATTGAAAATAATATAGCAGAATGCAAATACTAAATGTAAAGGGCCATTAAGGTTATTATGAGTAATGATTAGATTATTTTCATCCTAAACCTGGCATTTTTCCCAGCTGGATTAGGAATTGAGGACCTTAAAGTGGTAGACTAAGAAATCTATCTGCCAATATAAATTCTGAAGCCAAATTTTGTATAACTAACTATGGATCTATTAGTAAAACCATCTAAGACATATCAAATTATATAAATGGTGTGGGGCAACATCTGCAATATCACAGTCGATCATGAGAGGGAGATCACTGCCAGGGACAGTTTAAGCCGCTGAATTATATTTATATAGATGCACAACCCTAAAAACTGCGTTTATGGCAGCATAAAGTGACAGCTCTGGGCCTCATTAACATCTCATCTGATCTAGCCCAGAAAAGTTAGAAAATGGATTAGGTAAAAAAAACTTGAGAGTTAGAAAAATGGAGTAGAAAAAAAATGGATGTCATTCAGGAATGTTCTTCACTAGGCCTCATCACAGCTGGTGCCTCCCTGCTAGCCTGCTAGAGAGACTGCTAGGGATAGTCCTCTTACTGTCACTTTGCGGCCAGACATCATGACGTCCATCACAGCATACATTCCTTTCCATCTACAGCCCAGACTTTCACTTCACAAATGTAAAAGTCTCTCAGCTACATTTCTGAGCAGTTGGGGATCTTCGGTCGCAGACATGCAGTTTCTGTCTCCTAAAGGGACTTCCATCATCTTCCTGACTACCTCACTGAAGACCACTGACTGAAGACCACACTCCTTAGAAAAGGGCAAAATATTACCTATCCCTAGACAGGGCACTCCCATATGGCTGATCACAGTTACATAATACATTTATTACCCCTTTACATTCCCAGTCTGATTTATCTAGTGTAGTCTCCAGATCCTCCTCCCATCTAAGCATGTATGGCAGTTTATATGGAGACATGAATTGATGTCAAAAGACGAAAGTAAGTATATATAGTGATTTTCAAATGAGAAAAGGAAGTAATTTCTGACACCAAATATTAATTGTGGGTGCATTCAAGGATGGAGTGGGACTAGAACTTGAAAACAAATGGGAATGCAGGATCCCTGAAAGTGGGAGTTAGGAGGATAGGTGTCTATAGGTTGTTTAAGCCTAGTCTCAGATGTGTAAAGCGGGATGGGTGAGAGGTATCTTTTAAAAAACTGTCACAGCCATTTTTTGTCTGGAACTGTCACACATTTCTATTGATGGAGAGGAAAAGTGAATGGGGGTTTAATGTGCTAAAATATATATCACTGATAAAAGTTTTCAAAAACCTATAAAATTATTATTTATACATTTAAACATACATATATTTAACAATTACCATAATATCTGAAACAACATAGTTAAAAACATTATAAAATTTATTAAAATCAATATGGTAGGAGGAATTTGTATCATATAATACATATACATTCACATTTGCATCACTTAACATCATTAACACCAAAGTTAGATGATATCTAGATGAGTCCACCTTTGAGTGACCCTTTTTTTAGGCTTTATCAAGAATATTGTATAAATACATCCAAATTTTATTACTATATATCTAGCCAACTCTAGATATCAATGTAGATACTGCCAGAGGCTCCACCCTCCCCTTTCTTTACTTTCCAGACCCAGATGCACCCTAGCATGTTTTTAAAATTAAGTAACTATTTGATTTTAAATAAAGCAACAAATGACGCACAAAATGCACGGTTTATATTATTGGCATATTTTGACTTTTTTTAAGATAGGAAAGATAGATAGATAGATAGATAGATAGATAGATAGATAGATAGATAGATAGATAGATAGATAGATAGATAGATAGATAGATAGATAGATAGATAGATAGATAGATAGATAGATAGATAGATAGATAGAGATCACTTCATATGTGCTCTTGATAAAGCCAGCTGAAAAGGTTGAATGTTATTTTTCCTGGGTAAATGGGAAGTTCCAATGTTATCAGCGCCTCATAGCTGAAGAGCTGTAATTAGGAACACAGCTATAATTGTATTTGATTGAAGTAGAAAATCTTTGATGTACTGAAGCAGTTGAGAAAAATTGCCTTTCAAATGTGAAATGGGATGAACTAATGACAGCAGTGGCCTATAAAAGATATCAGTTCAATAGGAAAAAATGGGCAAAGTGCGTATTCCCCTTTAAAAATGACATTGCTTAAATTAAGTACATGACTAGCTAGGGGTACCTAATTTAAGATTTATACACAGGTTTACTCAAAAAAGTATAACTTAAGCCAACACTTTGTTTTCCCTTTTCATAGGATAGATGCAGATTTATGCTACTGTGGGTTTGTTAGTTTATAATATATACATAGCTATAAAAATTACAGGGGTTTAACCTGCCTAGCGCTCTTGCAAGGTCCAGATTTCTGTACCAAAAGTGCACCATAGACTCTAATGGAAATAATTTTTGTGTTGTAGGCCTGTAACTTCCAAAAATCTGTCCGTACAAAGGTCTAAAGGCTGCCATACACGGGTCGGATTCGCACCGGATTCCGGCACGATCGATTCCGGGCGCGTGCACGCGAAACGATCGGGCCGGAATCCCGTGCAGCCCACCTTGTCCGTCCGATCGGGTCCGACTGATCAGGGGCTCAGAATCGGATCCGCCAGAGAACCAACATGTTGGTCTTTCGGGTCCGATTCTGCCCAGATCAGCGGGAGTTGCATTCCGGGAGGTGATCAATCGGACACGGATCCGGCAGGACAAGGTGGTATGCAGCGATCGGATTCCTTAATTGGCCAATCGATCACACCTGAGGATCCCGGCGGAATCGCCGGAATCGATCGGATGGTGAATAGATCAGCCAGGGAATCCGTGCCGTGTATGGCTAGCTTAATAGACATCCGTAATAAATTGTTTGAAACACACAATTATTATTAAAAAAAAGTACATTAATAAAAACTATAAAATGTATCATTTGAATGAAAAAATCTCTTGAATACCTATTTGTTATGAAAGATTTCAAAACAGTATTTATGTTTGTTTATAATAACATTTTTATTACAATTGGAAATGTGTTTTGCTTTTGTTTAACTTTGAATTGTATTGGATACAGTTATCACTGTATCCAATACAAGCCATTTGGCACCCTCTGAAAGGGTTAACTTCAAAGAGCACATCTTGAAAACACACTGGGGGGGGGGGTTTACAGATGTGCTCTTTGAAGATACCCTGATTTGCATATGAATGTCCAGCGGGACATTCATATGCAAATTGGGCTGGGAGAGGGGTGACATCAGCCGGCTTGCTTCAGTAAAGAAGCCAGCTTAGAGCATCAGATCCCCCCAGCACAGAACAGTGAGTATGTTCTGCTGCCAGGGATCTGAGCTGGACGGCTCCATCTCGTCCTCTGCAATACTGACAAGAAAGTGCTGGACGAGATGGAGCCGTCAGAAGCGCTAGGGGGGTTAAATTTCTCAGAATCCCCTGTCACAAACCCCCCACCAGCAATCCGTATCCTTGACCCTTCTTTACAGTCGCAGTCCCGGTCCCAGCCACTGGGAGCCCTCGGTCTGCCTTCCTCACTGTGAACAGGCCAAAATGGAAACCAATTGGTTGGAGGGGATGTGAATGCAATACACTATACAATCTCCGTACAATCTCGGTGATTGTATATGTATATCTCAGTATCACTGCCACCAGTCTGGAAAATTAGCCAGATGTCTCCTAACTAAACTATCCCTGTGGGAGAAAAAGTTAATTCAAAATAACCTAACCTAACCTAATCTAGAAATAACAATATCTATCACTAGGTAGCGTCTCTCCAGTTGCTTAGATTCTTTGTGGGTCATTCAGAACAGGTACAGACCGAAATGATTAAGATCATTTATTTTAAAAGATAAAATCGTGCATAAAAATACTAGAAAGAAGAAAAATGTAACAAAAACTAACAAAGGAACAGAGATTTTCAATAGTAAAAATAAACGGGTAAAACAGGAAAAAGAGAACTTGTCTGAGGAGCAAGAGTTTACCAGAGGAGAAGTGTCCTTAGAAATGAGTCCAACTATTGTAATCCAGTGGTCCAATTCTGGAGTTGTGATGACGGGTGTCAGAACACAAAGACGGCAGTTCGAGGTCAGCAAAAGTTGTGCAGAAGAAAGCGGTTTTAGGACAATCCAGGACAAGTTTAAGACAAAGATTTAAGACTTGAGACATAAGACTTGAGACAATCACTGTAGATGTAGATGGAGGATGCTTTTAACCCCTTCTTCCTCCATGGGAGGAGTTGACACCAGAGCTGACCAAACCTCTCACCTGGTCAGTCAGACAACCCCCTCATTAGACAGGACAGGACAGCCATGTACATATGAATATGTATAACTTGCCAGAGCAACATGTGACCATGATATGGGGGACATGTTCTTTCCCAGCATGCTTTCCTAAATTCATAGAGACCAAACATGAATAGTTTATGTTATGCTACGATGCTAACCTAGAGATCTCAGTTTTTTAATGCCACACACACTCCATCCTTATTTCCAAATATACATTTTCCTATGGAGAGTCACCTCTGTGATTTACCAGTATCTCCCATGTATGGAAATATGGTTTAATTGGCAATTTCTCCAATCATTGATCCAAGGGGTGAAAAAAGGGTCAGATTTCTCTGTTCCCTGGTTGAACCCACTCATTCACCCCCCCCCCCTCTTCTTCAGAATACCAGATACTACATGGTTTATTGGGGGGCAATAAAGTGGGTTATCTCAATGCTCAGAAGTACGGATCTCTGAGCATTTACGACCCCCTAGATGTTTACACAGGTGGGCACAACCAGGCATGGTGGACATTCCCTGGTTTCTTAGAGAATTGGTTTTTGGAATTAACTGTAAAGGGTCTGGTGGAAATGTAATTGTGGCTTAGGTTAAGATACATATGGCGATTACAATGATTATTCGTCACACCCCCCCCCCCCTCAAAAATTCCAATTACTTTTACATCTCAGCTCCTAATACGTTAGATTCTCACCATGTTCCTATCCAACACAGTATATATCACTTAGACACAGTGGGGGGGACAGTACCCCCAGTTTCAGCCCACTTACATTTGGTCCCAGATTCAGCCCACTTACATTTGGCCACACATCTCATTTCACTTCTTTCACCGCTTACACATTACACGATCAAATTTTTTTCACACTGTGATTCCTGTCCCGTTTTAGGTTGTCTTGCACTCAACTTCATTATACATTTTCCATTCATAACACACTCCTCTAACACACATTTACTACAACCCTTATGGTTGTACTCTTTATTTTGGTTTTTACACGTTTTTCCCCCAAAAAAATCCCTTTCTCTTTTCTTTCCTTTTACCTCTTTACCTCTTTTTTCTTTATCACCAGAGCACCCCAGTCACATACATTTTGAAAATGGGTGTAGGGGTCACATTAGCTTGGTTGGTTTATTTGTATTCTCACCAGGGTGTCTCTCCTGCTTTGCCTGTTGCTGTTCACGGGGGTCACTTTCCTCTGAGATACTATCTCATGGGCTCTGTCCCCTGCACCCACACCAACCTGCTAGCAACCATGTTCAATCACCCATGGGACTACCTAGGGGCTGTGCACTTAGATTGAGTCCCCGTCGGTGTGGTGGATCTCAACGGGTCGCTCAGTCCCGCCTCTCCTGCTCCTGTGACAACACGGCCAATGGATTGGAAGTGACGCGGAGGGGGTGGGCTAGCGCCTCTATTGAGGTGCTCGCCGCCCGCCCAGGGAGGGGGTAAAGCCAGGTTCCAGAAACGGCGCAGGCTCTCGCCCCCACTGACCAATCAGGACGGCATAAAGAGCTATGCGGGTCTTGCCAGTGGAGAGTCAATATTTGGCTGCTTGCCCTGGGAGGCCCTACATGGGGTCCTTATGGCCGTTGAACTGACCACTTGACAAGGGTAAGATACATTAAAACCTTGGATTTGGAGGGACTCACTATTTTGTTGGGACCCTTACCATTTGTATGTTATGACCTTCTTTCATTTATCTTACTCACCACTACTTGGGCTCCCTAGTTGGGGCTAAACCACTCAAATTGCAGCTTTGCCGGATGGTGAGTTGTCTCCCTAATCCCCAGTGGAACCTTTTTAATATCTACCTATAGATGATTTTTCACATATTCATAGATCCTCTTATATGACACCCTTACTTACTTATGACCCTTTGACTCGTTACAGTGGTGTCCTAACTGGGGGACGTTTATTTGTCCTCATGATCTTATGCTTGGGCTGGGGGCGGTCGTCCATATCGGTCCGATGGTGTTCGTATACAGGGCATTCACTCAAGGCAGTAGGTATGCACTCATGACCATGTATACTCTTAAAACAATTATTGTCCTGTAATTTTATGACATTGTCTATGTAAGGTGGGACTGTATGTAATGATCATGTTGATATGTTTGGGTTGGGATTGAGATGTAATGTTTCTTGGAGAGTTGCTATTGACATTGAATTCTGATTGACATCTATCTTTGTTTAAAATTTGAACACATACACTGCCCCCCTAGCAACTGATACTGTACCTGCAAGTATGGTGTAAAGCTGGGAATTGCTCTTCCCTTCTGATGAGGCAAACACCAGAAGGCCGAAACGCGTCAAGGGAATCCCCCGGGAAGAGTCGGATAACTCGGGCCCCTTACTAATCGCCTTTGACCTATGATATATGTAACCATGTGTGGGATGCCTGGGGTGGGACCACTTCATGTGTCCGAGGACCAGTGTTTATGCACCTTGGAAGGGGCCCATGATTGGATCCCCTTCAGAACGTTTATATGTACCATTGTTTTTAGCAATAAATTATATATCATAAACTGAATCTCTATTACATATACATTACATTACAATTTCTAGCCCAAAAAGTCCTAGGAGGTTGGCCTCCTCGTTTGATCTAGCAATGTTGTTATTTTTCGTTGTTTTTAATATTGGGTACTTGGCTATACTCTTCCCCATTTACCACTTCATCCACTGCCCTCTCTTTGTTTACGCATACTTTTACATTAAGCAAATACTAATTTCTTTCTGTCAACATATATTTCCTGAAAAAAGTATAAGCCTGACACCCAAACATGTTATTGAATGGGCAACAACTAGAGTAAACGTTTAAGATCTCTCTTCAAAGTCTCTGGGTGGGCTTCCCTATTGGTAATTGAACCTGAATAAATGATGTAAGAGATTTTAAATACAACATCAATGCAGTCCACACGTTCTCTGGAAACAATGTGAGAAAGATAATGGGTAGTTGCGCACAACCTTCAGCAGTGATTACACAGCTATAGTGATAACAGTGGCCAGAAAGGCCCTCAGTGGGTGTATGAGGCCTGAGCAAGGATCACAGAGCAAAATGGAGTCAGTATGAGGGATGGATGTTTAAGTTGTGTGTAGGTGTGCAGCTCTCAAAATGGAGGAGTGTGGGCCCCAATAACAGACAAATAAGAACAAGGACAGAGGCGCACAACCTAGTACAACAGATGGTTAACAAATGTGGAAAAGGATAAGATAAAACAAATGGAACAAAATGAAACAAAACAACAGACAAGATACTCACATTGAGAGAGGT
>CM070043.1:18251667-18262032 GCA_036250615.1 Ptychadena robeensis | reverse complement strand
AGGTCTAGCACGTGTATGGTGGACACAAGTGGAGCGCATTGCAAAATGCGTTTTCCCCCCAGTAACATGCACGGTTAACAGACGCGGTTGCATTACCACTACCACGTCCATTATCGGCATGAAGTGCAACCCCAGGCGCAGCGCACATGTGAAAGGGCCATAAAAGGTAAAGCACGGCTAGTGTGAAAGAGCCCTGACATGTACACTGCATGAACACTATCTGTGCTGAATTGTGGTTCTGTACCACAGCTACAGCTAAGCTAGTGTATAAGAGCCCTGAAATGTACACTGCATTAATGCCATTTGCGTTGTGTTGTGGTACTGGTACAGCACAGCTAGTGTGAAAGAGCACTAAAAAAGTCAATCAGTTTAATTAAAAGAGTAGTACTTACACACTCTGTTATTAATCCACATGTGTAAGGAGGAAGGAAACATCCCCATCCACATCACTTCCTGCCTCATTACACATGTGGATTGATGACAGAGGTGTAAGTACTACTCTTTTAATGAAACTGATTGATTTCTTTAGCGCTCTTTCACACTAGCTGTGCTGTAGCTGTGGTACAGAACCACAATGCAGCACGGATAGCGTAAATGCAGTGTACATTTCAGGGCTCTTTCACACTAGCTGTGCTGTAGCTGTGGTACAGAACCACAATGTAGCACGGATAGCGTAAATGCAGTGTACATTTCAGGGCTCTTTCACACTAGCTGTGCTGTAGCTGTGGTACAGTACCACAATGCAGCATGGATAGCGTTAATGCAGTGTACGTTTCAGGGCTCTTTCACACTAGCTGTGCTTTACTTTTTACGGCCCTTTCACACTATGTGTGCTGGGGGGGGGGCCCATAAAAAAATTTGCTATGGGGCCCAGTCATTTCTAGCTACGCCCCTGATGGCCCAGTCAAAGTCCAGATCTAAATCTAATTGAGAATCTGTGGCAAGATCTGAAAACTGCTCTTCACAAACACTGTCTATCTAATCTGACTGAGCTGGAGCTGTTTTGCAAAGAAGAATGGGCAAGGATTTCAGTCTCTAGATGTGCAAAGCTGGTAGAGACATACCCTAAAAGACTGGCAGCTGTTATTGCAGCAAAAGGTGGTTCTACAAAGTATTGACTCAGGGGGCTGAATAATTACACACACCCCACTTTGCAGTTATTTTATTTATTCCACTTGTCACGTGTACACCACTTTGTCTTGGTCTTTCACGTGGAATTCCAATAAAATTGAGTCATGTTTGTGCCTGTAATGTGACAAAATGTGGAAAAGTTCAAGGGGCCGAATATGTATCTATAGTTTATAGCACCTTTTAATCTGTTTCATTTTTGGTTTTTAGATTCATTAATTGGCTGCATAATATGACACTATAAAAATATATAAAACAAATATAAAAAATGTAAACCAGCAGAATATTTCAGAAAATTACACAAATAAACCTTTTTTTAATGTCATGAGATTTGAAATAACTATTAACATAACATAAAGTAGAACTTTGCTTTGCTTGTATAATTTAGTTATGTTTTCATGAATGGCTTTAGGACAAATAAAAGGACCCAGGAATAGGTCTCTGCAATCCAATATGTGGCCTCGCTCAATGAGAAGATGAGATCAACAATGGAACAAAAGTTAAATACACATAAAAGCAAGTACCCCATGTGTGGGACTTCAAAGTATTGAAGTATATATATATGGATCAACAGTTTAGATTTAAAAAAGTCCTTTATTAAAAATATAAAATAAAACACCCTTAACAGTTAGCAGACAATAAAACTCAACAGGTAACAAACAATGCTGAATCAAATTAGCACTATCTATACACGGTACAAATTATTTTCAGCAATATAGATTTGCTCAATCATCCACAATCTCTATGCGGTATGGACAGGTGCTATTTCTATTAACATGTTTCTACCCCATGGGCTTCATCAGGATATGAGCACCGCAAAAAGATTACTGTTTAATCTGCAAATGTATTAAAGAATGTGAAGTCCTTATGCTCGGGCAAGATGAGGGAAGGATAACCTGGTGCATAGGGAAATCCATTTCATTTGCAACAGATGAGGATTCTTGGTTCCCAAGCGTGGGCGGCCTGCGGGAGAATCCAGGAAAGGTGAGAGCCCAGTGCTCCAGGGTGAGACTCACTGGCTGGAACAGACTCAGAGGAGCTAACCCAGAACCTAACTAGGGAGGGCCCTATTTATCAACTCTGCCTGAGGGAGGGCAGTAGCCAGTATCCAGGCAGATTGTATTAGATACAATGTAAGGAAACCAAAAGAGAGGGAAAACTGGGAGCATGAGTCATCCCCTAGCACCCGCTATACAAAAATGCAGTGACATTTAAAGGTATATACACATTTCTTTACAAGCATTAACCAATTCAAAGTAAAAACAAGCACAAAACACATTTACAATTGAATTAACATTTAATTATAAACAGAAAACAAATATAAATACATACTGAAATCTATCATACAAAAGAAGTATTTTTGAGATTTTATTATTCAAATGATACTTTATATGAGATGTTTTATGTAATTTTTTTTTACATAATTGTTTGTTTCAAACATTATAATGTTTAGAATGTCTACTTGACCCTTGTACAGACATATTTTAGTAAGTTTCAGGCCTACAACATAACAAAATAAATCCCATTAAAGTCTGTGGTGCACTTTTGGTAAAGAAATCTGGACCTCAGCAGTGCTCTAGGGAGATTTATATATCATACTTGGGATAAAATAATAATATGTATAGTGTGTAATAGTATTTATTCGTTATCTAGTTAATTGCAATGCTTGCCAGTGCATTGAATAAAATTTTACTAAAAAATTTATGGTGATGAAAATTGAAAAAAAAACTATTGTACATTTGAAGTGAATTTCTTTGTCAGAGATTACTAGCATTCCATATTCAAATGCGGAGCTGCTTATGTTTAAACTTGTATAGATAAATGAAATGCTTTTGTCTTCTGCTTAGGTAGTCACAGGCCTTGCGAGTGAACATCTATTCTAGAAAAAAAACCCATGTAAGGTTCCCCCCAGTTTTCATTGTCACATTATGCAGTGTGCAAGGTGACAAGGCATGCCAGGCACAAGCTGAAATAATGCTGACCTGTGTCATTAACTGGGTCGTTCACAACATATGCAATCCTGCTACATTCTAATTTACTGATACCATCTAGGGAAATGGAAACATGGTGTGATCAGCAAGCAAAGGATTTACTATGGAAACAATGGATAACAATTTTACCTTGCTACAAAATTGCTTTTTTGCTCCGCTTTATATTAGATATATATGTGTGTGTATAAATATATATATTGTGAACTTGGGGGGCCCCGGGAGTTCACCTTCACCACACTGGAGTTTAACAATTTTTCCCAAATGAGACTTTAAACAAATAAACAACAAGGCTTAACTGCACCTTAAGAACTGTCTTTCAGGTAACACAAAATAGAGGTGACTTTCAGTTCCTTTGTAGATGTTTTCCCCAGAACAACAGTTTACTTATTCATCCAGCTTTCATTTTTTACACACACGTCTTTCAGCTAGACCATAACTTCCCCCTGATTAGGTCACCTGAACTGGTTATATTGCTATGAAGCCAAACACACCCCACAGGCACTTGGTGGAATAGGAGGCCCTCCTATCCTTGCTGCCTGTTCTGCAGTCCAGGCCATTCAGCAACCTAACAATGTTGCAGTCCCAGCCTGCTATTGGAGTCCAGGATTGAGGCCACCCAGCATACCAGGGGTTCCCTAAACCTCCCAAGTGTTCTTGACAAGCCCAGCTCGTCCAGAGTTGGTTTGAAAAACAAACTACTGGTGAGATGGACTCGCCTGAAGCCTGCATATCCCCGGAGAGCTGCAGTGCTTACCTCTTTGAACGCAGCATTTCCCGGGTCGTGGCACCGCCCCGATCGTGCAACGGTGACGCAGAAGGGATGGGGGGGGGGGGGGGGGGGGGGTGGTGCACCATAGACTTCCATGTTAATGGAGGGGAGTTGGTGTACCAGCACAATTGTACAGGGGTGGGGGAAGGGCGGGAATTTCAAGCAGTGTACACTGCCACGATCCCCCATATTTTACTGTTAAAAATCTAGGGAGGTTAAAGTAGACACAACCCAAAAACACAAACCAAAAATGGGTAATAAATACCATTCATTAAGTACCCATCCCTGGTGTCCTGCATAATATATGTATAGACACATACAGTCAGGGACATAAATATGTCAATGGAGACAACTTTTATCTAGGTTTGTTTCTGTATAATATCACTATTAAACAATTAACTTTCAGCGATAATTCAGTGGGTTAAAGATTGCATAGAAATGTGAATAACTAAAAACTTTTTACACAATTGCTGTATTTTAGGGGCTAAAAAGTAATTGGACAATAATAAAATGCTCATGAACAATGTTCATGATGTTCATGAACTGTTCCATGCCTTCTCCATAGTTTTTTTTCCATTACTCTGGAAGAAGTTGATCTTGGGTTCATCTGTCCATAGATTGTTTTTTTTTCAGATGCTAGCTTTTTCAGATGTTTATAAGCAAACTTCAATATAGATTTTCTACCCCTGAGGCTTATGAATTGGCTTGGAACTTGCAGTGCACCCTTTGTCTTTACTATTATGCAATCTTCTTTTTTATGGGAGAATTTGATATCAATATAACCACAATCTCTGAATCAGCGTTGTTTGATTTTAAGGATATATAAAACATTTTTTAAGTGGTATATAAAATAAAGATTTTGTGTGAACAAATCTCAATGACCCAATCTCTTTTTATGTTACCTTTAAAGTTCCTGGGGAGCTTACAACCCTTAAGGCCCCCATACACGTGTCAGATTCCCACCGGATTCCGGGCGCGTGCACGCGAAATGATCGTGCCGGAATCGCATGCAGCCCACCTTGTCCAATCAATCAGGTCCGATCGTTCAGGGGCCCAGAATCGGATCCGACAGAGAACCAACATGTTGGTCTTTCTGATCCGATTCTGCCCAGATCAGGTGGACAATCGGACACGGAATCGTCCCGGAATCCGTTGGATTAAGGTGGTATGCAGCGATGGATACTCTTAATTGGCCGAATGATCACACCTGCGATTCCCAGCAGAATCGCCGGAATCGATCGGGGGAGTGATCAATTGGCCATGGAATCCTACACGTGTATGCCTAGCTTTAGTGGGTTGACATACAAATGCCAACCAACATTTGTTTGTGGTTTCTATGATGATATTGGGATGTGGAAACCATGCACTAATAACCTCTATGCCCTAAATCTTTTGTAATACTTGGATATCAATATGCATACTTCCTGAAGAATGTTGTTCACTTAGTGGCTCTTGTGTAGGGGTTTATCTGTCCCATTTTAATTATTCTGTGATCATCCACAACTGTTGTATTACATGGATGCCCAGGTCTTTTTGGGTTATTGAGTTCACCAGTGCTTACTCTCTTTATCTGGATGTACCAAACTTTAAATCTTGCCACTCCAAATATAAGATTTTTTCCCTGTTTATTCTGGTTTAGGATGACTTGTTTCTCCTGCATGGAGAGCACCTTTGACTGCTTTGTCTGTTTACAGTAAAATTTCCCACTTACAAGCGCCCCCTTCAAATCAAGCTTTTTTCTTTCTTATTGATAATATTATAACAAAAGGAATTGCCACCACCCACACACTAAAAATTGTCCAAATCTATTGTTTTGAGCCCCTGAAATAAAGTGTTTTTGTAAAAAAAAACTGTTTAGTTCCTTACATTCTATGCAATCTTTTTCTTCAAGCCACTGAATTAAATATTTAATTCCACAATTTAACTGCATATGAGTTGTAATAGTGTTGAGCTCGAATATTCGATTTTCGAATATTTAGCTTGAATATCGCCATTTCGCGAATATTCGCGAATATATCATCGGATATCCGGCGCGATCGCGATTTTTCGCGATTTAATGCGCTTTTATAATCGCGATCCATTGCAATGAATGGGATCGCGATTATATAATCGCAATGCGATTTTTTAAAACGGAAATGACGGATATTCTCCCAGACGAATATCCGAGCTCCATTGACTTGCATGCATTGCGCATATGTGGTCGCATTGCGCTTTCTCGGATAATCGCAATTTCGGATTCCGCCATTCTCCATTGACTTCAATGTATTGCGCATATGTGGTCGCATTGCGCTTTCTCGGATCATCGCGATTTCGGATTCCGCCATTCTCCATTGACTTGCATGCATTGCGCATATTGGGTCGCAATTGCGATTGTTAGATCGCAATTCATGTCGTAAGTGCGGATATTCGAGATTATGAATATGGAATCGAATATTATGGCAGATATTCGCGAAATTCGAATATTGCCTAGTGGCTCATCACTATTTGTTAAATGTACCATATATTTCGACATAAAAGACAATCCAATGTATAGGACATACCTTATACTTTGGAGCGTCTGATGGCCAAACAATATTTTGGCTTTCTCATATTCTGCTGGCTGGAGCACCAACCAGCAGCAGGAGTTAAAGATGTGGGGAAGCTGTCTCTGACAGATTCAAAGCCTCTAGCCCTGACCGGCAGAGCTGTATGTGAGGTGGGTAGCTTGTGTCCAACTCACATACAGTGCAGATGAAAGAGATGCACATGGGCTCCCATCTGCAATTTTTACTGTGTGTGAGTTGGCTTATGCAGAGTAATTATACACTGCTCGGATCTCTGTGTGTAAAAGCTGCAACATGAGTCCAACTTTCACACACAGGGAGAGATAGATGTATACACACTCACAGATTAAGACCAAATGAACCATAAAATGTAAATCATTGATAGATAAAGTAAATAATTTAAATAAGCATGGTACAATGACATGAGATGTAGGATTTATTAGCCAGGATGTGAACAGTCAGTTCTTGAAGCTTATGTGTTGGAAAAATGGACAAATGGCGTAATTTTCTGAGCAACTTTTACAGATTTTCTCCTCAGATTTTCAATAATTCCCATTTCCATTTATAAATGTGTAAGCTTTCATCCATACTTACCACTTTGTTTACAATTATTAAAACATTGTAGGCTGGGCAAAAATAGTGAGTAGACAGTGTTCTACTCATAACTGAGTGCTCACTGTTGCAACAAGGATAAAAAGTAAGTAGATTTAGGGTTGCCACATGGTCAAAAAGGATAAATTTTAGGGAAAAATATATAAACTATGCAAATACCACAATAGTTTGTATTGCCCATAAAAGCCATGATCCTTGGCTTGTTTTGTTTTTTAACTTAACCTAGAAAACATATCTCCTTTCAGGCAGATTTATGCAAAGAGATCTGTTCCATTAAATAGTCAAAGCATTTATGTTCCACCATCATGTCCCCGCAATTCATGTATAAAGTGATTTTTCATCCCAAAGGTTAGGCCTCCTGTCATCCAATGCATCTCATTAACAATTTCATTTTTCACAGACAGGGAACCCACTTATGGCTCCACGCTGTGAGGAGAATGAGGGACACAGATTTGAGGTGAAATAGAAGATGGAATTTCAGGCCACATTTATTTTACAGGTGTAGTCAACCAAACCCTTTGCAAAATGTCATTTACCTAATAAGTCTCTTGGGAGATAAGTGTCCGATCTGTATGACGTACAGAGAGATAGCTAGTCTGGGCAACTGATTCCACTGCCAACATGCATTTTTTTAAAATTTGTTTATTGTGGGATAAAAAAAAATTTATGTCATAATATAACACATCGTAATATAGTGTAGAATAACATAACCTAATATTAAGCACAACTAAAAAACTGGGAATAAGGGTACATTTACAAGGAAAGTTTCAGACCATCCGTTTACCACTGGAAAAAAAGTAGCTCTGCAGGGAAAGTGACATGAGACATTCCCAGGGCAGTTTCCAGGTGCTCGCCCAATAGGATTAACATGGGGGCATTTATAAATACCTTAAGCGCCTGTACATGAGGTGGACTGTCATCAGTGTAAATTCTCCTACACAACTGTTGTCTTTTACATAAATTATATTTTATTAAAGTATGTTCCTTTATAATATTACATAACAGATAAAATCAAGGATTTATAGTTTTAGAATTGTGAAAGATTAAAAAAAAATACCAAATACCTTAAAGGTATATGCACGGCTGCTCAGCAACTGTGTACAGTGGTTACATACTGTTTGGGCAGTTGGCTGTGAATCACCTATCAACCGCCCCCATGATAACCATATGGAAGACCCCCTGCTGGACACTAGTGATGGCCAAACATTGGCCATGTCCGTTCGCGAACAGGCGGATCGAAAAGTCTCATGTCTGTCTCTTCACAGGAAAATTCCTGTTCGCGAGGAATTTGAATCGGAACGCTTTGCTGCATCGCTCACAACAGCTCAAAAGGGCCTCACATCATATAAATTGATTTTAATGTGACAGAAAATTGTAATAGATTGCAATATTGCAACAGAAGATGTGCAGAGATCATGGATATGCTACAATAGATTTGGAGAAGATAAGAATGCTACTGCAGATGGTCTGAGACTATGGGCATGCTTAAAGAGATGTCAGAGACTGGGGGAATGCTACATGAGATTTCCCAAGACTATGGGCATGGTACAAGAGATTTAAGAGGGAATGATACAGAGACACAGAATGTAGATCTGTGTGTATGCAGTCTCTTTCTCTGATTGGTGGGGAGGAGAGGTGATTTTTCAGCTCAGGGTGACATTGGCACAGGTGGCAGCACCATCTTGGGAATTTTTTTTTCTGGTTTTAGAGTTTAGAGTTAACCGCTTTTGTGTGCTCTTTTGTGAACCTTAACAAAAAAAGAAAAAAAAAGAAAAATTAAGCAGTCCACATTTACTTACTGCCATCCCTGTTACAACACCCATTGCCATGGTGACGTGCAGGTATGTGAACACAGAGACACAGCTGTACTACAGTCCTGTGTGTGGAGGTTGGTGGTAAAGTCCTGTGTACTATCTCCTCATTCTTGTATCAGGGCAAAATCTTTTGACAATTCTAGTCTGTTATCTCGTCTGTTACCTGCTAAATAATCTGCGTATTGCACTCTTGCATCTCCCATTGTTTAAACTAAAACCTCAGTATTCAGATCACATTGTCCTTTTGGCCATTTTAAGCTAGGCATACACGATTTGATTTTAGCGTTAAATCGACCTAAAATGATTAAAATTTAGATCGGGCGGATTAAAATTGTATACTGCACACATGGTTTGATCGTCGAAAATTGTTTGATACCGATCAAAACATCAATCTGAAAATGATCGTACATGTTGGAAAATTTTTGACAATTCCACAACAATAGAACTAAAATCGTAGCATTGTGTTTGTTGGTCAGGTCGATTGTATTCGATGAAACATTTTTACATATGACTCTTTCCTGTGTTTTGTGATCAAAAGTAAAATTGGCGATTTTGATCGTATTCCGATTGAACCTTCCATGTGGATCTACTTTGGATTTGCTTACGATCGGTGTCCGATACAAATATCAAGATCTAAAATCGAATTGGAAATCGATTGTACTAAAATTCGAACCGTGTATGCCTAGCTTAAGACAGTTGGTTCTGTGTTCCCGTTTAGACAGTCTGTCTCCAAAAGGTTCATCATTACTGTCCTAGACTATGGTCATGCTACAGGAGATGTCAGAGACTGGGGGAATACTAAAGAAGGTTGCCCAAGACTATTGGTGTGCTAAAATAGATGCCATAGACTAGGGGAATGCTACAGGAGATTCCCAGAGGCTATTAATATAAGATATAGATTGCAAGGGACTGCTGCTATTACTTTCAAATCAGAGCTTCTGTAAACCAATTAACAACTATTTATTTAAGGGTTATTTCACACTTTGTGCGCCGTGTTTGAGGTTGGCTGCGTTTTGTATTTTGCAGGTATTTTTGGCTCCGCAAGTGCAGCCAATATGCATAATGCAGTGAATTTTAGAAAAGACTATAACAAACTCTACAACCACAATACTGTGAATGATAACACTAGTAAACCTGTGTACCATGTGGTTCACATAACGAAAGCATAAACCAACACATATAGTGTTGAAAAGCCCTTTTCCTAACAATATTTTTCTTGTCCTGGCCCAGGTAAGCATAGGTCAGCCTACGTGGATCACAGAATTGTCCCTTTAGAGCAGGGTTGCCAAACCCCTAGGCAAAATCTTTTTAAATAACTATCAAGGTGGGCCTGTGACTTACTCTTAATGTTTAATTTTGGTAAACTGTGTATTGAAGTTTGTTTCCCCTTATCTAGATTAATACCTTAACCCACCAGACAAACTTTTCACCCTAGCTAGCCAACCCCTGACTATTGGGGCAATATGTAAATAAAATCATTACCTGTGTGGAGATATGTGTATAGATCT
>CM070043.1:18232662-18246044 GCA_036250615.1 Ptychadena robeensis | reverse complement strand
ATACTCTGGGGAGCCTGAGGGTGCCACCCGGGACCCCTGAGCCCCGGAGGCCTGACATCAAGGGATAGTTGCCTTCAGACCCATCAAAGAAATGAATATTGCACAGGTGTGCCTTAGACTGCCCACAATAAAAGGCCTGAAATGTGCAGTTTGACTACACAGCACAATGCCACAAATGTTGCAACAATCGATGGAGCATGCAATTGGCATGCTGACTGCAGGAAAGTCTACCAGAGCTGTTACCCATGAAATGAATGTTCATTTCTCTAACATAAGCCTTCTCCAAAGGTGTTTCAGAAAATTTGACAGTACATCCAACTGACCTTACAACCGCAGAGCATGTGAAACCACAACAGTCCAGGACCCCCACATCCAGAATGTTCACCTCCATGATGATCTGAGACCAGCCACCTGTGAAGAGACTTTCTTTTCATGGATGAAGCACGGTTTTCATTGTTCAGGGCAGATTGCGCTATTGATGGCATTTTGATACCATGACAAGATCTTGAGGCCCATTGTTGTACCATTCTTCCACAACCATCAATCACCTCTTGTTGCAGCATGATAATGCACGGCCCCATATTGCAAGGATCTGTACACAATTTCTGGAAGCTAAAAACATCCCAGTTCTTGCATGGCCAACATACTCTACCAGACATGTAACCCTTTGAGCCTGTTTGGGATGCTCTGGATCAGTGTATTCAACAGTATGTTCCAGTTCCTGCCAACTTGGCATGAGCTTCATTTCATGGGCAACAGCTATGGTAGATATTCCTGCAGTCAGCATGCCGATTGCATGCTCCCTTAAAGGTTGCAACATCTGTGGCATTGTGCTGTGTGATCAAACTGCACATTTCATAGTGGCCTTTTATTGTGGGCAGTCTAAGATGCACCTGTGCTATATTTATGCTGGTGGTAATTAGCACCTTGATATGCTTCACCTGTGAGGTGTGATGGATTATTTCGGTTATTTCGGTTATTTGTGAACAATATTTAAGAGTAATGTGTCTTTTGTGCATGTAAAACATTTTCAGATCTTTGAGTTCAGCTCATGCAAAATGGGAGCAAAACCAAAAGTGCTGTGTTTATATTTTTTTTAAGTGTATATATAAAATACAATGAAAATTATTTTTTTGTTTTGTGGCAATTTTCCTATTTACTGTCAACACTACTGGCAATCAGACCTACTACACATGTTCCTTTGCTCCTCTTATGTAACAAAGAAAATCCATAAAAAAATTAAGGGATTGCTGTTTAGCAGCAAACAAGATGACATTAAATAGCCTAGTGTGGTTATCATGTCTGGTAAAGAAAGCAATGATTAGCTATTCTGGATTATGTACAAAGCATTACTTGTGTGTTAAATTTAGTAATTAAAATAAGGGTCAATTGGTGTAGTCAAGAATATGGAGTCAGCGCCAACTTTTTTCAGCACATGTGTGGGGGAGAGCAGAGAATTAAAAAAGCTAATGCTCAGGAGGTTAATGTATAATCCACTGCAGCAAGTATTTTTCTGGCGTTGTGCAAGCATCTCCTATACACTATACTACTCAGGCCAATTGCAGAGTGTTTACACATGGATTTGTGTAACTGGCAAAGGGTGCATGAGTTACAGATAACATGTCCATTGGTAAACACTTCAACACAGCCAGTGTGAAAGGGCTCTAAGAAGGGTTGAGAAATTTGCGATATTTTGCGAATAATTCTACTGATATCCGATTCCATATTCCCAAATATTTGCGAATATTGCTAGCACATTGCGAAAATATATGTGCAATGATATTTGCCTCTTCGAATATTCAAGCTCAACATTAGTTGAGATCAGAGCTTTGTGTAGGCCACTTGAGTTCTCATAAGCCACACTCACTATACCATGTCATAGAGGTGGTTTCGAGCGGCCGAAAAATCCGTTGCAAATCGAAGCGTGTATGGCGGCCTTAGCCATACATAACAGTTTTATTCTTTCTCTGGCTGGTGTATGTAAATCTAAATCTGAACGCACATGCTAAAAAATGTCAGATTATCCTGGTCTCTGTTTTCATGCTGTCTTTTTGTGCTGATCAGATGATATTGTCAGCAGGCAACTAAACACACACCGTCATTAGCATAACATCACAGCGTTGGCACAACACTCATTTAAGTTCCATTCATCATTTTGTGCCAACACCCTGCTATGCTGGTCACAAATCACTCTCTAGCCTTAACATGCCATTCAGGATCTTTCAAAAGGATGGTTTATTGCGAGTGACAATAACTACAGACTATTGATCACTGGGAAAATGTTCTTTCTTTACTCCTGTAATTAAACCTTGCATTGTTGTATGTGCTTTAGTTTACAAAAATTTGATGATGAATGTATAATTGTTTTATGATATATCAATTAAAATACAACAATTGAATTTCCTGATCTCCCCCTCATTGGTATCCCTGACGACTGATGCCGCTATCAAGGACCTGGTGATCTCTGACCACGCCCCCATCACGATTGACCTCCAACTCCACCCAAGACCGTCCAAGTCATCGACATGGCGGTGTCCTACACATCTTCTAACTAGCACAGACTTCCCGACTGTGGTCCGCGAGGCCTGTCAGAATACGTCCTGCATAATGGGGCCCATCAATCCAACCCGGTCTTGTTTTGGGAGGCAGGCAAGGCTGTGCTGAGGGGCAAGATCATGGATCATAGATGTCAAACTCAGGCGCAGTATTTGCTGGCCAGTAAGGCCTTGCAGGAGGCGCAGCAGGCTTTGAATGCCGTCCCCTCTAAACCTAATAGGGATACGTGGTATACTGCCAAGAAACAATTTGAGCTCTGGGCTTAACCTAAGGCCAACATCGCGGAAGCCCACCTTAGGCTTAAATACCATCGCCACGGCAACAAGGCGGGGCGTCTCCTGGCCAGGGAGAAGCGGACACCCACCACCATTGCTGGGATCAAGGACGAGGGTGGCATCCTCCACCGGGATCAGGAGATGATTAATGCGCTCTTCCCAATACTACACTAAGTTGTATGAGGACAGGGGGACGTCACAGGAGGGGGGGGGGCGACTTCCTGTCGCTGGTGGTCCTCCCCACCCTCACGGACGCCCAGAGGGACTCACTCAATGCACTTATCACGGTGGCGGATGTCACCGCGGTGGTCAAGTCGCTCCCCAGCACTAAATCTCCGGGTTCGGATGGGTTGCCAGGGGAATTGTTTAAAATTCTGATGCCGCAAATAGGGGACCCCTTATGCTGCCTTTATGCCTCGGTTTGGGAGGGGGGGCAGTATTTCCCCACCGCTTTCGAGGCGCACTTCACTATACTTCTCAAAAAGAATAAGGATCCCACTGACCCCGGCTCCTACCGATATCTCTTCTGAATGTAGATGCTAAAATCTTGTCTAAAATCATGGCGGATAGGCTGGCCAATATTCTACCTACCTTGACACACCCTGCACAGGCGGGATTTGTCAAGGGCAGATCGGCGGTCTCGAATATTAGAAAGGTGATCACTGCTTTGGAGTATGCTAAACTGCACCCTGAACAGGACATCGCTATCCTCTCGTTGGATGCCGAAAAGGCATTTGATAACGTGAGTTTCAAACGGTTTTTCAAAGTCCTGGCTAGAATGGGATTTGGGGGTCCTTTCCTCCATTTGATCCAACAAATGTATTCCAAGCCCAGTGCTAGGATAGGTACTCCGGGCGTGATGTCACCCACCTTCCGCCTTCAAAAGGGGACGCGCCAGGGTTGCCCCTTGTCCCCCCTCCTTTTCAATCTGGCCCTGGAGCCACTCTCTAGAAAGCTGCTCTCTGACCCTTCGTTTTCTGGCCTAGCTATGGGCAAAGAGAGGTTGCACTTGGCCATGTTCGCTGACGACATCTTACTGTTTACTGCTGACCCGACGACTGACTTACTGATTATTACCCGGACCCTACAGGACTACGGACTGTTCTCTGGGCTGAAGATAAATTACGCTAAAAGCGAAATCCTACCCCTTACGGCCAGGAGGCACGGTGCTTGGACAGGGTCTACGCCCTTTCAGGTGGCTAAGACTCATATCTCCTACCTGGGGATCCAGATAGGGAAAACATCCTCGTCGCTTTACTCTATGAATTTCGCCCCGGCCATCCAACAGATCACGAGGGAACTGGACATGTGGAAGTCACTGCCGCTGCAATTGTTCGGCAGAGCACACCTCCTTAAGATGTCGAGTTTCGCCAAGCTCCTGTACCCCCTTCAAACTATACCGCTCCTCCTGCGCCATAGCGATGTGACCCTTCTTCAGTGGGCATTCACTAAATTCCTGTGGAAAGGCGGAAAGGCTCATGTGGCGTATCACAAACTCACGCTCCCCAGGTCCATGGGCGGCATGGCCTTGCCGGATGTCAGGCTTTACAACCTGGCATCCCTGCTATGCCATGCTGCCGACTGGATACAGTGCACATCTGTCTTTTCCAACTACAGGTTGGAGTCGGCTGTCTCGGCCCCATGGGACCTGGTCGCTCACCTCCACTGCCCCCCGGCGCACCTTCCTCTGCCTCTCAGACACAATGTTTTGTTCAGGGACACGGTGGTGGCCTGGAGGGAGGTTAGGAGACTCCTCCACGTTCCACATAGGGTCTCTGTCGACCTACTTATCGCGGGCAACCCGCTGATGGCGGACTGCGGTACCCAGACTATATACAAACAGTGGGCACTGAGGGGCGTATCTAAACTGCTCCACTTTTTTGATAAATCCACGATGGGCTTGCTCACTCGTGTAGACATGCAGGAGAGATCTGTGATCCCTCCCGCACATTACCTGTATTACGAACAAGTGGCCAGCTTTTGGCGCTCGCTTTAGGGCCTTCAGGGAATACGCCATAGACTCCATGCTTTCCAGGCGGGTGGTAACCATCTCTGGCATGTACCTATATCTCCTGACACAGATTAAATGCCCCTCTGATGCCCATCCGGCTTCGCCCTGGACTAGGTCTTTCCCTGACGCGGATCTCTGGAGGGATGTGGAGGGAGACTCAATTTAAAATCCTACATCGTGCATATATGGGATTTTATCCCCTCCGGGATACCACCAAAGCCCACATTATATCTTCTGGCTGCTGTCCTAAGTGTGGTCTTCTCAAAGCTCCAATAGATCACTGCCTCTGGTCATGTCTGCACATACTTCAGTTCTGGCAGGAGGTTACGGTATACATTAAGCGGATTAGTGGGGAAAGCGTTACTAGGGAGCCCCTGCTGCTACTCTTTGCGTATTTGGACAGAGACGTGCAGCCGGGCATTAAGTCATCCTTGTCCCAATGGGCGCAACTATGCTTACTGGCGGCACGCAGATGCATCATGTGACAATGGTTATCTCCTTACCCGCCCTCCATTCCCTTTTTAGTCCAATCCCTACAGGACCTCTTTCACATTGAGCGTTTGGCGGTGGACACCATGGGGGATGCGTGGGTCACGAAATTCTTCCACAGATGGAGGAAATTCCTTCAGCACACCCTGCCTCCGTTGGAGAGGGAACAGCTTATGCAACGCTTCCGATACTCTACATGGTATGCGAGCAATGACCTTCAAAATACGTTGGGGGTGCTTAAAGTACCTTGAAGGGGCGCAGGAGAGATGGCTAGGAGTGATGTATCCAAAGGGCTACCTATGGGCAACTGGTTTGACCAGTGTTTCCTCTTTGCTCTGTTTTCGGTTTGGGTAGTACATGTGAGATACTGTTTTATATGTTGGGTATTTTTCTCTGTTGTTTGTTTGTTATGTTTGTTAATTTTGGAAAAGCTACAGCTCCTCTGAGCTTCCACATTCGTTATCACCTGCCTTGACAATGTTGGATGTTATCTCTGCACTGTGCCGGACTTCTGTCCGGTATCTGACCTCGCATGTGAGGGCAGGCAAATGTATTCAGTTGTACTACTGTATCTTTTCTATGTTAAAATTATATATATATACATATATATATATATATATAAAAATCACTTTCTGTCACAAAGGCATCCAAGGAGTGCCTGTTACCTATTGCCTGTTTTTTACCCAAGTGAGTATTTCCAGGAATATTTAGATTACGGATCAATTTACAAAGTTAGGCGCAGTGTGAGGCCTAACTTGTAGTGCATCAGGGCACCATTGTGGACCAAAAATGGTACCTGTAGTATTATTGGCAGCACACAACAATGCAAGTTAGTCTGCTTATACATGTGACACTATGCTTCAAAACAAGTGTGTAGAGGGATAGGCCATTCAGAATCTGCACTAAATCTCCTTCTATTATTAGCCATTATTGTCACCACAGCTCCTGAATGCTAATTCATGCCAGTGCAGGGGCTTCAGCTGCTGGTGGCACTGTGCTTGTACTCAGCCTGGGTCTTCAGGTAATCAGCAGGTGGGTTCCTTACAAGTGTGGGCTGTGTTGAGTCACCAGTCTCGTTACCCTGAGGCCTCTATAGTTGTACCTCACACTCCCACATGCGCCTGAGCATTGATGTTATCTGGTTACCTGTAATCTGAACCCTGGTCCCCTGTATTGGGATCCTCTATCTTCTGAGGTACTCTGTATTACCTGTTCTGTTATGGACATTGGTTCTTCTGAACTACTCTGTGTTATCTGTTGTGGACATTTTATCCTCTGCCTTCTGAACTACTGTGTTACCTGTTGGGGACAACTCTGATGCGCTTTACCTATTAAATAACCTGAGGGATCTCCTCCCACACCTGGACTAAAGCAAAGAAGGTTTGCTCTGTCTGTCAGCATAGTGTTCAGAGCATGGAGGCACTACCAGGAGACAGGCCAGTACATCAGGAGATGTGGAGGAAGCCGTAGGAGGTCAAAAACCCAGCATCAGCATTCTTTGTACAAGGAGGAACAGGATGAGAGACAGCCAGAGCCCTGCAAAATGACCTCCAGCTGGCCACAAATATGCATGTGTCTACTCAAATGTCAGAAATGGGGGGGGAGGGGGGGGATATACTCAGACTCCCTGTGAGACCATATGCTGGTGAGGTTGGCCATTGGTTCCTCCTAATGCAAGAGAGTGCTAAACCTCATGTGGCTCAAGTGTGTCAAGACAAAGGCATTGATGCTATGGACTGGCCCGCCCATTCCCCAGACCTGAATCCAATTGAGCTTATCTGGGATGTCTTGCTCCATCCACCAACACCACGTTTCACCACAGACTGTCCAGGAGTTGGGGGTCCTTTAGTCCAGGTTTGGGAGGAGATCCCTCAGGCGTTGTAGGGAGCTCATACAAGCACACGGAGGACACACACTTTTGAGCCTCATTTTGTCTTGTTTAAAGGACATTACATCAAAGTGTGACTCCAAATCCAAACATCCATGGGTTGATATATTACATTTCCATTGATTATTTTTGTGTGATTTTGTTGTCAGCACAATCAACTTGGGTATGACCTACCTCAGACCCAATCATGAAGCTTTAATTGTTTTATCTATGTAACATTGTAATGGATGGGAATTTTTATGCACTATGTACGTGTCTCTGTGTCTATCAATAAATCATACTGTTTATTTTTTCACAATCGTGGTTCCAATATTTGTGCCGTTAAAGTCTCAGGGGCTAGCCACCCCAAAATGTAGTGATCAGAGTTCACTCGATCCTATATGTTTTTTGAGCACATTCAACTATTTGAGCAGTGTATATAAGCTTGGATACTGCATAGCTTTGCTGCCTGTGATAGTGTATAGTTTACTGCTTGGTGCAATCTGTTTGGCTGTTTATTGGAAACCTGTGCTTTGTTCCTGGTGGACCTGACTATGTTCCTGCCTAAGTGTAACCTGTACTGTGTATGTGCAGTGTTGGTAAGCAACCATGCAGCTTTGTTTGTGTAGCTATTAGTGATGGCCGAACATCGGCCTGGACTGTCCGCGAATGGGCGGGTCGGACTTTTAAAGAAGTCTGCCGTCCGCCTGTTCGCGGACACATTCAAATTCCCCGCCTCTAGGCGGGAAATTTGAATCGGAAAAGCCGGATGTGACATCAGTGACGTCACATCCGGTCCCTGGAAAGCATCCTGGAACGCATAGTTCCTGGTTAATGGAGCCGGATGTGACGTCACTTCCTGCTCCGGGCCGGTTTTTTCACTAGATCACGATCTCGCAGGTCCTGATCCTGCCGGAGGAAGAATAGAGAGCTCCTTCTTGACGGCGAACGGGGCGGGTCGAACACCCGTACTGCTCGCCGGCGAGAAGGAGGGCGAACATCCATGTTCGCCGCCAAACTGTCCGCCTTGCAGTTCGGCCATCACTGGTAGCTATATAAGCTATATAATATAAAATCTCAAGTTTGCCATACCACTACTATGCTCTACATATATATATATGTAAAAGTGGAGGTCAGATTTAATTAAAACAAAGAGCAAAAGATGTGGTGATTTATCACCTTCTAAGGGCTCCTCCTAAGGGTTTCCACTATGCTAGGGGTGGCCATCAATGAAAAGCAACATATCTATTGAATTTCAATGTAAACGTCAAGCGTGACTCAAAAAAGCCACACCTGAAGGGCGCAATTTTTCATATTCAAATTAATAGGGTGCATTACTGTCAATGCAGCCTAAACCGTGGGCAAGCTGCCAGTGAACTGAAGCAAACAGCGAGCGCGCTGACACATCAATGCTGCCCTGTGGAAACTTCGTTTCAAATAGGCCTCAAATTTAGTATAACCATTGCTGCACGTACTTTTAGTTGCCTTCATTAGTAGTTTCAGTTGAAATGATGTTTGAAAGACAAGACATCAATCCCACTCTAGTTTCTGGCTACTGTGCAAGCATAGAGCATGTAGCACAGCTATGTTTCCCCCAATAGCCATCTGTACAATGTAATAAAACATATAGCTCTCAGTCAGCCCTGGAAACATGTTAGCTTGAGTAAGAAATACCCAAAACTCTGCCCACATCCCCCACACTCATATATACATGTCAGCCATTGTGAAATGGTCAATTAAGTAATGCAGGTCTCTTTCACCAAAGGCTGTAAATCTCTACTGCTGTAAGCGATGCCACTGTATTGATCATTTGCATCTTTGTTTCTTGATGGAAATTTACTGCAATCAGTGCAAAGACTTGCAGTGATAAATTTGAAGATTATGGGGTCTCTATCTGTCACATGCAGTCAGCCATTGTAGAAAACAAGAAATAAGAATTACTGCCTTCAAGCTATTCCATTAATTATTTAAGTTACACATTTAAATCATACACAAAATAGGAGGTGATTGAACCATATAGCTCTATTTATCCTATCACTATATATTGTACAAATAAAAGAAAATTATTTCCCTCAGTGGGACTTTAATTGGACAACTGGGTACACCATCCAGACAGTCGTTGTACATCAATATGAAAGTTTTTTTTTTAAAACAAAAAAGGGAGTTCACGTACATATAAAAAAAAAAACATATGAAGCATGAATTACAATTTAGTTGGGTTTCAGGTGATTCAAACATGTGATAAAGATGGTATAATTTTAGTGTGTCATGTAAGTCTACATGTTTCGCCAAACGGCTTCCTCAGGACACACACTAAGCATACAGTTTAGATTGGATCTGTGGAAAGGAAATCACAGTGTATGAAAAGAGCTCAAATTGTTAACGGGGTATAGCAAAATTGTACTGTATCTAGCACCTACCAAATGCAAAGAGGACTGCTGTAAAAACAGTCCTCATCCACCCTAGGGAGCCAGCTCATCCATGGGACATAGCCCATAAAACAGGAGACTTATGGAAGGAACACTCAGCAATAGATATAGATATAAGTACCTAATTGTTATGTACTACTCATATAGAACATAGGAGTAGTACATAACAATTAGGTACTTATATCTATCCATTTCAGTTAAAAGAGTAGTACCAGTGTAGATCACTTACCTTATCACTATATTGTGGCTAGGATATGACCAGATGTATTCATTAATTTACCAGTCGTTTTTGGTTTCGGTTATTTAATATCAAGTTACTTGGTGCATACTGTGGGTTGCTGGTGAGCTACATCTTAAAGCCCCCATACATGCAGCGATGGCTGCAGGATTCTCGGGAGACCGATTGCAGCGTGATGATACGCGTGATCATCATAATCGATGGGCACCATTTGTGTGCCGGACATTACTTTGGATGGATTACTTTGGATCCAAAGTAATGCGATCGAAACATGCGATTCGACTTTCTGGTCGATCTGGCACCCCATTTGCCTTAAGAATCACTAGTAAATAGTGCTGGTTATACAGCTTTAACAAAATGTCTAGGTAGTATATACATTCAGGATACAATCAAATCTACTAGTCATATAGTAGCAATACAAGCAACATAAATGTATAGAATGGATAAATCATCATTCCATTATCTATGAATATAAATATATTAAACAACCTTTGATAACAATCCCTATGGGGATAATCATAGCCTCTTTAGGAAGCTAGAGCTCTCACCTGTAGCTCCTAAGAAAGAATGAAGTTGCTGTCTGTTCCGTGTGGACAAAGCATACACACCCGGTGTACTGTATTAGGCCTTGCTTCCACTTAGGGAATTGCCCGTAGTTTTAAAAGTGACACGGTGATTGCGCCCATGCATTTGAATCCTCACAGCTGTGATCGGCCACATTTGGGTGTGGGCAAAGAGCAGCCTGAAGGCAGTTAAAAACAATGCATTGAGTTCTAACCGATGTCATGTCCCACCCCCCCACTTCCGGGCCGTGTCACAATTCTATTGGGTTGGGTGCTTGCGATCTCCCGCGAACTCCACACCGCAATTTGAATCACGGCAGATTGCCCAAGGGAAAACACGCCCTTAGGGCAGCCATGAGCAAACTATGGCCCAG
This sequence comes from Ptychadena robeensis, assembly GCA_036250615.1. Classification (NCBI taxonomy): domain Eukaryota; kingdom Metazoa; phylum Chordata; class Amphibia; order Anura; family Ptychadenidae; genus Ptychadena; species Ptychadena robeensis. The sequence goes on along the minus strand of CM070043.1, from coordinate 18,235,242 downwards.
TGAACTTTTCTCGCGCTGTACACGCAGGTCCTGCCACCCCCGTGTTACCCACCGGTTGAACCCCAAGGAGGATAAGGAGACGAGGGAAGCTCCCCTTGAAGGTGGCGTCACGAGATGCGAGGTACCAAACAGGGATGAGACGAAGAGAATGGTCGGACAAGTGTAGGTCAGGGCTGGCAGCAACTTCGGAAACGATGTGATGAGCAGAGTCGAGGCAGGCAGCAATCGTGGGATAATCGGGAACAAGCCAGTCGGGAGTAGAGAAATGAGGATCGTCGGGGTCAAAGCAGGGTCTGGTACACTGATAATCAAGATCTAAGCACAAGTCACACATCAGAAGCTGAAACAGACAGCACTGGACACAGGGAAGGTCTTCCATTATATAGCCAGTGCTGTCTAGGACCACACCCATGGGAGGGGTGGTCTCCCACCTGAATTGGCTCCAAGTATGCTTTAACGCTCAGATGAGACCGAGCGCGTGCCCCTAGGAGTCCCACTCAGACTGGAAGCAGGACACTGAGAGCTACCAGCACCCGAGGCTTGCTGAGGATCTGACTGAGGTAGGGAGCGAGTATGGGAAGGGGGGTAACAGGATTTCATGGACTCCCTGGCATGTTCAAGGGACGTAGTGAGGACCTTCAAGTTGTCACAGGGTCCGGTCTTGAACTACCGGAACTGGGTCCGGTCTTGAACTGCCGGAACCGGGGACGCAGGAGCATGTCCAGGGAACATGGAAGGGTGATACCCAAAGTTAGCAAAGAACGTGCTTTGTCCGGTGGCGGAATGGACCGTGTTGTTATAGGCGAACTCTGCAAGGGGAAGGAGGTCCAACCAGTCGTCTTGAGCAGCGGAAGAATAACATTGTAGATACTGCTCAAGACTCTAGTTGGTTCTCTCTGTCTGACCATTGGTCTGGGGGTGATAACCGGAACTAAGGAGGGTTTGTATGCCCAGAGATGTGCAAAACGCCTTCCAGAATCGGGATGTAAACTGAGGGCCTCTATCCGAAAGTACCTCTGTTGGTACCCCATGTAACCGAATGATTTCCTTGATTAGGACCTCCGCCGTTTTTGATGCTGAAGGAAGAGCTGTTAAAGGAATAAAATTACCCATCTTGGAGAACCGATCTACCACTACCAGGATGGTGGTGAAGCCTTTGGAGAGGGGAAGATCGGTAATAAAATCCATGGCAATTGAGGTCCAATGTCGGGTGGGTACCGGTAGTGGTTGCAACAGGCCATATGGCCGTTGTCTGGAGGCCTTCGCTCTGCAGCACACAGGACAGGAAGTGAAGTGATCCCCTTCTTTGACCATCTCCGGTGGGGGTACAGTGTTGGGGGACACCTTGAGCAACTGGTGAAGGGGGCGGGGATGTTCTTCGTCACAATAAGGATGGAAAAAACACCAGGCCTACATCGACTAACCGTGAGATGAACCAGATCACCAATCAAGAACAGGATACCCCTACAAAAATTGTACTGGATCTGTTGCAAAAACTCCCCCACACTAAAAGGTTTCACAAAACTAGAATCTAAGAGGGGCATACAATTGATCCGATCGCCAAGGTGACGAATTGAAGACGGCCTTCCGGTACCAAATTACGGCACTGCGAATACACAGTCATGCCAGCGGCTGTGCAATGCCCCCGCAACCTGCCCAAATCATTGATCAATGATGTGTTCAGGATATTCTTGATCTCTATGTGGTGGGTATCTCGACGATTATCCTCATCTTTCCGCCTGACCTGAATCCCACAGATCCACGTACGTAGAGTATGGAGAGGTTGAGAGTTACTTTACTATTGCCAAAGCCTCAAAGTGTGAACTGGGAGAAAAATGAGATTTCATTTCCTTGGACTGATACTTACCCTAAACGGGGTCTCCATGGACCCGAGGAAGGTCCAGGCGGTTCAAGAGTGGCCGTACCCGCAAAAAGAAGGGCAGTACAAAGGTTCCTCGGTTTTGCGAAACTTTTATGGAGATCATAAAAGGATTCTCTAATTCGTGGTACCCTAACAAGGCTGCCACTAGCCACCAAGGTGCGCTTCTCCTGGTCTCTTAGCCCAAGAAGCCTTTGACCAACTCAAACGACACTTGACCACCAAAGCCCGGTAATTCAACACCCTGAGCAACTCGACCATTTACAAGTTGAAGTTAGATGCCTCCGGATGGCCATTGGGGCTGTTTCTTTCACAACGATCGGTCCAAAGAATATTCTTCCAACCCGTATTCTATTTTGTCAAAAAAAACTATCTCCAAGGAACAGAGGTATGTGTGGGTGACAGGGAGTTTTGGCGATAATGAAGGGCTCTTGAAGAATGGCAGGTATCTCTTAGAGGAGCCACACTTCTGTGTTGGGTATATACAGACCATAAGAATTTGGAATACCTCAAGTCTGCCAAAAAGATTGACTCCAACGCAAGCCAGCTGGAAGATTTGTTCTCTTCTCAGATTCAATTGTCAACGTCACAATCGACCAGGTAGACCGAACACCAAAGCGGGGGCTCTGTCCCGTCTATACCCGACTCGGGCCACACCAGAATTAACGGCTTATCCTTCCCCCCCATTGCTTCCTCCTACT
>CM070043.1:18200399-18213797 GCA_036250615.1 Ptychadena robeensis | reverse complement strand
TTGTTGGGGGGGGGGGTCGTAATGTGCGGTATTCTTCTTTCTGTTACCGTTCGCATCCGTGTTTGGTGTGGAATCCTGGGGCTCGTTTGTCCTTGGGTGGGGAGCCAGAGAGCGGTTGTCCCCAGGATGGAGCAGCTGGGTTTTCCCGCTCCACGGCTTGTGTTGGAGATGGATCGGGGTGCCAGGGATGATGTGGAACAGGTGGTTCTGGAGGGCTCGTTACCCTCAAGCTTTGAGACCGTTCCCTGACGCCTTGGGGACTGCATTGGGGTAATGATTTAATGGTGCTGCTGAGTATGGAGTTGATTAGGGACATTAAGCCTGGATGGTGCTCCTGTTGCGGTGGCGTTTCCGAAGATGGTGGTGGGTGTGGTCGATATCGTGGGCTAGACGTCACTGGAGTTTGACCCGCTCGTGGCGCGGGTCACAAGGCCAGGTAAAGTTGAACATAGGTGGGTCATTTGCAGCGCGCAATTGGTGGTGTGGTGGGCACGCCATAGGTAGTTGGAGGTAGAGACGGGCTGTATTTTGAATGTGTGGGGTCCATTTGAATGCTATGGTCATTGATATTGGTTCCCTGGGCTCCAGGAATGGTATCCAGAGGGCGGTTCGGGTGTGGGGGAGCGCCATCCTAAGGTGTCATGATTTTGGCGCGGTGGCGGGTTCGGGGGTCTTTGAAGTGGCCAGTTCAAGCTAATGTTTGGGTGGGAACCTCTGGTGGTGGGTACTTCACAGTAGTCCTCCAGAGTGACTGACCAATCTGATTGCGGTATCAGTGGGCCTTTGGGTGGGCCGGTTGCCTCCGAGTCGGTGGGTGGTGGCGAATGGCCTACAGCTTACGCAGGCCCTGGTGACCCGCACTGATGTGATTTTGATATGAATGTGACCCTTGAAGACTCAGACCCAGGGGATTACCCTTGAATGTGTGATAATGTTTGATGAATTGGTTTGATGTTATGTATAATAAAAGGCCCGCTATGGCCATTAAAATCCATCCTGGTGTAAAGTGTGTTTATTATTATAGATGGGGTAAGAAGGAAACAAAGGTAAGACCAGCAGGTCCTAAATTGTAATCCCAGTCATGTTATTCTATGTAATTTAAATTATATTCATATTTTTTATAGTTATAATAAGACTTATTGTCACTGTCCTAATTTATTCCTTTAAACCTCCTGAGCATTCTACCCTGAACTCAGCTTGGGGTTAGTATGCTTGTCTGCCCAAACTCACCTCAAGCTTCGTGGATGGCGAATCCACCCTTATTAAATAAATAGAGCACCATTCCAGTATCATTTTATGGGCCATTTCACACTATATGCAGTTGCAGTTTTTTTATAACCATACGTTTTTTTTTTACGGCACACGTTTTTTAATAGACAACCAATGTTACCATTCACACTGTATGCGTTGCGTTTTTAAAAACACCGTGTTTTCCTCGGTCGTTTTTTAAAAACTCACTGTTGTATGGCCATTTTTGATTTATTTTTTCTGCATTTTCTCATTTATTTGTTTCTAAACGCCTTCTCAAAGCAATGCTATGAAATGTCCAAAACGCATGCGTTTTTTGCATATCTGCAGAAACGCATGCCTATAAAAAAGCATGCCTTTAAAAACGCTAAGTGTGAATGGGCCCTTAAGCGTTTTTTGTATTACACTCTTCTTTAAAGGAATTCTGGCTGTGTGCTTAAAATACCTAAAATTATATATCAATCAATCGTCCTTGCACAGACGATAACGCATGTATTGGCGCAGTTATATATTACTAGTTCTGCCTATAGGCACAGTCCTGTTTGGTTAAACCTCATGTTTTCTGCTTTAGTTCACTAAACCACCTACATTCTTGTGCCTTCAAAAACCTGTTCTCGGAGAATAGAAGGGGAATCTCTAGGGCCTGTCTAAACTTTTTAGATCTGCACCCTAAAGTAATTTGCAAATGTTAATTTCCTGTATTAGGAATAGTGATGGGCTTCAAACCCCGGAATTTATGTTCGCAAACGGCGAACGCGAACTCCGCAAAAGTTTCGCGAACCCGGCGAACACCGAACCCGCCCATTGTGACTTCATGGGAGGCGAATTTAAAAACAAAGGGACCCCTTTCTGGCCACAATAGTGTTGGGAAAGTTGTTTCAAGGGTCAAAACACCTGGTCAATGCACATGACAAGGGAATCCATGGCAAAACCTCCAAGAATTTTTTTTTTCACACGATAATTCCGGCACAAGATTTTCCTCAATGATCGTCAATGGGAAATAAGTGCAATGATGATTACCCTTAGAACGTGTTTGCTGTGGACTGATCTCCTTTGTATGACCCTGCCACAAACCTGACTTTGCACTGTCACTGTTCTGAAGCTCACTCCCTAGTCTTGGAGGATTTCACCGGTCGCATTCTCATGTGAGGTAACCTTGTGCTTAAGTCATCCTGGGGGCAACCGTAGTTGGGTAATCCAAAAAAAAAAAACGTGTTTCATACACAATTATAAAACCGATCGCTTTTGGTCTGACACTATAAGCAATGCCTTCTCATCTTTGGGTTGCCAAGATGGCCAACACACTCATGAGGTGATCGCTTCATTGGGATAACGCAAGCCCCTTCAAGCCCTTCAACCCCGACAAGGTAGCGATCACGAAGGGGGAGTGCACATGTTATGTGCCTTTTTTAATGCAGCCTCCACAACAGCCCGAAGGCCATAAACTTAAGCAAGTACACTTGCCATAAAAAATTTGTCTCTACATTGACAGAAAAATTAAGGTATGGTACAGCCACTGTTGTAGCAGCGGCAAAAAAAGTTTATGTTTCCAGGCAGAATGGAAAATTTAAACATTGCGCTGAACCCTAGTTGGTGGCGAGGATTCATTCAGTCCGTTAATGCGGTATGCAGCGTGGGGACCATTTTTAGGCCCAGGCATGTATCAGGCCCTTTTTGCTAGGCAACGTATTCCCCACTGTCATTCCCTTCTGATCCATGCGTCGTTAATCTTCAGGAAGGTGAGGTGAATCCACACTTTTTGTTTGACCGAGGCGACTTGATTCTCGGTCATATTCCTCCGCAGGCCTGAAAGGTTCCTTTCTGACAGGACACTAGAAGCATGACAGGACAGAAGTTCAGGCAAACTGGGATAGCTCTGGCCACAGGTCAAGTCTGCAACACCCAGTAGTCAAGGGGTTCATCGCTTCTCAAGCGTGTTCAATATTATTTTGCAGTTAAGGCGGGTAGTCTGCGATCTGTCCGGTCAGTCGTTCTCTCAGGTGGACCCGAAGGGCTGGGTGATGCGCATGTCCCCATCAACAGCACGTCTGGTGAAGCGCCCTGTCCTTGCCGTCGCGGATTCCGTGGTAGCAGGAGGATTAGTGTCCCGTAACAATCCCGTCTTCCCCTATATAGTCACTTTGTGCTGTGACATCACCCTTAAGAGCGGTGTATAGCAGATGTTGTAGCCTAGTCTCAACTGCTGCATCCTCTCAAGACATCTGGGAAGCCGTTACATTTTCCACTACTTTCTGCTTGAGCGGGGGTCTGGATAGTGTGGCCACCAGGACAGACGTTCTCCTTATTCTTTTGATTCAAGGGTCCCTCCCCAAAAAACAAAAAAGCAGGCCGACAGCATGAAGACCCCATTCGCACCCAGATGGGATGCCGATCTACCAAATCGAGTTCACTCCTCTCCTCACTGGATGTTCAATTGAGGTTCTGTTCCTTTCCTCCCCCCAGCCACGTACAACACCACGGCCCCCCAGATAGTGACCACAAGGAGCACCAGTGGGCTGCCTGCTGAGGTTAATCTTTCCTCCTCCTGAAAGCCACTTCCTCCTCTGCTCCTCAACTCCTCTTCCAGCGTTGCCAAGCAGTCCCGGCAAGCGAGGCTGCTAGGTGGGTTCTGGTGGTGATTGTGACCAGTAACTCTTCCCTCTTCACGGCAGCATCCACAGCCTATCCATCCACTCGTCGCAGGGCACGCATCCATGAAGAAAGCAAAATTTGTGAGGTTGCCTGATTGTGGCCTTCGCTGTGCGACTGACAGGTTTGTCACCTCTTCAAAGGACGCATCGCCTACAGCTTGCGCCTGTAGCGTACCAGTAAGATGGTAAAAAAATCCCAGCTCCGCGAGGCTGTCCTACCACCCTGGTGATACAGATACTCATTGACACTTTCTCTTGTTGGAGCAGCGGTCAAACATGTGGAGTTTGATTCCAACGCGTCGGACCTGGTCGCAAATTCAGCGCCTCACTGTCCATTTTCTTTCGCCGCTGAGTTCTGAAAACTTCGCCAAGCCTGTAGGAACGCCTGAAATGGTACACACCCCACCCTTCCCTAGCCAGCTTGAGAACGTCCTTAAGCCTGTGTACTGTGCCACAAGCGTTTCAACGGACAAACAATCATATTTAAGACATTCCATGCCGGGCACAGTGTGACAACTTGCCCAATTCAATGCCGCCAAGCAGATTGCTTCCGTTGTCAAACACCACTTTGCCAATCGCCCAGTTGGTGCAGGGTCAGCCACTGAGCCACCTGTGGCATTAAGGGCGGACAGGATGCGGTCCGTTGTGGCTCCTGCTTTTCAGCAGTCAGCCCCAAGACAAAGCTACACAGTCCGTATCCGGATTGGATAGCCCTGGGGAGGCTGCAGGGATGGCAGATGATGTGGAGCCAGACGCCATCAAAGAATAGGACTTCAGCCTAGAGGATGAGTAGAGGAGTATAAGAGGTGGCAGCAGGCCTGCGGCAAGTTTGGCGGTGTCACCAACTCTGCTGCAGAGAGCCACGCATGTCCATTCTGGGGCAGCTGTGAGCAGGTTATACCCAATGCGGCCGTGTACGTGATGTACCTCCCCTTACCTCAGACAGGTATCAGTGGTCAATGGACCCCTTGCCACAAGGGAATAAAGATTGGGGATTGCCGTTTGTGAATTTTTTTTTTCCGGCCGGGTACCTTCCGCTGCGGTGTCCCAATAGCGCACAAATTTTTTTAAGGCCTCGACTCCACCAGCGGGTATTGTAAAGCTGGCGGGCTAGAGCTCTCTTCAAGCCACTGTCGACGCCGGCAAGGGGGTGACTCTGTGACTCAGAGCATGTCATTTCATCTACATGCTCGGTAATAATGGTTGCGCATCACTCATACTCCTCTTCAAAAGGAATGTGAGAACAACTCCTCTATGGGTCAAATGTACGCTGTGGTCTAGTAATTGGTGGCAGCGGTGATGGCACCTGTAGCGGTTCAAGCAGCCGAGCATGTGAGATGGTGTGTCCAGGGTCAGAGTGGTGATGTGGAAGATTGGGTGTCCTCCTGTGTAAACCCGTCAACTAAGTCCCCAGCATTTCTTGTGGTTGACGGTAAGTTGCCTCTGAACACTGGCCACTATGCTAGGGCCAAAAGAAATTTCACGACCACGACCACCACGACCCCTGCGGATGGTCTTCCTCTGCCCTCTGCCGTAATTTATATGTTTTTTGCGTACAAGGCCCCCCCCCCCCCCCCCCCCCCCCCCCCCCCCCCCCCCCCCCCCCCCCCCCCCCCCCCCCCCCCCCCCCCCCCCCCCCCCCCCCCCCCCCCCCCCCCCCCCCCCCCCCCCCCCCCCCCCCCCCCCCCCCCCCCCCCCCCCCCCCCCCCCCCCCCCCCCCCCCCCCCCCCCACCCCCCCCTTGTGGCAGCGAATAACTCTGGTTTGGCCATCTGGACATTGGCACAAGCTGTAATTGGATGTAAAAGCCGTGCACTTTTTATTATACCCTTATGGATAGGGTGAAAAAAAATTGCTGGGTATACCCTTCCATTCCCCAGATTACCGGTGGCTGGGCACACACGTTTGCACAAGCTTAATGGACGGAAAGCCCTGCACTTTTTTATTAATACCCCTACAATAGGGGAAAAAAATTGCTTGTATTAACCCTTTCACCAGATAACTGTGTCTGGGCACACACAGTTGGCACAGGCTGGTAATTGACGGAACGCCTGACGTTTTATAATCCCTTATGGCTAGGTAAAAATTGCTGGGTATTACCCTTCCCCCATATAACTGTGGCTGGGCCCAGCAGTTTGCACAAAGCTGTAATGGAGAACGCCCTGCACTTTTTATGAATACCCTACCAATAGGGTGAAAAAAAATTCTTGGTATTAACCCTTTCACCAGATTAACGTGCTGGGACACACATTTGGCAAGGCGTGTAATAAGCCCTGCAATATTTAATTAATCCCTACAATAGGGTGAAAAAATCCCCTGGGTAACAAAGTGCCACCAGATAACTTGGTGGCACTGGGCAGGGTGGGCGCCCACCCAGTTTGCACAAGGCTTAAGTGGTAAAAAGCACTGCAATCGCCCTGTAAATCGGTGAACAATCCCGGGGTAACAACAGTGCCACCATATACTATGGGTGGGCACGGGCAGTGTGGCCGCACACACGTTGGCACAAGCCCTGTAAGTGGTAAAAAGCACTGCAATGCCCTTAACCATAGGGTGAAAAATCCCCTGGGTAACAAAGTGCCACCAGATAACTATTGTTACACTGGGCATGTGGGCGCACACACAGTTGGCACAGGCTGTAAGTGGTAACAAAGCCCTGCTATAGCTTTAATAGGTGAAAAAATCCTCTGGGGTAAGCAAAGTGCCACCAGATAACGATGGTGGGCACTGGGCAGTGTTTGGCGCCACCCCAGTTGGACACAATGCTGGTAAGTGGTAAAAAGCACTGCTATAGCTTTAAAATAGGGTGAAAAAATCCCCTGGGTAACAAAGTGCCACCAAGATGAGCCCTGGCAGGATGCCTGTTTATATAGAGGCTTGCACAATCACTGCCCAGCAGCCCACAGCAAGGCAACAGGGTATCGAACATAAATTGCCCTAAAAACGTCTTTTGGGGTCTTTTCAGGACTCTGTCTGACAGCAGATTAAGAAAGCAACTGTAACAGGAGTAGACTGCATGATCACACGAACACTGACTAGCTAATCTTTTCCCTATCCAGCGCATCAGCTATCTCAACTAATGTCGCCATCTGCGCAGATGTGAAATGGCGTCTCTCCTGTGCTGTGAGATGGGGGGTGGGAGGGTCGTGACGTGGTGGGTGCTGATTGGCGTAATTGTGGCTGATGACTGCTTCCAGGGTTCAAGTTTGGTCCAATAAAAACAAATCTGGGGCAGGTCTAACTTCGCCGTATGTTCGCGAACACGTGGCGTTTTTTCATACGACAAATTAAATTAATCCGTCGCTTTTGGGTCGGATCACTATGAAGCAAATCGGCCTTCTCATCTGGGTGTGTCCACATGGCCCACACACTCATGATGTGATCGCTTCATTGTGATAACGCAAGCCCCTTCACCACTACAAGGTAGCGATCACGAAAGGGGATGGCACATGTATGTGCCTTTTTTAATGCAGCCACAGCACAAGGCAGAAAAAAATTTTTTTTTTTTTTTTATTAGGCAAGTACCTTGCCACAATAAAATGTGTCATCTACATTTGACAGAAAAATTATGTATGGTAGCAGCCACATGTTGTAGCCACAGCTGCCAGAAAATTTATGTTTTCCAGTTTTGAATTCAATCCGTATTCGGACTGTCGCAATCACCGCCTCCGGGCATTTCTTTCTGCCGCTGAATTTCTTAAAACTTCGCCATAGCCGTGTAGGAACGCCTGAAATGGGTACAACCCTTCTAGCCGGTGCTCTTCAGGTGATGGTAAAATGGAGAACTTCTTAGATCATGCTCTCTTTGTGTTTTTTATTTTTATTTTTTTTAACAATTTTTATAAAAAAAATTCTTTTTCCAACAAAATAAACAAAGTACAGGAACACATTACTGTACAAAAGAGTTGCAGGTACATTTATAACCAAGCAATATCAATTGCAATGAGTGAAGTGTACAATATCGCAAAATTGTGGCAAGCAGTTGGTAGCGTAGAAAAGGTAAGATATGCCATAGTGGTATCCAGGAGCAGAAAAGGGTGGTAAGAGGGGTCAAACAAAGATTTAAAAAGAGACCGTCGTCGTGCATAGTAGGAAGGCATCCCAGGTAATAACAGAGACTGGTACAATTATGGAACAACTAACCATAACATTTGTAGTGCGTGAGATCGTTCTGTGGGAGACATAACCTTGTGTATAAATGGTTCCCAGCGGTTGCAGAACTTGGTACATTGCATGCCCTTGTCCCCCTCTAGTCCCTTAAGTTCTTTATAAAACAAGGAGTGTAACTGGGCCACCACCGAGGCCACCTGAGGAGGCTGTGGCTGAATCCACTCTTTCAAGATCATCCTTCGAGCAATTAAAAGGCAAATATGTAGCCAAGGATGATATTTAGTCAGGTTTGATCTACGGGCTGGCATGTGATGGCTGAACAAGCACAGCATAGGGTCAATAGGTAATGGGGTCCCCAAAGTTTTAGCGATAAATTTTGCTATGTCCCTCCAGAAAAGGGTCACTTTAGGACAAGTCCAAAAGTAATGTGATAGGGACGGTGTGGAAGTGTCACATTTGGGGCATAGTGGACGGGGTTTATGGGCCGCTGGAACATCAAATGGCGATTGTACACACAATTTAGAGGCCCTATGGATGATCTTAAATTGGGTTTCCCTCCAGGATTCAGCCGTCACATATTTACAGATAGATTGGTAACCTGCGTTCAGTTTATCGGTCATATCCTCCTGGGGAAAGTCTTTATTCCAGTTGGGGACACTGGAAGCAGCCGTCCATGAGATGCGTATATAGGGTCGATATGCTATGAGAGGGACACGCCACTATCTTGTCAAATCGGTAAGGAGGAGCAAAAATGTACAACTTGTCCCAGGATGAGAGGGTGAGTTTGCGCCGGGGATAAAGTATATTCCGATTGAAGATATGACAAGGAATGGAGAGCGAGGGTTTTTGGATCAATCAGGTCCCGCACAGCATTAAGACCTTTTGCGGCCCAGGAGCTATATAGGCTCTGATGCGTTCCCGGAGGAAACAACGGATTGCCGACTAACATTGAATGCTTGGAGACCGTTATGGGAAGATGGAGTAGTTTGCGGATTTCTCTATAAGCCAGAATCGTGTCACGCAAAAGAATGTTCTGTTTGATCTGGGGCGGGAGTTTACGGAGAGGGCAGTGAAGAACATGGACTAGTGACCACGGGTGAACCATGGTGGATTCCAGTGCCCCATTAGAATAACAGGAGGTCCCCTTGAGCCAGTCTAGGGCGTGCCTGAATAAACATGTCAAATTGTAGAGGCGCAAATCTGGCAAACTTGCCCCTCCGTTTCGCTTAGAGATGCACATTGTTTTATAAGAGACACGCGGGGTTTTGCCCTGCCAGAGAAAACGGGATAAGGCCTTCAAAAGTTGTTGCGCATCCTTGTGTTTAATTAAGAGGGGGATCGTCTGCATTGGATACATTAATTGGGCAAAGGGTATCATTTTGTAAAGATGTACCCTCCCAAATAAAGACAGTGGAAGGTTTTCCCATGTCTTTAGGCTGGTCTCTATTTTATGTAATATTGGGGTGATGTTTAGTGCATACATGGAAGCAGGAGATTTACCTATCTTGACGCCCAAATAGGTGATGTGTTGAGCAGCAACTGCGAATCCTACTTCTGATAGCCAGTGGCGTGTAGGTATAGGCGTAAGTAACAGGAGTTCGCTCTTTGAGTGGTTGACTTTGAAACCCGCACATCTGCCAAATTTAGACAACAGCCCTGAGTAAAGAGGGATATCTATTGCTGGGTTCACTGAAAACAAAAGTATGTTGTTCGCAAAAAAGGCAGAACGTATGGCCCCTGTGCGTAACGGGATTCCAACTATGGAGGGATGGTTCTCGATCATGCGCGTCAGGGGCTCCAGGGCCAGGTTGAAAAGTAGGGGCGACAGGGGGCAACCCTGGCGCATACCCTTTGAGAGAGAGAATGGTCTGGACAGAAATCCTGGAGTGTATACCCTGGCTTTGGGGGATTGATACATTGCTAGGAGAAGGTGCAATACAGCTCCCGAGAAGCCCATGGCGCGCATCACCTGAAAAAGCCAATCCAGGTTGACGTTGTCGAACGACTTTTCAGCGTCGACCGCCAACAACACGACATCATCAGTAGGGTGACATTTAGCAAAGTCCATTGCCATCAAGGTTTTTCTAATATTCATCACCACGCTGCGGCCCCTTACAAAGCCCGCTTGAGCGGGATGGAGCAAATCCGGTAGGAGTTGGGCTAGTCTACCGGCCAGAATTTTTGAAAGTAGTTTGGCGTCAAGGTTTATGAGTGAGATTGGCCTGTAGGATCCCGGTTGTGTGGGGTCCTTGCCGGGTTTGGGCAAAAGTTTTATATAGGATTCGTTGGCCGTGGGGAAATATTTTCCTTCGGTCCAGAGGCGACGATACATATTATACAAGGGGTCAATGAGGTCTTCCTTCAAGAGCTTATAAAACTCTGAAGTGTACCCATCAGGGCCCGGGGCCTTTTGTTCTGCAGCGAGGAGATGGCTTGTGCAACATCTAGAACAGTGATGGGGGCATTTAGGAGTTCCAATTGTGAGGGAAGTAACGTGGGTAAATTGACTGACTTGAGAATCTGTTCAGAGGTCGACACCTCAGAGTCCCCATGAGAATACAGGTCACCGTAGAAGTGAGCCAATATGTCATTAATTTGTTTCGGATCAGCAGTAAGTTGGCCCTGCGGATCCCGTAGTGAGGAGATGTGCGTGTGGGGTCGTGTTGACTTTACTAAATTAGCCAGGAGTTTCCCAGATTTATTTCCGTACTTATGATACCGTGCATCCCAATAAGATTGCTTAAGCATTTCTTGTTCACGAAGCCAGTGGTCCAATTGGGTCTTCGCGAAGTTTGGAGAGCGATTCATCGGAAGGATCGCGGGCCGCTACCCTGTGAGCAGCCTTTAGGAGGGAAAGGGAGTTTAAATAACTTGAGGTGGTAACATTTTTTTTGGAGGCCAGATAGGATATGGCAATGCCTCTGAGGTGGGCTTTCGCAGCTTCCCAAAATAAGACAGGGGTTGACGCATGCTGGAGATTATTACGTGTATAGTCCTGTAGTGCTAAGCGCATGGTCTCCTTAAACTTCACGTCCCTGCACAGCTGGCTAGGGAAGCGCCAGAAAAGATCAGATCCTTTGCGGATCGTATCGTGAAGTTCAAGACTAATGGGGGTATGATCGGAGATGGCCAGTTCATGGATCACAGGGTTAGTAACCAAAGTAAGTAAAGACGTGGCAGCAAGGAGATAATCAATCCTCGAAAGGGAAATATGGGCGGAGGAGAAGAAAGTGAATTGATGATCTAGCGGGTAGTGGTTTCTCCATATGTCATGTAAGCCCAGCGAGGAGGATAGTGCCTCTAGGTGGGAAGGTCGGTGAACACTAGTCAGGGAGGGTGGTGTCTTACGATGTCTGTCCCCAGAGGATTTCCTATCTATAAAATCGGCCATGGTGGAATTAAAGTCCCCGCCAATAATTTTATGTTGGACAGGGTCTTTGGCTAAGACACTTTCCAAGTGAGTGAAGTAGCTCTGCGTGGGAGCATTAAGGGCATATACATTGTAGACGCTAACGTCCAAGCCTCCTACAGTGAGATGCAGTTATTGCATTCTACCCTCCTGATCCGCTGTATGCGAAAGTACAGTGTATTGCAATTGTTTATGAAGCAAAACCATAACCCCACCTTTTTTCCCCTGGGCTGGGGACGCAAGCGCTTCGCCCACCCAAAGTTTTTGCATACGTTCCGCCCCATCAGGACCTAGATGAGTCTCCTGTAGTAGTACTATGTCAGCCTTCATCCGTTTAAGGTGTTTTAGTACCATATTTCTCTTGGTGGGCGCCCGGAGGCCTTTCACATTCCACGAGACTATTTGGACCATAGTGGAAAGCGTGGGGATCGGAGTGCAGGGTTTAGAAGCTTGTGGTCGAGAAACAAGAATTCAGGGGTCAAACTATGGGACCAAGGAAGTCCTACCTCCAACCGCGTAGTCCATGTACTCGGCAACGCAACATAAGTATAATGAGACAACACCCTCCTTGCATGTGCCAAGATAGTACCCAACCCTCTCTGACCATGCAACTCTATAAACCAGTTAACTAGAAAGCTACAATTCGACCCCTGAACACAGGGTCCAACACAAACTAAAACATAAACAAAAACAGTATTTGTCACTTTGAAGTGACAAGTGAACATTTGTAGGTGACTCCCTTTTTTCCGCATGTGGGTAGCGAGGCAGTGAGTGGAACATGCCCCCCTACCCCCCGGAAGCAAAATAGCTATAACAGTAACAGCGAAAAGTCAGTAACATGGAAAGGTACACTGAACTAAACCGCCCCAGGTAAGGAAAAATATACTTAGTCTGTCTGGCAGTACGGTAGTCACACAGCGTAAATACACAGCCAGGCAGCAATAGGAAGTCCCGCAGCTATCTCAAAGTAGCACCGTCATGTCAGCGCCAGCGTCTATTCTTGAGTTCCCTCTTGTTAGCTTCTATGAGTCTTTTTGGAGTGTTCCATTCAGAGCGTCGCAGTCTTGGTGAGGGCGCAGCCTTTGGGGTAGGTTGCTGTCTATGCGGCAGTGGAGTCTTCAGGGGAGTTGCTTCTCGTGCGTCGATATCATCAGGGTGTTGTTGCAGAAAATCCTCAGCGTCGGCCGGATCTTGAAAGGAGTGAGTAGCTCCACTGCCATCTCTGATGTGGAGAGTGGCCGGATACGCCAGGGCAAAGCGGATCTGTTTGTGGTAGAGCAGAGAACAGACCTTGCTAAACATCTTCCATTTTTTCGATACTTCTGTGGAATAATCCGCGAAAATGAGAAGCTTTTGATCCTCATACAGCAGGATTTTTTGAGCGCGATACGCAGGAAATAGTTGGGCCTTGTCGGCGTAGTCAAGATAGCGGACTATCACAGGCCTAGGTACCTGGCGGTCAGAGGAGGGACATCCGAGACGATGAGCTCGTTCCACCTTCAATGGAGAGTCTATACCCAGTAGTTGTGGGATGTCCGTGCTACACAACGTTGGCAGGGCGTGAGAGGGGATCGATTCAGGAACCCCGATGATACGGAGGTTGTTTAGCCTAAAGCGATTTTCCAGATCGTCCAGTTTCTCTTCTAGAAAGGCCACTTTCTGTTCCAATGATGCCACCCTCATAACACAGCCCCCATCATCATCCTCCAGTGCAGAGATCCTTTGTTCAGTCTCAGTGATCCTGTCACTTTGTGCCTGGAGATCTTTCTGTAATGACTGGATAGCTTTGTGTACTGCTTTGTCAATGGCCTCTTGGAAGGCGGGCTGTAAGATCTGCCATGCTGGCAGTTGTATTTCGCTGAGCGGCCGTTTCTTGCGTGTCCTGGGCTGCTGTACCATGCGCTTCCGCGGACTCCATATTGGAAGGCTGGGACCGCTGTGTGGCCGCCTGGTGTTTCATAGGATCGCGGCTGCGGAGGAC
>CM070043.1:18118297-18134846 GCA_036250615.1 Ptychadena robeensis | reverse complement strand
CATTACAGTCTATGGTGCGCTTTTGGTACAGAAATCTGTACCACAGCAGTGCGCTAGGGACTGACCATAACGGGTCTCGGTGTCTTGCGACTGCTGTCCTGCGGGCCAACTCTGTGCACCCGCTCGACTTAGGTTGCAAATCCCAGCAGGGCCGGCAGTTCTGTAGCGCATAGGACAGCCAGCGCAGCGGGTTTCACTGATTCAGGTACTCCAATTATGCGTATATTGTTCCTCCTGGAAAGATTTTCCAAGTCATCTATTTTCTCATTAGCAGCAGCTACCTCCTTCTCCAATTCACTGCATCTGACAGCATTTCCAAAGGCTTCATTCTCCACAGCTTCCAGCCTGCTCTCCAGCTCTGAGATTCTTACCGCCTGATCAGTCAGCTCCTGCTTGATAGCGTGTAGGGCTTTTGTGATTGCCTTGTCGATGGCCGTTTGTATGGTCGGCTTCAAGAGTGCTGCCACCACTCTGGCCATTTTTTCAAGGTGGGCATCCTCCACTTCCCCATCCGAGTCATGCAGCGAGTCCCCCTCTGAGTCCTTGGTGCGGCGTTTAGAGTCATCCGCCATCTTGGAGGCCGCGTGGTGTTCCGCCGCTCTGCCTCCCAAGTTGCGAGATCTGGATCGCTGATTCAGCAGGAACTTGTCCATCCGGGCAGTCGCCCGATCGTGCGCTGAGGGGTTTGCGCTATACAGCGGGTTATCTTCGGCTTAAAAAGCGGTTTATTATCGCCGGGTGGTCAGGAGCTCCTCAATCCCCGTTCACCCCATGCGGCGCCGGAACCGGAAGCCCCTGGTCTTGCTTTTTTATCGCATTATTTATGTAATTTCTTTGGTCTAATAAATGTGATTGGTATTTTCTTCATATACCCATGCCTGGTGTCGATCTAAATTGAATTCCATATTCTATTTCTCTTCTAATTCTCACTATGTTGGAAACCTATTTGGTTGAGTTCCTTTGAGCAGGATCCATTGATCCTTATCAAAGTAACCATTGATGGCTTAAATCTTGTAACATCTCATCTGTTTCTTCATCAAGCTGTGTGTACCCAGATTAAGGCACACTAAAAATCCTTACAATAAATCAATTCTTGACCAAAAGGAAAAGTAATTTCAGTGGGACAAACTTATGCCAACAAAGGCCATGTAGATGGCCAGGGGAATCTTGCACGACCAAGAACAAAGGCCGTTCCAGGGCCTCTAAAAACAAAATTCAGGATCCTAAAATCACGGTGCCTACTCAAAGTCTGATAATGCCAAAACCAAAACAAATGAGACCCCAATATGGACCAGAGATGCATCTTAGATAGTTTTTAGCCCAACGCCCAGACAAGGCAGGGACAATTTAGAAGTTATTAGCATTTCAAGATAGAGGTTCTGCACACCGGACATTAAATCCAAAAAACAGCATACACAATACAGATTTCCTATGGTGGGTCCTCGGCGTGTTTCACCTCGTCTTATTGGTGCTTACTCATAGAGATATTGAGGGTCTCTCTGGGTCCACTTACTTTCCACTTAATACATTAAGTGGGCTGGAAAGTCAGGAGTTAAAAGCATCCCAACCAAGATCGCTACTTAGATAATTTAGCAAAAAAAGTAAATATTATAGATGTGATTAAGCATTCTTTTGACCATCCGTTCAGAAGAGATTTATCTAATAGTTTGTGCTTAAATACCATGGAACTGTACCTTACGATGGTTTATAAGGAATAATCTAGTGATTAGATTTCTATGGGAAGACCAGGTTAAATACCTCCTTTCATTTTATGCCCCATATTTTTATTTATATCTTTAACTAGCTTTGACTAAATAATTATTAAAGGTAAAGCAGGGACAAACAGATGTCAGTATGTCTATAAATACTTCCCATAGCACCTTAAAATTTCTTGAGATGTAAATTATATAAACATTGTGACTCCTATCCATTAAATATTACTATATCTATATACATGCATAAATACTTACAATAAATATCCTGCGCCCAGGAATGCCACAGGTTTGGTCGGGGTGCATAATCCGCCCAATCCGCCCGTTAGCCATCACCTTAGCCAGGATCTTGTAGTCCACGTTCAGGAGAGAGATGGGTGCCAATTCCTCAGGTCACACCTTTCCCCCTTACATTTGTACAAAATCGTGATCATTCCCTCCCTCAGGGTAGGGGGCATACTGCCCTCCACAGCCCTCTCCTCAAATACAGCCAGGAGATCCGGGCCAATCAGGTCCCACAGAGAAACGTAAAGTTCCACTGGGAGACCATCACTACCCGGAGTCTTGCCCGACTTAAAGGATTTGGCGGCAGAGTGCAGCTCCTCCAGCCCTAAAGACGAGTTGATGGCCTCAGTACCTACGGGATCAACGGTGTTAGTGATACCTGACAGGAACCGGTCGGCTGCTTCGTCATCTGTTTCCTTGGACGTGTAGAGGTCGGTGTAGAAGTTGGAGACCACCTTCATCACTTCCTCTTTTCCCTGGCGGAGGGTTCCTCGTCCCGCAGCTCAGCAAGGGGGGTTTGTCTCGAGTGGAGTTTCCTGAAAAAGAAAGAATTACACTTCTCACCTTTCTCAATATGCTCCACCTTGGAGCGGAAGACGACCTTCCTGGATTTTTCTTCAAAGTGCTTCTTGAGCTACTTCTTGGTGTCCTCCAGATCTCGCCTAACGTCCCAGCCACATAGGTGAAGGTCCTGCAAGGACTGCAGCTGACACTGCAGCTTCTTGAGTTCCTCTTTCCTAGCACACACCTGTTGGCGTCCCCTCACTTGAAAGAAGCTGCGAAGCTTACCTTCTGGAAGAGGTGTTTCTCTCCGCCAGTGCCGATAGGTCACCCGCAGCTCCTCCCGCAGCTCCTCACGTTCCAGCAGAGACACATTTAGCTTCCAGGAGACCGGGCCCGGGACGAACCCCTCACCCAGTTCCCCCTGGAATCGAATGGCCCTGTGGTTGGAGAAAAAGCAGGGGATCATTGAGTGCCCACCAACCCTGACAAACCTAGAAACGAACACAAAGTCAATCCTTGAGCGGACAGACCCATCTGGCCGGCACCAGGAGTAGTAGTTCCGAGCATAGCGATGCTCGAGCCGAACACAGGCTTAGCTCATCACTACCAACTACCTCTTTTTTCCCCTTGAAGAGACCTTAAAAGGTGCGAAACCCATCAGCAGATACCTTCGTCAAGGTGCCTTGCATAGCTGCTCCTGGTTCTGCAGGCCCTTAGGCTACAGCGGTGGGTACCTAATCTTGTGGTTTACATTTCAAATGTTAAATAAAGTTTAGTTTTCAACCACAGTATGCATCTCTGTTTGATCTAATGTCCCTGGGGACTAGCCACATCTTTACAGAATAAGCTCACCCCTAATCTGTTTTCCTTTCTCCTCTGTAAATACAATACACAGATGTGTCCTTTATTTGAATTGTCATGTTTAATAGCATTAGGCTTTGCTTGTTTCAGAATTTTATTTAAGCAAAACTAAAGTTTGTTTCCAACTCAAAATGTTTATTGTTATAACTGACGAGTAGGAAAAACTTTCTTAATTGTAGACAGTTTTTGAATAAATGTTAAGGTTGACCAGTGACGTTGTCCAAGTCACTGGTATTGGATATGTCATGGAGCACAATGAAGTCATCAAAAGTGGACAAAATATGGTACATTGCTGACCGTTGGACACAACACTGTAGGAGCTATAGGCCATTCTCCTATATTCTCCTTATATCTGGATTATATGGTAGGATTGCAAAGCAGAAACCTATTGTTACAAAGCAAAACAATCAGGCCTGGCTAAAATTTAAGAACGTTTTACATGTTTTTTATTGTCTATATCTTTCCCTTAAAGATTTGTTTGTTTTTCAATTGCCTTGTACCGATTCACAGCAAAGGTAGGATAGGTTGTGAAAATATCTATTGTGGTTAAATTAATTAACTAACCAACAGTAATGAATTAGACACTATAACAAATACATTGCAACAGCCTATGTATGAATAAAGGTGGCCGATTTGCCACAGATCAACCGCCGTGCCTGCTTACGACGATCAATCTGCTGTGAAACCCAACCTAAAATGTGGCCATAAATTGGCCCAGGAAATTGATCTGACAAATTATGGACATGTCTGTTTTAGATTGATTTTTATTACTTTGGATGGGGATGCTGGTCCCTATCCAAATAAATGCCAGCATACAAAGGGTGCACGGACGATTCTCGGCACGACTGGCCATGTGTGATGACGATATTACACGTAGTCGATCTACTGAGAAATCAACAGAATAATTATACATCTAGGGCCAGCTTTAGGAATTGTCTAAACTTTTGTACATATTGCATTGCTGTGAAGGTTTATCATTAGCTGTCCCTATCTGCACTTTCGGATAATTATTTTCTTCCAATCAGTTACACAAACAGCATTATTGGAAATTCCAACATCCTGAACAAATGTTCAGACTGGTAATAAAGTATTTTGAGCGATGCTCTCGCTGTGTTCCGTGTGCGGAGAACTTCTGTAGCACAGACTGTTTGATCAGCTGTGTCCTGTTTTCTGAGAGTGCGATACACAATCTGATAACAGCGCAGAGTGGATGAAATGAAAGGCACTGCTCTAAAATCAGATTGTTTTGCATGAATTTGTTTTCAGTCATTATACATTCCATTTCAAAAGCATTTTTCCACATTCAATTATATCTTTTCATTTCTTTTTCCAGGACGTTTGCCACCAGATAGGCATCTCTCTGGGAAACTGCCAACGTTTAGAACAAATCTGCAGATATCATTCATATCAATTATTTCTCTGCTGTACTGTGAAACCTGGAGGATCACTTCCAAAGGTTGCAAATAAAGGGGAGTGATTTTAGCAAATTGTTTTCTCTGAAAACATCTTCAGCTTTATTTCTTCTTACATTTGACTTGCTTATATGAAATTAGCTTGGAAAATGGTTCACCATTAAAATATATTATATGTCATGGTTTAATTTGGAAAAAAACAAAGGAATGGTTAAATCTACTGTTTTTTATCCTTGTTTCATGTGTGTTACATGTACTGCTGGCAAGATTTCTAGATTACTAGCAAAACATCTTCAAGAAAAAAGATGTGTTAAGGCTTTTCAGGGGCTTATGTTTAGGGTGTCTTTGATATATTCATGTCATCACATTCTAGAGTATCATCATAACGCTCTGAATTTCTGGTAGGTACCTTTGTTTAGCTACATTTGCCAGGTACCTCAATGTTTGGGTATGGTGGGGTCTATTCTTTTTGGGGTCTCTGCTTTACTTGTTATCTTCCTGCTCGACCCCTGTATGCTTTTATAGGGGTGGACACAGAAGGGTGCCGCTCATTCATCCGCCCTTCTTCATAGAAGAGACCAACACTGGTCATTAGAAATTATCAACAAAGAGATTCATTCCCAACCAAGATTGAAGGTGTGTATGGGGTTAAAGTCACATTGTCATTAGTTGTAATGTAAACAAATCCATGTCACACATCAATGGTACATGCATAATTCTCTTACCTAGCTGATGCCAATGGTTTTCTTTAAACTGGCAATATTTCAGAGAAAATCTATTTTAAAAATATGTTTAAATAACAATAATTAAGTCAAAATTGATGCCTAGATGCTTACCTGGATTTAAATGGGACGTTATACAAACATATCAACATATAATATATGTATAATATATAAATATGTATCGCAATGTACAGTAACAAAATCATTCTTCACAAAAGCCTGATGAAGGGATCTAAGCCATCCCCAAAAAGTACCCCTTAAATTTCAAACTTTCTGTATTCATCATAGCTAACACAGTTCAACACAACACTCTACTATCTCATAAAGTATAATTGTAGTAATTCATAATATAAAAAAAAAACTTTACCATTTAACTATCCTACCCACTTTGTTTTCAAAGTTATATTTGGTAAAACTAAACTTGAGTTGTCACCGTGGAAGAGTCCTGTTTTTTTTACTCAATATGCAAGCTGATATTCTACTCTTAGCTTTCTAATGATACCATAGAGCTATGTGAATACCACAATTGCTACCCACAGTATCCAGTTAAAATTAAAAAAGTAGAACTTATAACTATGAATATATCTAGCCCATTTGCACTGTATGTCTATGTGTTTTTCCGCCCAGTTTTAGGGGTGGGTGACTTATAGTGCAAAAATACAGTAAATAAAATATGACTTCTCCACTTTTCTAAATGTTAGCATTGTGGTAAAATGTCAGTAACCAAGTTATTTTACTACATGTTTTGGAGAATGTGTAGCTCAAAAATATATAAATTAAAACATTCCCAGTATTATTGATCTGCAGTGATCAATCACCTGTGCTTTTAAGAGATAGCAGTATAATCCACTAAATCATAGTGCACTTGACATAGTAACCAAAGGGGCAAAGCAAATGTCAGTCATGTTATATGCTGCACTCGGCCTGTAAAAGTCTCTGTCTGTATAATTACCTACAGAGCACAATAACAAGTGTGATGATATACTGATGGATGCTGTAACCTCCACACCATGTTCTTTTCTGTGTTATGTGGATCAATACAGTACATTGATGTCTTGAACACTCCTAAGTGCATAATGACAATCTTTATCTGCTTGGATATATGAAAGACTGAAAACTAGAGTTTTCTTTCATTTTCCAATATTCTACTACATTGTATTTTTGGGATATATGGGAGCATTTAGAGCTTTAAAACAGACATGCATACAGAGCAAAATAATGTTTTACTCATTAAAAAATCTATTCATTAAGTACTAAGAATTAAATAATTTTTTTCAAGAAGTGTTGCAGTCTGGGATACAATAAAAACAGTCTAAGAAATATTAATATAACTATCCTTCCTGCCTTTGTCCTAAAGTTATGTTAGGAACACAGTACAGTTAGTCCAGGGAGCTCCTTTTGTGCATTGCTAGTAGTGATGGCCGAACTGTCCACAGGGCTACAAAAACCAGAAGTGACGTCAGTGAGGTCACATCCGGCAATCGGAACCAGGAACTATGCATTCCAGGTACCAGATGTGACGTCATTGATGTCCTCTCCAGTTTCCCCGATTCAAATTCCCCGCCAATAGGGGGGAATTTGAATCTGCCCATGAACAGGTGGTCGGCGGACTATTTTAAAAGTTGTCCGCGGACAGACTTTGGGCAAGTTCGGCCATCACTAATTGCTAGATTATATCCTGTTCGGACAGATTCATACATCTGAGATAAAAAACACATTCTGTAAAGCTGGCCAAACTGTTTTGTACTAAATTGATTGACCAACAGTGATTAAAATCAAAAGAGCCCTGTTAGGTCAGGATGTAAAATTTCAGTTTTTTGTATAAGTATGTGCTTTTTTTTAGGTGTGTAGCATTGTAGGTGGTAGAGGGGCATGAGCAACGGAAAGATCAAAGAAAAGAACTAAGGAATGCCTCCTGGGTGATGATGGAAAAAAGGGCGTCTGGTCTTATCTATGACATGGAGGCCCCCTGAGGATACTGAAAAGCTTGCTGGCAAAACCCAGACAGGGAGAGTCATAGCCAGAGAATTTGGTTGGCTTTGTCTCTATACAACTCCTCAGGTCAGAGACATACTTGCACTGCGTAGGCAATACAATGGAGAGGCAGCATGGGGCTTTCCTGCAAGTACCTGGAGTAACTCAAACAGTATATTACCTCCTCTGGTTATGATGTAAATTATCCCTTTTTAAATCTGGATCCTTTTTGGCTATCCTCATGATGATGTTAAGTCTTCGAAAATGTTTAAGTCTCTAACATAGGCTATGTAATCCGTTGGGACACCTACGTCCACATACACTGTACCTGCCACTTGGATGCTCTGTTCAGGCATCCACCAATGCAGGGGTTAACGTACTGCACTACATTAACCTCTGCATCTGCGGAACGGCTCAGCTCCATGAGAACAGAGCTTCCCCTGGGCAGGTAAAGTGCATGTGATCTATCGGGACCCCCGCCAAGGGGGTCCCGACGGATCGCAAAATGCTGTGGAGACAGCCTAAAACAGTCAACTGACAAATCACATGTTATAGCCTGGTAAGGTTAATTGCTCACTTCCTGCCTTTATCAGAATTAATTTACTGGAACAGAAAGCAAGGGAAAAAATATTAAATAAAATGTTAGAGTTACCCTTTAAAATGTCTTACTGCTTGGGTGATTTTGGGTCTTAAGGTAGCCATACAAGGGCCGATTTGTCACCGATCAATTCCCGATCCGATAATTCTAGGCAATCGATCAGATTTATTGCTGATTCTGTCAAAAATCGACACGTGTATGGCTTCCTTTACACTGTTGCTAATGTTAAGCAGGGTACAGATGGCTCGATATTCGAGCTGTGCGATGTACCCTGCAGCAGTGTGATGACATCATCACGCTGCTGTTAGACATTGGCTGGCTGGGGAGAGACGGCTCTGCTCTCTCCCTGGCTCAGCTGAAGCTTTGCTTGGAGACCAGCCAGTCTCTAGGCAAAGCATCGGACATCGGCCGTAATTCCGGTCATGTCCAATAAAGCTGTTTTCGAGCGGGATTGATTTGTCCCGCTCGAAAACAGCGGTGATCGCAGATTATATGGGTCAGATAGATGGCTGTGAGCGCGCACCATCGCCACGTCTGTACCCTGCTTTAGTTTTGGACACTGGAAAGGTAATCAATGACAAGATAAATCTAAAACTCATATTTGTCTATATTCATATATTCATATGCAACAACCCTGATGACCTTAAGATGAACAATTCCGTGTGGTGTTGCAGACACAAAATTGCATAGTACACAAAGATTTCTTTTTTTAGCAAAATCCCATTCCATTTGTTGTATAGTCATGTTGAAATTGGATGACTTCCATTTGAGCGCCGACAGAAGGAGAGATAAAGGTGGCATGATATCATTTTAGATTTCCATTTCTGTAGGATGAATGTATTTTCCAGTTAAATGGATATATGGAGAAAAAATGGACCCAAAGTTAGATTTTCTTTTAGAAATTAGGTGAGCTCCAATAATAATTTATCCAAGTTTAAGATTTCTTCCATTTTTCTGAGAATATAATTGATAACACAAAAACGTTTCTTTCGTTTTGTGGTCAGATAGAGCCATTTATTGTAAAAATTTCTACCCAATTGACCCTGTTCAAAAGTTTTACATGCCCACGTTATGAAAACTGTGTTTTGCAGTGGGAATGCAATAGTTTTGAATGAGGCTCTTTGTTTACTCAGACGGTAAAGCTGTCCATTCTACCTAGCAAAAAGCTTTTAGGCCTAAATTCTGGCTTTCTAGCAAGAACTGTGTGTTTAAGGTCTCCGTAGAGCGGCTTAATGATATTGAGATCAAGAGACTGAGATGGCCACTCCAGAACTTTGCTGTAGCCAAAGACAGGTCAACTTGGCTTTTTGTTTTGGATCAGTGTCATGTAGGAATGTCCAAGTACATTCCATGCGCAGTTTCTTGAGTTTGATGAGTGCAAATATTAAGTATTTTTAATAACATACTGCATTCATATCAAAGTAGGAATGGTGTACCTTTCATCATAGGCCTTGTTGTGGTCAAAAAGGTAAATGTAAGTCTCATCTCTCCCAATGACTTTGTTTCAGAAGGTTTGAGGCTTGTCTCTGTACTCATTGGCATGTTGTAAGCAAGATACTTTGTGGCATTTGCACTGTAATGGGTTTCTTCAGGCAACTCGATCATGCAACCCATCTTTCTTCAAGTGGCTCCTTATGTGCATATGTTTGAAACAGCCACACCACATTTTTTCAGAGAGTCCTGTATTTTACCTGAAGTTATTTGAAGGCTTTTTCTTGCATCCCAAACAATTGTTTTGGCATTTGTAGCTGACATTTTAGCTGGTTTGGTTTAAAAAGATCCCCTCATTTCCACTTTCAGAGTTTCAACACTGACGATTGGCATTCTCAATTCCTTTGATATATTGTTATTTTCCCTTCCTGTTTACAGAGTTCAGCTACCTTTGCCTGCAGATCCTTTGACAATTTCTGCAGAATCCAATTTCAATAGAATCCAAATAACATCAGAGCAGCATTGAATGCAAGATACAAGGGTCTGTCAAGAGCACAGAAAGTCAATAGCCTTTTATACACACCCATTAATTAACTGTGGATTGTTTGATACCTATCATATAGTATGAGTAAAGCTAGCCACACACGGGTAGATTCCCATGCAATCGACTACCAATCAATCACAGCGTGGTGACGTCACCACGCTGTGATTGATTGGTGGTCGATTGAACGGAAATCAATGTGCACCACATGGGCACATCGATTACCGTTCAATAAAGAAGTGCGGCTAGCTAGGGTTGTCTCCAGCTTCCAGCATGTGAATCATTCTGGAAGCTGAAGAAGGAATCCAGCCGGTGTCCTGACGTTTCCTGCTCCCCCTTCCAGAGTAGACGTTGCACCGGCTCTCCCTCTCCTCCACTGCTGCAGTGAGTGCTGACTTTGCCCCCTTCACACAGAGCTGTGCTCGGAGCCTGTCAGTTTTTTGTTATGATGTCGGCTTTCCATGCAGAGTATGTAGAGTGTTGGTGATTGATTGAATGTGGTTTTCCAACATGTTGGAAAACCCATTCAATCGAGATACTTCGAGGGGGCTCAGAGCCCCCTCGAAGGACAGCACACACAGGAAGGATTGTAAGCAGATTTGAGTACAATCAATCACCGTGACCGCGCACGTTGATTGATTGTACTCGAATCGTTTTACAAATCTAGCAGCCATCCTTAGACCACAATCTTCTTGGTTTGTGCATAGTTGCACAAATTGTGTTGGTGGGCAGTTGTCAAGCACTGACAACCATCCACATGTTATAGGCAACCAACTGGAGACTGGATGTCATGTTCGTTGTGGTGTCACAGGTCCTGGGTGGTCTGAACAATGCATTCCTGAGAATGAGACCTTAAGCCCCCCATAGATGGGTCGATTCCCGGCCATAGTTGCGGACGCCGTGCGCGCTCCTGCCGAGCACATAAAGGTCGGTCGGCCGCAACTATAAGGGAGCACACCTTGAGGATCCGACCAAAAGAGACGGCAAATCGGATCTCACACGGATCCGTCATGCTGGTTCTTTTTCTGCCCGATCCTCCGATCCTGTGCTGCAGTCTGTTAACTCGGAGGGGGAGTCTCCTCCCCCTTCAAGTTAATTGGCTACAATCTGACAGGAATCATGTGTGTTAGTGGAACACATGGGATTCCTGTCCATTCTGTAGCCGACTCCTCACAGCGTGGTGATGTTACCACACTGTGAGGAGTCTGCTAAAAGCCCGCCATAGATCCATATGTCTATGGCCAGCTTTAAGCACATTTGTTCTGATATTTTTGCAGTTCCTGTACAGAAGACCTAAAAAACCCAACAACTTGATATGCTGATAAGTGAAAGGAAAACAGATGTGGTTAATATCATGCTGTTGCTCTTTTCATTGTTTAATCACAGGTTAAAAGAAACACTAGGCAAAAAAAGAAATATGTTAGAAAGCACAAAAATAACCAGACCTTCGGTCGTGCCAGACAGACTTGTGCTGTGTGACAGAGCAGACTTGTGACTTGTGCTGTGTGAAAATCCTAAATCTACATGGACTGATATACAAATCCTGCTTTATACAGTAATCTGTTCTTTACAGTGGGATTGGTTTTTCAGGATTTTAAGTCTCTATATGTTCACTTTTTGTCAAGACATATCAGTGTAGTGGCCCGAGAAACGGTCACGTAACTGTATATATGCATTATGTATTATAGGCAATTTATAATAATGTTTATGCTGTATATGCTTTCTAATGTGTGTGTCTCCCTGACAAGGGTTGCACCAGTTGTTTACAAAAAGCTGGGACCATGACTCATGTCTGGGTGTATACTTATTCCTTCCCTCCAAAATGTAACAAATATAGTCCAGCCTAGTACAGGCCTTATGCCTGCCCCATTGCTTGGACATAAATAGAAGTCCTTTAGAAGCTCCTGGGTTTTTTCTTGCTCTCCCTGGATTGTACCTGGCTTCTCCCTGCTTCTTCAGAAGAGAACTACAGGCCTCCAGCGTTACACCTGGAGAAGGTCCACAGCACCCAGCCACATGGTCCAGCCGCTCGTGAGCTACTCAGTTTGTAACATATTCCCCATGCCTGAACCCCATCCCTGCCTCTGGGTGATGGTGAAAGCATGTAAATATTCCTAAATAAACTGTAAATAGCCCCCACCTGCTGGCGTGGACCTGGAGTTATTTGGGCTGCAAGCGGAACCTGGTAATCGGCTAGAGGACATGCACCTTAAAGAACCTGGCTGCGTGAGAGGTTACACACACTACACTTGCGCACCACTACATCATTAACTGACAGGATTGGCGAAACCTTCAACTGCAGAGATTTCCCGTCATTTTCACGCTTCTAATTCTAGGGTTAAGGTGTCATTGATGCATAAATTTCTTTTGTGCATTGAATAAATTAACACTTTAAACTACAAATTAAACACTATCACTGCTCCCTCTCCTCTTACACATGAAATAGTTGCATTATCAGAAAATGAATTCATATTAATTATGAAATGAATTCCGATGCTCAGAAAGGAGAAAGCCTTCCATTACTAATATTATCAGTATTTGGAGCATTCAGCGATTCACAACTAAATGGCTATACTCTTTTTGTACAACAACGCTTTCTATAGAAACGTTACCATTTACATAGACAATTTGCATTTTAATAGTTTCTTTTATAGAACAAAGTCATAAAACCTCATTTCCTTTTTTTTTCCAACACTATTTTAGGATCTGCTTTTTCTGTGGATGATTAAAATCAGGTTTAAATTAAATAGATTGTACTTATTGTAGAACTGTAGATCACAATTCTATTTTCTGATTCAGCGATTCCTGCTAGGACAAGTTCTCTTTGTTCGTGAGATGAACAGGCGCATTGAGGATAATTCATATTTCTTTATTGTCTCTGTTCAGAAGATAATTATTTGCAAATGTATTCCGTTCTTAGATATAAAGCATATTTAACATTCTGTTACAATGAACATGTGCTTAAGCCATGCAGGACACAACAAAACTAATTGCTCCCCTCTCACTGCTATTACTTGCTTTGTACTCCCACCTGGACACAAGATACTATAAAAGGTGTAGGGATTAGGCAGTTGTCTCTCTCTCTCTCTCTTTGGCCCTGTGCCGAATTACCGATTGCCTTCAGCAAGTTCTTGTGTCACAGTTCCCTCAGCAAAGATATGGATGTTCACACACAGGAGTTTTTTGCAAAAAGATTTATTTATACATCCAAATAAAGGGGAACAACCACTTTCCCTGCAACCAAGCCCCACTGAAGGGTTCATAGTTACAAACGAACTCTCTGTGCCAGCCATTGTCGGAGTTGCACTGCCATTCCCGGTTTGTTAACGGCCCAGTGAACGAGCAATAAATGCAACCAACTGGCAGATGCAACATGAAGCGTCCTCCGGTCGGTTTTCAGGCTGTCGCCCAATAGACCTGTCATAGGGTCATTATCAAATTGACTAGCGAGCGCCTGCACAAGTTTTTAGATGTTCGAGACAGGTCGTTTCCCAGACTGCTGTGGTTGTGCCCGGTGAGTGACTGTGTAAATTTAGCCTTAGTGAATGGCTGCTTTAATGTCATGGAACATAACTTGTGTAAATATTGCAACAAAATTAAAGACATGTGTACATAACTTTTCATTTCATATTTCAGATGGAATATTTATCTGGAATTCATGTTTTAACTCAGATGGAAGGAGGGACACATACAAGTAACACAACTACATGCTATTTTACCCCCTTTGTAAGATTAATTACAGTACAGCAGAATACATTAAATAAACCATCAACATGTGTCTCCCTCTTCATACATTTGAAGTGATAATGAGGAGCTTGAGGCTGTCTTTAGCTGCAGAACAAGCCACCAAGACTGACACTCCATGGCCCAAGGTAAAGACGCTAAATTAAACCCTGGTTTTATTTCTGATCTAGCCTGTCTGAGATAAGTGAGCCCTTCCAGCAGATAATGGCTCAGAGAGAATGTCTAATTTACCTTATTTCCATTCAGGGGTGGATACTGAAGAAGAGTCATCACTCACCAAAAAAATATTCTCTTACTGGATTTAACAAGAGTGATATTTTCATTGTTTCTAACATAATATACAGTTAAAAAAAGAACAGTAGTTGCTAGCTCATCCATTATTGGAAAGATTTGCTTTCATTTTATATTTTGAGCTGTTATTACAGTGATAAAATTCCATTTGTAAGCTTCTCAGTTTTTGTC
The DNA here is from genome assembly GCA_036250615.1 of Ptychadena robeensis. NCBI lineage: Eukaryota > Metazoa > Chordata > Amphibia > Anura > Ptychadenidae > Ptychadena > Ptychadena robeensis. The sequence goes on along the minus strand of CM070043.1, from coordinate 18,120,600 downwards.
ATTGTATTGAACCAAGAGCTCTTAACACAGAAGCTACAAGAGGGAACTCTAAGAGTCAAAGTTGACCGTAAATTAATATAATGGCAATACCTCATTAAACCCAACAAAATATAAAACATTTAAAATACTGCCAAGCTTAAAGTTTTTACCAAACAAAATATCACCCTTAGCCTTTTTTCACTGCACTAGAAAGTTGCCAGTGATATTGTACCCTTTTCACTACAGGAGGAATTTTTTTCTAGTCTACCCAAAACTAGTCTACCTATGACAACAGGGCTAATGTTTTGCATTAAATACTCTCTTTCAATCCATCTTTTTTATGACAACTACTGCTGCCTCATTTTGTTGGTTGTTTTATGACAGCCTTTACTGTATAAAGGGAGTTAATGCTGGGTTTCAGTCAGCCAAAAGAGAATCTGTAGGTGGCAGCCATGGCTGTGAAAAAAGAACAAAAGCACTGCTGACCTCCCACCAGTTGGATGTATGCAGCGTGAAAAAGGTGGAGCATCTTTATTGGCCTGTTGGCCAATAAATTCATTTTGATGGGCAATTGTTGACCACGCCAGCAAAGTTTTGCATTAAAGTCAAAATGTCTACTTCCAAATTTTGACTTTAACAATCCCCCTATTATTATATATAGGTGTTTAAGCGTCAGAAGTTTAACCGAAACATCTCCCTATACACATGTAATAATGTGTAATAATGATAAAAATTGTTACACATAATACCATGGAAGGAGTAATGGTGTTGTATTAACCCCTTATTCGTGACAAAACCATTAACCCTAATAAGTGCAAAAAACAAACCATTATTGAAAGTAACATGGAATGGGTACTGGAGTCATATTAAGTTTTACAATGAATTACAATGCAGTTAAATGTCATAATAATAAATTATGACATCTAACATATAACCCCTTACACAAATCACAAACCATTACCCCATCCCTAAGAAAGTTGACCATTAAAAATAACTACCGTATTTTTCGGCGTATAAGACGACTTTTGAACACAGGAACATGTGTGCAAAAGTCAGGGGTCATCTTATACGCCAGGTGTGGCTGGCAGGGGGGTGCAGGGGACCATCTAGGGGAGCCGGTAGGTCTGCTTCCTGGATCTGTGCTCCCTGGGCTGCGTGCTGGCTGACAGAAGCAGAGAGACATCGGAACGAAAGAGCAGTGTTACCATGGCTACGGGATGCTTCTCCATCATCCCAGCCAATAAAAACGCAGGAGAAAAACACACCCTCTCCCCTTCTCCACTGCTGTAGAAACAAAACCAAACCTGTGTGAAACTGTAACTTTGAACATTCAAAGCACGAAAACCATTAATAGTATAATGATGAAACTTTCAGGGTCAGTAATGCTCCCCTTTTACTACTTACACCCCGAGTTTAACCCTTCTAGCTACAACACTTATAAGTTACATTTCAGCTAAAGTCCAGCTATCAGATAATGCTCCTTCATCGCCAGAGTGATATACTTCTATATGCAACATTTAACTTGCCCACATTGAACACATATATCTTTAAATCACTGCATGGTAGAACCTTGAAATTTTGTGGTTTACTAGTTAACCCCTAAGACTATATCCATGCAAATTTTCAGGTCCCTGAGCACAATCCTTCCTACTAAAAGCCCTCCATAAAATATTGCCTCCCTATGAGCTTAAAGCACTACTCTGCTGCATACATGCTTTCACTTATCCTATCCTTACTAATACAAAAAAAGATCAGACTTCTAAGGGTGTTGGAGATCTTTGGGTTAAAAGTCAGAGTAGACGTAAATTTTTTTATTTGGTGTGCATTGGAAGAGAGGTAGTCTTATACAGTGAGAATATACCAAACTCTATATTTTAACTGGAAAAGTTGGGGGTCGCCTCATACACCGGAAAATACGGTAATAACACAAACTTTCAGATGAAATTTAAAATACAATCTTATATGCCATAACTAAATTAAATCAAAGAACACAAATCACAAACCATTAAACCCTAAACAAGCATCAAATAAACTCAGACACACACAATACCCCCATACACAAAGCCCCATGAATTTACATATTTTATACATACACCCAAAATTTCAACATTTAAAAAAAACCACATAGAACCATACACGTTAATTATTACATTAATTATTACACATACAATGGGATTGCAAATTGGGCTGAAATACACCCCTATTGAATTCCCAAACCATTACCCTCTTAGTAGAAAAGCCTAATTAAACCAACAAAACATACACATACATTAACCTCCCTAGCGCACTGCATAGGTACAGATTTCTGTACCAAAAGCGCACCA
>CM070043.1:18095301-18106675 GCA_036250615.1 Ptychadena robeensis | reverse complement strand
AACTTTGGGCAGGATTTTAAGGTACTGAAAAGTCATCTTATACGCCGGCATATACGGTATGTTAATATCTCAGATCAATAAATAATAAAAATATGAACCCCATTACCCACCCCAAGATCTAAAGCAATCATGAGCTAATCTTTGCTTAACTTGATCTAATCTCTGCTTATTTCTCAAAACTAAATAACAAAACAGCATTGTATTACAAGTAAATAATGTTATTTCATGTTGGTAGCGGAGAGCTGCAGAATGTTTCTGTTTTATAGGGGCTGACATCTTGTGTTCAAATTGTTAATATGTGAGTAGTTGCAAAGCTTCTAACCATGATATTGCCAAACAATTGTTGGCGATGTATGGAGCAGTTTTGGGAACCTTGCTAAAAAGTATTGCTCTAGCCTTTTTAGTTTGTGCATAAATTAAATTCAAAAGTTGGACTGTATCTAAATTTATGCAAATACTACATGCTAGAGCAGTCATTGGCAAAGCCTATTAGCCTTTTAATCTGGCCCATGCTACACTCCCTTCCTGCTCATTCATTACAATGCGCTGTATTGTGTACAGCAAAAGCATGTGTTAAGCTGGCCATTAGTGATGGCACGAACATGGAATTTGCTGTTCGCGAACGGCGAACGCGAACCTCCGCAAATGTCCGCGAACCCGGCGGACCCCATAGACTTCAATGGGCAGGCGAACATTAAAAAACAAAGGGACCCTTTCTGGCCACAATAGTGTTGGGACAGTTATTTCAAGGGGACTAACACCTGGTCAATGACATGACAGAGGGGGATCCATGGCAAAACTCCCAAGAATTTTTTTTTTCACGCAATAAATCCGCACGAAGGATTTCTACAATGATAGTCAATGGGATTTGAACATAAGAGGGGAGCTGGAGAGCACTAAACAACGTGGTTGGTAAATGCCTGTGTGACTTCCACCTGAAACAACCTGTGAAGATCTCTTTCCACGTTGCCTACAGCTTAAAAGGTGAATTTTAATTTTATGGAGGACACTGATAGAGATGGACAGTGTGGAGGACACTGGGGGAGATGGTCAGTATGGAGGACACTGGTGTCATAGTAAATCCGTTTTGGCTCTAAAAACGATCAAGCTTCATCAGCTGAACACTCCCAGTTAGAGCCTGGTAATCGTCCATTGCCCTTAGAGTAAACAGATCGGAATCGCTGTCCTAAAGTCCTATCTGCCCTACTTTTACAATCTTCTATCTTTTATTGCTTTTATTTTATAATCCCTCTAAATACATACCAACACGTTTAATTATCCCAAAAAACCTTTCTATTATTTTTTTCCCCCTATTCCCAAACCCTAGTCCCACCCTTTCCCCTCACCCCCATCTTCTTTAATGGCCTCCTATAAAGTCCTCTCTCCACATAACCCATAATTTTTCGTGCATGTCTTGTTTTCTTTTCCCTCTACCCTCATACGTCTTTTCTTTGCTTCAAGTCCTTAATTCTGTAGTTCATTTCCATTAGAAACCATTCGAATATGGTAGGAGTTGCATCATGGGAGATCCCTTTATACGTACACAACTTTTTTTGCCCCGTCGATCGATCCTGGTAATGGCCAGATATTTTTTCAGTTGCAAATTAGACCTGCCTATACATCACAGTATACAACGTAAATATGTGCAGTGTTTAGTTTACTTTACTACTACTTTTCAAATACACGTTTCGATTGTATCTATCACTCAACCAGTACCTACGTACCGAGATAACTTGGGGCAATTGCCATATCAATGTTACCAGAATCTCCATGGGGAACCCTGACACTTGGTACATTTATCTTGTTTTTCCTTCCATACATCCTTTTATTCGCTCAGGGTGTGTAGTACTATCTGTGACTATACAAAAGTGTGACGTTCTACTATCTAATCCGAGTGCGACACAAACGCAGACTCCTCTCTATAGGTAATAAAAGATTTCTTTCCCCCCAGTTTGTTCCTTCAAGAATATGGCTACATCTTTCTCCCATCTTTTTTTCTTACGTCTGAAGGGACTTCTTTAAAGGCTCATCTAATTAGATAGAGGACCCCTGTATAGTCTGACATGACCCTTTAGCACCTTCCTTCCCACACAAACCTCTTTTCTATTTCCGTGTTTTCTCTAGAAAATACTCGTTTTTTAACTTTGTTCTTTACAAGCTTGGTCCTGTTATTTGGCACTACTGACACTGCCTGTCTGGGGGAATTTCCATCTCCTCTTTGGGAATTTCGTAAGGATTTGAAGTCTGTCTGGTTATAACATCGACTACCAATCCTACTACCTTTCTTTACTCCTTGCTTTCCTGTACCTGCTTCTTCCCATTTTTTAAAGTACCCCAATTTTATTATTTCAGGTTCAGTTAGTTTTTGTTTTCGCCAACGGTGTAATTTTGGCTGTATAGCACTAATACTAAGTAAAACCTTTGGCTCTTGTCCATGTTTTCAAAATTTAAAATAACCGCATGGTTGGGTATTTTTTCACATAGTTTTGAAATCTGGCATTTTTCTAATTCAGTAAGTACACTTACCTGCTCTGAGTATGCTGTGTCTCCACTGTGCTGAGCCTTCCCCGATGCAGGGGTTAACGTTGTCCCAGTACCCTTTAACCCTGCATCAGGCAAATCCGCTGGTCAGCTAAAGTGTATTGATCTATTAGGATGGCTGTCCGGACGTTCTTATGTAGGTGTTTCATCACGATCCGTAACAGAACGCAGAACGCTGTGGACCCTCCCCCCCCCCTATCATTTCAATTGGCACACACCTTCCTCTTAAATAAATCCCAGACGAGCACCTCTGGCAACTTGCTGGGTTAGCGAACCTGTAATTACACTTACGATACATGCCGCGTCATAAAGACGACTGGGCGTATAAGCCGAACCCCCCCCCCCCAACTTTTTCCAGTAAAAATATAGAGTTTTGTTATTAATCGTAAATCGCCGTCATATACTACCACCCCCTCTCCACGCACACCACTCAAAAATTTATGTCTACTCCTTTCCAATCCACAGATCTCCCAAACACCCGTAGACGTCGCGATCTCTTTTTTGTATTAGTAATGATAGGAATAGTGAAAGCAGTAATGCCTCAGAGGTAGTGTGGCTTTATGCTATAGGGAACATATTTAATAGGGGGCTTTAGGTAGACGGATTATGCTCGGGAACCTGAACATTTGCATGGATATAGTCTTAGGGGTTAACTAGTACCCCAGCTAAAACCACACAAAATTTTTAAGGTTTATACCATGCAGGATTTAAATGATATAGGTGTTCAATGTAGGCAAATTAAATGGTGCAATATAGGAGTAATCAACTGGCCATGAAAGCATTTCCTGGTGCTGAATTTTAGCTGAAATTCACTTATCATATTATAGCTAGATGGTGAAACTCTGGGTGTAAGTAGTAAAGTAGGTGACTGACTGAAAGTTTCATCATTATACTATCACATGGTTTTTCCGCTATTAATGTTTCAAAGTTTCAGCAGTCTACAAACTAAACATGTGTGGTTTCCTTCTTGGAGAGCGTCCCTGTCGCCTGGTAACACTGCTCCCACTGGCTCACAATCGGCGTCGTTCTATACACTAACAATGTAAATCCTGTAGCCATTGGCGCAGCTTCACGGCAGCACGGATTCAGTAAACCGCTGCCATAGATGTCCCCTGTCCACCCCCCTGCCTGCGCACACCCCCCGGCGTATAAGACGACCCCCAACTTTTGGGCAAGGATTTTATGTAACCTGCTGAGGCAGAGTGCGAGGTAAGGAGACACCCTGGGCAGAGGGGTAACATTCACAGAGTTTCCTACAATTCGGAACATTGGCCTTCTTCTTCCAGGCTGGTAAAAAAAGAACAACTATCTGTACAAAGACACTTAAAGTGTATGTCATGCCTTTCAGATGAACAAATGATTGTCTTCCTATGACATGATGTTTTATTTAACACAAACCACACATTATAACAAAATTATCCAGCATTCAAATGAAATAAATTATCATTTTGCCTTCGGTATTGTTAGCAGGATAGGCAATTAAACTACTAATATGAAATTATCACTGGGGAAATCTGCATTTGCGTGCAAAGTAAAGGAAATTAGAATATGTAAAATGCACCTCAAGAGGCCAACTCCTGTATGGCTCAGCTCTATTGTTTCAGGCTGATTCTCTGATTAAAATTTTAGACCACAGCAAAAAATTTAGATTTTGGATTCTTCAGGGAATGTTTTTCTTTTGATAAACGATATGAGCCAATGTTGGAAAAATGCTAAAACGTCACTATGGACTATGTTCACCGCATTCTGCGTTCAATTTAAATGGAAATTTTTACTGACCTGTAGTTGATCTAATCACGTTTTATTTAACAGATTTATGTACAGTAGAAATTCCAAATAGCTGACATAGGAAAATTGGTTTGCACAATTTTAGATTCATTATAAATATTGACATCACTCAGAACCATAAGGAATGTGGTTATGTTGATTGACAAATATTTTAAAATTCTGGGGGAAAAAACACATGGTTTCTATTAGTAACAGAGAAAGACTGATCCTCACTATCTTGAAGTTCAAAGGAGAAACACCTCTGGTCATGACTAGAGATGGTTGATGTTTTTGTTAAATTTCGACTTGTTGACTTGACAGGAGTTAAGGCGGATTGAAACTCTAAAAAAATAAACATGTATACACAATAGTGTTGAGCTCGAATGTCGAATATTCTTAGAGAATTCGGAAATATCTTGAATATGCTAGCGGATATTCGGGATTAAGAATATTTGCTGTATGGCCATGTATTGTGAAAATTATATTCGCATTGAGAAAATAAACATAGCATGCGACATTCATTTAGAATATATTATTTTCGCAATTGCAGTGACATTTTCGCAATGCATGGTCATACTGCGAATATTCAAATTTATGAATATCGACCATTAACATATTGCAATTTATTTGTATGAAAATGGTCTACAGTACTGGCCAAAAGTTTTGAGAATGACACAAATATTTGAAATTCGAAAAGTTGCTGCTTACGTTTTTTATAATACCTGCATATACTCCAGAATGTTATGAAGAGTGTTCAGATGAATTGCATAATCCTTCTTTGCCATGAAAATGAACAAAATCCCCAAAAAACCTTCAAGGAAAGAGTTTCAATTCTTAAGAAGGCTTCAGGGCATCCAAGAAAGCCCAGCAAGCGCCAGGATAGTCTCCTATAGAGGATATAGCTGCGGGATAGGAGTGCCACCAGTGCAGAGGTTGCTCAAGAATGGCAGCAGGCAGGTGTGAACACATCTGCATGCACAGTGAGGTGAAGACTTTTGGAAGATGGCCTGGTGTCAAGAAGGACAGCAAAGAAGCCACTTCTCTCCCAAAACAACGTCAGGGACAGATTGATCTTCTGCAGAAAGTATGGTGAATGGACTGCTGAGGACTGGTGCAAAGTCAGAGTGTTCAGATGAATTGCATAATCCTTCTTTGCCATGAAAATTAACAAAATCCCCAAAAAACCTTCAAGGCAAGAGTTTAAATTCTTGAGAAGGCTTCAGGGCATCCAAGAAAGCCCAGCAAGCAACAGGATAGTCTCCTATAGAGGATATAGCTGCGGGATCGGAGTGCCACCAGTGCAGAGGTTGCTCAGGAATGGCAGCAGGCAAGTGTGAACACATCTGCATGCACAGTGAGGTGAAGACTTTTGGAAGATGGCCTGGTGTCAAGAAGGACAGCAAAGAAGCCACTTCTCTCCCAAAACAACATCAGGGACAGATTGATCTTCTGCAGAAAGTATGGTGAATGGACTGCTGAGGACTGGTGCAAAGTCATATTCTCTGATGAACCCATTTCCTATTGGAAAAGGGCTTGTCCGGAGAAGAAAAGGTGAGCGCTACCATCAGTCCTGTGTCATGCCAACAGTAAAGCATCCTGAGACCATTCATGTGTGGGGTTGTTTCTCATCCAAGGGAGTGGGCTCACTCACAATTTTGCCCAAAAACACAGCCATAATTAAAGAATGGAACCAACACACCCTCCAACAGCAACTTCTTCCAACAACAGACATGTCTGATACACACAAATTGTAGACAGTATGGGTATGTTTCCACATCCATTGGGACCCCCTACGCTAAGCGCATTGCTTGGTGGGAGGTCCCGGCGGAGCACGTACACTTTTTTTTTTTTTTTTTTTTTTTTTTTTTTTTCATAGTAAATCCGTTTTGGCTCTAAAAACGATCAAGCTTCATCAGCTGAACACTCCCAGTTAGAGCCTGGTAATCGTCCATTGCCCTTAGAGTAAACAGATCGGAATCGCTGTCCTAAAGTCCTATCTGCCCTACTTTTACAATCTTCTATCTTTTATTGCTTTTATTTTATAATCCCTCTAAATACATACCAACACGTTTAATTATCCCAAAAAACCTTTCTATTATTTTTTTCCCCCTATTCCCAAACCCTAGTCCCACCCTTTCCCCTCACCCCCATCTTCTTTAATGGCCTCCTATAAAGTCCTCTCTCCACATAACCCATAATTTTTCGTGCATGTCTTGTTTTCTTTTCCCTCTACCCTCATACGTCTTTTCTTTGCTTCAAGTCCTTAATTCTGTAGTTCATTTCCATTAGAAACCATTCGAATATGGTAGGAGTTGCATCATGGGAGATCCCTTTATACGTACACAACTTTTTTTGCCCCGTCGATCGATCCTGGTAATGGCCAGATATTTTTTCAGTTGCAAATTAGACCTGCCTATACATCACAGTATACAACGTAAATATGTGCAGTGTTTAGTTTACTTTACTACTACTTTTCAAATACACGTTTCGATTGTATCTATCACTCAACCAGTACCTACGTACCGAGATAACTTGGGGCAATTGCCATATCAATGTTACCAGAATCTCCATGGGGAACCCTGACACTTGGGACACTTTAATCTGTTTTCCTTCCATACATCCGATTTATTCGCTCAGGGATGTGGAGTACGATCTGTGGACTATACAAAAGTTGTGACCGTTCTACTACAACCGAGTGCGACACAAACGCAGACACCTCTCTAACTGGAATAAAAGATTTCTCCCCCCAGTTGTCCTTCATAGAATATGGCTACCATCTTTCGGACTCCCATCTATCTTACGTCTGAAAGGGGAAACTTCTTTAAAGGCTCATCTAATTAGAAGAGGACCCCTGTATAGGTCTGACAGTATCCCTATTAGCCGACCTTTGCCCTTCCCACACAAACCTCTTCTAATTGTCCGTTGTTTTCTCTAGAAACTTACTTAAGCTCGTTTTTTATACTGTATAGTTCTTTACAACGCAGTATGAAGTCCGATTGGAGATTGTGGCACTTACTGACAAAGGGACGTGGCCGTGGTCTGGGGGATATCCATAACCCTCTTGGGAATTCAGGAAGATGATTTGAAGTCTGTCTGGTTATAACACGACTACCAATCCACTACCTTCTTACTCCTGCTTCCTGACCGCCCCCATTTTTAAAGTACCCCAAGTTTTATATTTCAGGTCAGTTGAGTTTTTGTTTCGCCAACGGTGTAATTTTGGCTGTATAGCACTAATACTAAGTAAAACCTTTGGCTCTTGTCCATGTTTTCAAAATTTAAAATAACCGCATGGTTGGGTATTTTTTCACATAGTTTTGAAATCTGGCATTTTTCTAATTCAGTAAGTACACTTACCTGCTCTGAGTATGCTGTGTCTCCACTGTGCTGAGCCTTCCCCGATGCAGGGGTTAACGTTGTCCCAGTACCCTTTAACCCTGCATCAGGCAAATCCGCTGGTCAGCTAAAGTGTATTGATCTATTAGGATGGCTGTCCGGACGTTCTTATGTAGGTGTTTCATCACGATCCGTAACAGAACGCAGAACGCTGTGGACCCTCCCCCCCCCCTATCATTTCAATTGGCACACACCTTCCTCTTAAATAAATCCCAGACGAGCACCTCTGGCAACTTGCTGGGTTAGCGAACCTGTAATTACACTTACGATACATGCCGCGTCATAAAGACGACTGGGCGTATAAGCCGAACCCCCCCCCCCCAACTTTTTCCAGTAAAAATATAGAGTTTTGTTATTAATCGTAAATCGCCGTCATATACTACCACCCCCTCTCCACGCACACCACTCAAAAATTTATGTCTACTCCTTTCCAATCCACAGATCTCCCAAACACCCGTAGACGTCGCGATCTCTTTTTTGTATTAGTAATGATAGGAATAGTGAAAGCAGTAATGCCTCAGAGGTAGTGTGGCTTTATGCTATAGGGAACATATTTAATAGGGGGCTTTAGGTAGACGGATTATGCTCGGGAACCTGAACATTTGCATGGATATAGTCTTAGGGGTTAACTAGTACCCCAGCTAAAACCACACAAAATTTTTAAGGTTTATACCATGCAGGATTTAAATGATATAGGTGTTCAATGTAGGCAAATTAAATGGTGCAATATAGGAGTAATCAACTGGCCATGAAAGCATTTCCTGGTGCTGAATTTTAGCTGAAATTCACTTATCATATTATAGCTAGATGGTGAAACTCTGGGTGTAAGTAGTAAAGTAGGTGACTGACTGAAAGTTTCATCATTATACTATCACATGGTTTTTCCGCTATTAATGTTTCAAAGTTTCAGCAGTCTACAAACTAAACATGTGTGGTTTCCTTCTTGGAGAGCGTCCCTGTCGCCTGGTAACACTGCTCCCACTGGCTCACAATCGGCGTCGTTCTATACACTAACAATGTAAATCCTGTAGCCATTGGCGCAGCTTCACGGCAGCACGGATTCAGTAAACCGCTGCCATAGATGTCCCCTGTCCACCCCCCTGCCTGCGCACACCCCCCGGCGTATAAGACGACCCCCAACTTTTGGGCAAGGATTTTATGTAAACTGAAAGTCCTCTTATACGCCGCATAATAACGGTCTGTAATATCTCAGAATCAATCAATAATAATAAAAATATGAACCCCATTACCACCCCAAGATCTCAAGCAATCATGAGTCTAATCTTTGCTTAAACTTGATCTAATCTCTTCTGCTTAAGTTTCTCCTCAAACACGAAAATCACAAAACAGCAATTGTAGTTACAAGTAAATCAATGGTATTTCATGTGGTAGCGGAGAGCTGCAGAATGTTTCTGTCTGTTTTATACGGGGCTGACACGTTGTGTTCAAACAATTGTTAATATCGTGAGTAGTTGGCAAAGCTTCTAAAAAACCAGAATAGTGCCAAACAATTGTTGGCGATGTATGGAGGGCAAAGTTTTGGGGAACCTTGCTGAAAAACAGTTATTGGCTCTAACTAGCCTTTTTAGTTTGGTGCAATAACATAAATAAATTCAAAAGTTTGGGGACTGTAATCTAAATTATGCAAATACTAACATGGCTAGAGCAGTCATTGGCAAAGCCTAAGTGCCTTTTACATCCTGGCCCATGCGACACTTCCCTTCCGCGTCATTCATTACAATGCGCTGTAAGTGTGCCAGCCAAAGCAACCCAAACCACCCCCCCTCCACCACACACACCCCCCCCCACCCCCCAAGCCAAACCACAACACCCCGTCCAGAACGACCAATACCTCGTCTACCCCCTGCCCTGCCCAGCCCCCCCACCAAAAAATGTGTTCAAGCTGGCCATTAGTGATTGCACGACACATGGAATGTGCTGTTGCGAAACGGCGGCAACGGGCGAAACCTCCCGCAAATGTCCGCGAACCCGGCGGACCCCATAGTACGTTCAATGGGCACGAGCGAACATTAAAAAACAAAGGGAACCCTTTCTGGCCACACTAGTGTTTGGGACAGTTAATTTCAACGGGGAACTAACACCTGGTCCAATGACAATGACCAGCAGGGGGAATCCCAGGGCAAACTCCCAGAAGAATTTTTTTTTCACGCAATAAAAATCCGCACGACAGGGAATTTCCTACAATGATAGTCCAATGGGAATTTGAAACATAAGAGGGAGCTCTGGAGAGCACTAAACAACGTGGTTGGTAAATGGCCTGTGTGGACTTCCAACCTGAAACAAAACCTGTGAAGATCTCTTTCCCACCGTTGCCGACAGCTTAAAAGGTGAATTTTAATTTAATGGAGGACACCTGATAGGAGATGGACAGTGTGGAGGACACTGGGGGAGATGGTCAGTATCGGAGGACACTGGTGAGAGATGGACCAGTTGGAGGACACAGGGGAGATGGACAGTGTGGAGACAAGCTGGGTGGGAGGATGGGAACAGAATGGCGTGAGGACACTGGTGGAGATGGACAGTGGGAGGACACTGATGTGAGATGGACAGTGTGAGACAGTGGAGATGACATGTGGAGGATGCACTGTGATGATGTCTATGCGGACACTGGGGAGATAACAGTGTGGAGGACACTGGTGGTGTGGTCTTGTGGAGACACTGGGGGAGATGGATATTCCCTGGATGGATGGATGGGATATTCAGTGAAGACTGTAGATCCCACAGCCCCTAGCTATGGTTTTCCCTATAGCAGCAGCTTCTCTTTCCTAACTCGCTCCTTCTTCAGCAGAATGTTGTAATGGCGTTCCTGTACTTGATATGTTATAGGGTGTGAGGGTCTGTAGTTGGGGGTGCGCATTGGCTGGATATGTCTGCTGACTGTGGACTCACAGGGGTCAAGTTTCTGCAATGTTAAAAGATAGGGGGCGGATCGAACTCGCCATATGTGTGCGAACATGGGGGACAGCGAACATCCGATTTTCGCCGCAGATATTCTCCGGCGAACACGTTCGCGCCACACTACTGGCCATACCCCTCTCTCTGTCAGATATCCTTTAGAATCTACAACAACTATGTAGTAATAGGGTCCTCTGTGATAGACACAGGTAGACTGGATGGTTTAAGTCCCTCATAAATTAAATTATTAAAAATTAATAAAAACATTCACTATCAACAAATAATTCTCTCTATAAAAAAATCATAAATACTCTTAAAAACAAAAAAGATTGAATACATTAATACAAAAAAACATATCTATTAACTCAAAATAAATCCCCCAACCCATCCTCTAACCCTTAACATAACAAATAAAGACCCCTTACTCAAAATATTCAAACCTCCCCCCCCTATCCCCCTCCCCATCTTCCCCTACTCTCCCTCCATACTTCCTCCTCCTCTCCCTCTCTCCTCCTCCCTTCCCCCTCTCATCCTGCCCCCCTCCTCCTCCCCCCTCCTCTTCTCACCTTCCTCTCCTGCCCCCTTCCTTCCTCACCTTCCCCCCCTCTTCTCCCCTCCTTCCTTCCCTCCCTTCTCTCCCGCCTCCTCTACTTCCTATCATACCCCCCACCCCCCTTCCCCCCCTCTTCTCTCCTCCATCCTTCATCATCCACTCCCCCCCCCCCCCCCCTCTCCCTTATCGTTCCCTCCCTCC
>CM070043.1:18076901-18089838 GCA_036250615.1 Ptychadena robeensis | reverse complement strand
TGTAGTGAGGGACTCAAACCATCAAGTCTACCTGTGTTTAACAGAGGACCCTATACTACATAGTTGTTTAGATTCAAGGATATCTGACAGAGAGGTGTATGGCCAGTAGTGATGGCGCGAACGTGTTCGCCGGAGAACTATCTGCGGCGACATCGGATGTTCGCGTCCGCCCATGTTCGCGAACATATGGCGAGTTTCGATCCGCCCCCTATTTTTAACATGCAGAAACTTTGACCCCTGTGAGTCACAGTCAGCAGACATAATCCAGCCAATGCGCACCCCCCACCTACAGGACCCTCACACCCCCTATAACATATCAAGTACAGGACGCATTACACATTCGCTGAGAAGGGCGAGTTAGGAAAGAGAGTGCTGCTATAGGGAACCATAGCTAGGTTTCTGTGTGATCTACAGTCTTCACTGAATATCCCATCCATCCATCCATGGGGAATATCCATCTCCCCCAGTGTCCTCCACAATGACCATCACCACCAGTGTCCTCCACACTGTTATCTCCCCAGTGTCCGCCATACTGACCATCATCACCAGTGTCCTCCCACTGTCCATCTCCACCAGTGTCCTCCACACTGTCCATCTCCATCATTGTCCTCCACACTGTCCATCTCCACCAGTGTCCTCCACACTGTCCATCCTCCACCAGTGTCCCACACTGTCCATCTCCCCCTGTGTCCTCCACACTGTCCATCTCCACCATTGTCCTCCATACTGACCATCTCCCGCAGTCCTCCCACACTTTCTCTCTATCAGTGTATCCATAAAATAAAATCACCTTTTTTACGCTGTAGGCAACGTGGAAAGAGAGCTCACAGTTGTTTCAGGTGGAGTCACAGCATTTTAACAACCACAGTTGTTTAGTGCTCTCCAGCTCCCTCTTATTTTTCAAATCCCATTGACTATCATTGTTAGAAAATCCTTCGTGCGGAGTTATTGCGTGAAAAAAAAAATTCTTGGGATTTTTGCCATGGATCCCCCCTCTGTCCATGTCATTGACCAGGTGTTAGTACCCCTTGAAATAACGGTCCCCAACCTATTGTTGCCAGAAAGGGTCCCTTTGTTTTTTTAATGTTCGCCTGCCCATTGGAGTCTAGGGTCCGCCGGGTTTCGCGGACATTTGCGGGGTTTCGCGTTCGCCCGTTCGCGAACAGCAAATTCCATGTTTCGTGCCATCACGAATGGCCAGCTTAAGCTTAACACTGCTTTTTGGCTGTACACAATCTGCGCATGTAATGAATGAGTCATGAAGGGAGTGTAGCATGGGCCAGATTACAAGGCTAATAGGCTTTGCCAATGACTGCTCTATCCTGTAGTATTTGCATAAATTTAGATACAGTCCAACTTTTGAATTTAAATTTATGCACAAACTAAAAAGGCTAGATCAATACTTTTTTAGTCAAGGTTCACCACACTGCTCCATACATCGCCAACATTGGTTTTGGCAATATAATGGTTAGAAGCTTTGCACTACTTGCACATTATTAACAATTTGAACACAAATGTCAGCCCCTATACACTAAACCTTCTGGCAGCTCCTCCGCTACCAACATGAAATAACATATTTACTTGTAATACAATGCTGTTTTGTTTATTTAGTTTTGAGAAATAAGCGAGATTAGATCAAGTTTAAAGCAAAGATTAGCTCATGATGATTGACTCCCTGCACCCCGCGGAACCCGAGCCAACACCGGTGACCCTGGTGGGGTTAACAGTGAATAAGCATAACATCCAATGACTATGACTTCTCAAGTCACGCATATTTAAACCTACCACTCTATCTAATCATGGTTAATATGTACGCTCTTATATCCACCTATGCTCTATATATTTGATATATAACATCCATCACAACTTTGCTTATTTTATACTCATGAATTTTTTATACCTAATAGTCTTTAACAAATTGACCATTTATTCAGCAAAATGTTGTAAGTCCAGAACTATTAATGGCATTACTCCATTAACCCCCTAGGATTTTATCATCTATAATTTACCTTAGAACTCCTGTCTATTTTTCAAAAGCCCAGCACTACAATTTGTCAATATCTACATAGAAATATATATATATATATTTCAGCTACACGTTCAACTAAGACTACCTCTCTCACTGACAGGTAGATATCAACCTTCCATTTATCTAATTAGTCCTAACCACGTTATCACGTCTAAACACCCTCACCCCACTTAACCGTCACCAACGATGAGTCATCAATCACGTTTAATTATGGGCGCATTCACAACGATCACCGCCACATGTCAGGGACTTCCCTCACATTTTCTTTTTTGTTTGTTTGTGTTTTGTTTTTGGATTTTGGACATAGTTTTTTGCACATTAAGAGGATCCCCATTGCAGGATCCTGGTCTCTCCTACACTCACCTCTACCACTCTCACCACCACTCTATCTTCACCCCCTTCACTTGGTCTACTCTCCATCACCCTCACTACCCCACCTACAACACTTATGGAATATACTCTAAGGGATCTTAATTTAAACTCGCACTTAAAATAAACCTTTCCCCCCCTTACCCCTTATCCACCAAACTATGCTCTAATCCACCTAACCAATCTCCAAGGTTTTCTGAGACGGTCTCGGGCAGTGGCCCCCCGTTCCTTACATCGTCCTCTTCTTCTGCGGGCAGTTCGAGACAATATCCATAAACAACTTCACTAACTGGGTGAGTTGTTTTTATTATCTAAACCTTTAAATCAAACCACACAACCCTCATATTCTACTCATATGCATATATCTCACCCAAAAAACAGACATAACCACGCCTCCTGAGGAAAATCGCTAGAAACGCGTGTCGAGGCAGTGGAAACGCTTTTTCTTCAGTCTGGTTGGATATATAAGTTGCCCAGCTTGCTCGGTGGATCAATTATAACATCCGGATCGCCCCGAACTTACATTGCCCAAATAAGAAAATTAAAGATTCCTTACCTTTTAATGAATACATGGACTTTTTTATTATCTATTTGATGTGTTGTTATGATATTATAACCGTCCACAGTTTTGTTTATTTACCTAAACTGTATAAATCCCCAATTGGGGTATTTTTGAAGAGTCGGGGTGGCCCCCTTTTGAAAGTCCCCACGTCTTTGCCCTTTTTGGGCAGAGAGAAAAACCGGATGGACTGCTGGTCTGATTCACCTTCAGAACCCATTGCTAGAGATGGGCGAACATCGCCATTTACTGTCCGCGAACGGGCGGGTCGGACTTTTAAATAAGTCCGCCGTCCGCCCTGTTCGTGGACACATTCAAATTCTCCGCCTCTAGGCGTGGAATTTTAATTGGAAAAACCGGATGTGACGTAAGTGACGTCACATCCGGTCCTTGGACCGCAACCTGGAACGCATAGTTCCTGGTTACGGGCGCAGGATGTGACGTCACTGACGTCACTTCCTGCTCCAAGCCGGATTTTTCACTACAAGACCGGCTGCATCTGTATATTATAGTATAGTGTATAGTGTATAATTAAGGTTCTTACTCTGAATGGCAGGGATTGCAGTGGCAGGTCGGGGGGGGGGGGGGGGGGGGGGGGGGGGGGTCCCATAAAAACAATCTGCTATGGGGCCCAGAGATTTCTAGCTACACCCCTAATCTTCTTTCTTGGTTTGCTTTGTTTCCATTAAAGTTTTATTTTCCAAGAGATACAATTTCAATGACAGCTGGGTTCTCTTACATTCTGTCCAAAATCACATAGTAAAGTGTCACTGTACCACACACCAAGTTTGTATCTCTTTGAAGATCTTTATGAAATTATTTAGAACTCAAGTGTACAGATTTATCAGTTTAGAGACCAGCTGTCGTGTAAAGTAATATTCTGGTATCACCAGATCAACAAATAGCTTGCCATGAACATAAAATTCTTACACCCACACACTAAATGTTACTTAGAAATACTCATCAGGGTGTTTGCTGTTCGCAGCCCTGAAGCTTTGTTATAAATATAACTTGTAACTGAAAGGCAGGAATGGTGAGTAGAACATTTTAAAGCAGAAGATTTTGCCCCCCAGGACACAGCACTTTCTATAGGCATTGATATTCTAGTTTGTGGTGCAAATGGTCTTGGTGTAGGTAGAATGCGTGTGCAAGCAAACACTTTTAAAGCAAAAGCAAAGCTGCGCAAATTAGTGTTAAGGATACAGGAAGAGGCTACAATTACACGGGCACTTTCAGTGGCATGCCCCTGATGAAAGGTCAAGTGACCAAAAGCTTAACAGGTGTTTACCGGCCAGTACAACAGCCCTAAGTGTTAAATTAGTGTTATGTTTACACATAAAGTTAGTGTCAGGATTTCACAGGGTGTAGTGTGGGGGTAACAATGTGAGTTAGTGTCAGGGTTATGGAAATTGTTAGTGATAGAATTACAATAAAAGGAAAAACTTTGAGCTTGATCTTAAGTGGTACAGAAAATAGCTTTGCCAGTCTCTATTTTTATAAACTTCAATCACTTTCATATAATGTTTACTTTGCCGCTATTGAATTCCTTGCAGGGGGCTTCTGGGATCTCTTTCAGGAAGGTTGGCAAAGAAGAAGGTTGTTGTTTTTTTGTCTTTCAATTTTACATTTTCTTACTCTGAAAACCACAGCCAATGAAAACAACTCTTTGATACTTCAATAGGTTTAACATAAATATCCAGTTTGCCAAACCTAGTTTAAACCAAACCTAACCACTTTTGCACATCTCTGTACTATATTGCACTCTATACATGTTACATGGAGGATTTCTTGGGGAATTGGGTGTTGTCATCAGGGTTAGTAATAGATTTAGATAGAATTTGGACTATCATGGGAGGTGAGTGCACGGCTTACAAAAAATGCTAGTTGGTGCTGAAGTAGGCTAGCCACACATGGTTCGATTTTAGCATTCAATCGACGTTTTTCGATCAAAAAAAACATCGATTGTAAAATAATTGATGTGCTGCCCACATAGTACAATCAACGATCATTGATCGATTTTTGTCAAATCGTCGATTGAAAAGTGATTGGACATGTTGGAAAATTTTGCTCGATTGGTAGACTCGATTTTTTGGCTACTAACTTCTGATTAAAACTAAAACGTAAGAGGAATTCAATCGATGATTTTGGAATACTTCAATTAACTTTTCAGTTGAAATCGAACAATAACAATAACAATACTCCCCATGTGGTGTACATCGATTAAATTAAAATCGATTTTAGATTTTTGGATCAAACTACAAAATCTAAAATCGAACCTTGATTTATCGCTAAATTGAACCACGTGTGGCTAGCTTTTGGGTTACTGTAGATGATTAGTGTGAATGGTATAGAGAACATCAGTGCAAGGGTTTTGTTATTTTTAAGCTTACAGAGGGGTTAGATTGGTAGTTTTTGTGCAGGAAACTTTTTATATGTGTTTTAGTAATACTTCTATGTCACGGGGAGATGGCTATGTTACAGTGTTAATGTTGGAGAACTGCTTATGATTTTCTTTATGTAGCTTTTGATTTACATCAACTTTTTAGGTGAACAAAAGGAGTCGAGACATGAGCTAATTTACAATACAAGACTTCTGACTATGGTCACCGAAATGCAATGTGCATTCCTTATGATAAAAGCAGTGTTGTTTATAGAAAAGTAAAAGCCTAGGAACCAGCCCTTTACATCTTGTGGGACTTTTTCAAGCACCCGCTCATTCTGAAGAAGGTTAATGAAAGTGTCTCAGACATCCAAAAATGGTGTTTGAAATATACATGAATGGATAATTAAGGCCATGCATACTGCTTTTTTTTCACCCCACCGAGATTGTTTGCATGAGGCTCATTTATGACAGGGAATCAGGGAATTCAGCTGAAGATTAAAATGGCTGATTAATCTAAGAGAAAATATGTGATCACTGAAGGGGGTCTTGAAAAAAACCCAAATCCCAGCTTTTTTGTTTTTTTTTGGGGAAGGGGGGTTGTTTTCAATCACAATTAGAAATAACAGCTTTGAAAAGGATTACATTGTATAGAGATATCTTACGAACAGAATAAATGTGGGGTGTAAACTGGATTAAATAATAATTGTATCTATTGATTTTTTAGGTACAGGTTCAAATGAGATATGAAGGTTGGGATAATAGTATTTCACATGACTGCTGCTTTATTTGATAAAGAATTGACCTTTTTGCTCTGGCTTTAAATCTGTTTCAGTTTCAGTCATGTTGTTTCATGTATCTTTGTAAAAAAAACTATTTAACTATTTTATATAGTGTGCCACCCTTTCCGTTGGTATGAAAGATCAGTTTTGATTCTGACATGTAGATGTTTTGTCTTTTCTCATAGACTACTATGGTGTTCTACATGCTCAGGGGTACTTAGTGTTGGACAACCAATAGCACTTGTTTTCTTTGCCCAGATAGTGGCATAAAATGCATCATCCTAGGGAGGAAACTCATGACCTGGCATTGGGTATGACAAGAGATTTACACTGGCACCTTTACATTTTTGCTGAAATATGAGGCATCACCACAAAAAAAGTCACCCCCAAAGATACGGTACTGTAACTCTGGACAGGGGGGATCAGAGGGGGGCAATCAAAATGACACAGGAGGATTAGAAGGGGTTACTAAAATGGTAATCCCACACTCTGAGTCTCCTGTGCCATTTTAATCCCCCCCTCTGTTTCCCGGTGTCATTTTAAGTGATCCTCCACCCTGAAACCCCAGTGCCGTATTCTTCTTCATGAAAAAATAAGACATCCCCTGAAAATAAGACGTAGGGCATTATTATGAGCAAAAATGAATATAAGACAATGTATTATTTACGGGGGAAACACAGCTACTTCTACTGCGATTAGATTTATGCAGTCTGTATGTATTGTTAAAACAGTAGCTGTTTTTCTGGCTCCCCCATATCTAAGTCTGTAGATATTTACATTGAATATCTGTTGTCAACCAACTGTCCAGCAAAAGTTAAACTATGAGGGTTGAGACATACCATTTAACATTAACATGAGTGTTTACAATAATCAGCTTTATTCTTTTCAGTAAAACCAATTTAATTTGTTTTTTTTGTTTACATACTTAACAATGTTAAGCAGGTGTCAGTCTTTGTTAGTTACCTATGTAAAGTATACCTATAAGTATCACAACAACAACAAACTACCATAAGATAAACAATTTTGAGAAATTGTATTTGCATCCTTAGCCAATGCCAAACCACCACTACCAAACAGGTCTCTCTTATATCCTTCAATATGGAAAGTTGAATTACATACCATAATTTTACCATAATTCTTACCATAATTTTCCTGAAATTTCTGATTCAGATAGAACAATGAGGACACCTTTGGCAGAAACTGTGGCCTCGGATGGAGTACCACCTGGTCTGGGAAGATTTGTATATACGGTGCATGGGTCCTGAGATCATTTCAATTAAATTTTCCTTAAATTTCAGAAGGTTTTGCGACCAGAAAGACTGATTTTAGTGTGCTAACCAAACAGGGTTTTTGCAGGTGGTGGAGAAAGAAGTGGAGGAGAGAATCTAATGGCATGTCCCATTGTCCCTGGCACATTCCAAGGTCTGGATGACCCACACTGAAACCCATAATTTCCGCAGCGTCAACCTTTCCATACCCATGTCACTACTTGCAGGCGATCCAGGCTCAGATGTTTTGCAATGCGAAAATAAATACCACATTCAGGTAATTGTGATGTGATTATAATTGAACATACATTTTCGCAATGCATCGCCATTGCAAATATTCACGAATGTTGAAACGAATATTAGTAAAATTATTCACGAAATTCCAGAGCTTGTCAGCAGGAAGTCTGGTATGCTCTACAAAAAAAGCTCTCTCAAAATATGTATTTTTGGGGGTAAATTTAGCCATTCATACCCCTCTGGCATGAAACTTTTTCTTACTGGTATTGTGGCTGCAAATATGAAAATTTTGGCGATGGTAGAGAGAAGAAGATTTATTAAATAAAATAGGGAAGGTGAAAACTTCATAGATCACATGCTCTTTTTCTACCATAAATCTTCTGTACCCTCTTCATTTTTCATCCTTTTTTATTATTTGTTCTTCTCTACATATAGCTCCATGTGTGTAAATAAATCTATATAATAGGAAGCAAACTGTCTGACATTTAGTTTGGAAATCCAATTTAGATTAATCTAAAAAGCAGGAATTAGATTTACCAAAATTAAATGAATAATGGAAAGGTTAAAGTAAATGTTCTATTTATCTAGATTCCATGATAGGTGGACTAATAGATTCAAGCAACAAAGATCAGCGTTGGATTAATTTCCATAGTCAGGGGACCTTTGACTCTAGAATTAAATAACTGTCTGTAATGTAATAAAATAAAAACCCATTATAAAAAATTCAAAGTATGAACATTGTTTTTTTTATTCTCCTATCTTTAGTCCAAAAAAAATATGTATAGATATATATATAAATATATATAAAAAGGAGGTGAAAAACATGAATAGATAAATAAAAACAGCAAGGAAGATTTTGACGGGTTGGTTTGGGAAGGAAAACATCAAGTTAATGTGAGCTTGGTTTGATGAAATAAGGGGAATATAAAATTGGCCACAGCTTTTAATAAGAAAAACATGTTACAAAGGTATGCCCCTGACAGTGCCAACCCAATTTTACAGTAAAACCCTAACCTTGCTAGCGGTTGACACAAACCCCATTCGTTCAGCGTTCAGGTTTGCCCCAACTTTGCACCCTCGGAAAGCCTGTTTCTGCATTACCATGACACGATCAGGGCTGTGCCGAAACCCCGTAAATGCTGCAGCGATAAAACCCGAGGTTTCGGCACTGCCCCGATCGCATCACGGTGACGCGGAAGGGGACAGCTTTCCTGCCCATACAGTATACATTTTACAACGATCTGTTCTGGTGATGAATGAAAAACAATATGTGCATTACATCAACAAATGCCCATGACACCTAATTCTCAATGGAGAAATCTGTAGCTACTGCTGCTGATGTTCATGCTTTGTAATAGAAAGGTCAGATTGAGCCTAAATTAACAGACCACAAAGCATTATTAATAGACTTGTCCTGGGTTTGCTGGCCCTTTAGAGATAATGGAAGCCATTTATCTTTGTAGAATTTATCCTAGAGAGAGCTTAGCAAAATGAATGTTAATTTCCAGAATAAAAAACAGTTTTCCATTTTAAATGTAAAAAATTATAATATCTAACATGGTGAGTAAATTGTAATATTCTTGAATAATAATTGTTATTTTACTTGATTCTGGTCCAGATGAGCTTTGGAAGCTGTACTCAGCAGATATTGGCACAACATATATACAGTCAGAGGCAATCTGTCAAGAACATAATTGTTTCAATTAAAAAAGAAACGTCAAACAGATTTAAAAACATGCACGGTTAAATCTATTATAAATGCATTTGGAAAAAATAAGAGACCTGTAACTTGGCAAGTTGCAGTAAGGAGGAATACATTCAAAGTGTAAGCTTTCTTGTATTGGTACTGGTTGAGCTGCTGATGAGTAAGGAGAAGTAGGAACAAAGAAACACACCACTCCTCCTTCCTCTTCTCCCTGTCAGCAGCTCACGCTGTTCAGATCTGCACAGGGAGGGAGGATACCCATGTTGGAGAGGGAGGTGCCAGATATGCATGTGAGGGGGGGGGGGGGGGGGGTGCCAGGGGCCTCTGCGCACACATATTTTGCATAGCGAGAGAAACGGCCCTGACTATTATTCCTCTCCCAGTCGATAATCAGAAGCTCAGCAACACCTTCTACATCTATTTACACTTCCCTAAAGGTCTTCAGAACTCTGCTGTGAATTGGAAGGGTGGGTTCTTCCACAGTGCTTACAGCTACAAAGATCAGTGATATCTGCTATGGTTTTCTGGCCCAATAAGAATGTGAAAAATTCTTGAGTGTTCTTAACATGAGGTTCATAATACCATAAGCAGTGGCGGTTTTTAATATGGGCAGTATGGGCGGTTTCCCAGGGTGGCATCCTTGGGGGGGGGCTGCATCCACTCCCGCCCTTCTCCACTCAGCTATCATCCAACTCCCACTCAGAGAGGAACAGAGGTGTTCCTCGGCTTGTGTGTGTGTGGGGGGCTTGTTGGAGGTGGATGCAGCAGAGTTGTGACGAGCCAGTGATCTCTGCAGCTCTGTGGCAAACAGTGCGTGGTCAAGTGAGTCACACAGAGGAAGAGAGAACGTCCTCCAACTAGGGGGGGTGGGAGGGGGAGTTGTAGGAGGATGCTGAGGTGAGTCCGGGGGAACATAGAAGTGGAGCTCGTCTGTGGGTGAGATGCACAGAGTTTGCATAGAGCATTGACTTTTCATCATACCTCCATGTTCTGTGACAGAGAGGCACGATACGTTAGAATGTTGCTATAATTCTATAACAGTCCTCAGAATGGCCACACATACATCCATTCTGGCTGATACTATAGGATGTGGCAGCACCATATATATGAGGGTCTGATAAGCTCAAACTGCAGGTGTTGGGTCTTAGTACATCAGACATGTAATATTATTTAACAAAGCAGTGAACCTTTATTCAGATATAACTGCTGTCAGCTCAGCTAGGTAATGATTACTGACTGGTGGCCAATAGTTCATTGCTTGTTTATTGCTCATCAATATATGAACTGGTTTAAAATGAAGTTAAGAGTAACTGTTTCAGTCCCAACAATGAACAAGAAGTGCATGTGAACAGGCAAGAATAACAGTGACACCAGTGTTTTCACAGTTAAGGTTGTATACGTAGACCATTTTTTAAGATCATGCACAGAATGGCAAATGGATCCATATAGTTCAGCCGATGATGATCATGTACATAGTAGGTGACAGGATTTTTATTAGTGAACACAATATACTGTTTTATATACTGTAGACACAAAAAGGTTGATTTACTAGAGGAGTAGAGACTGTTCACTTAGCAAACTAATAAAGTTAGGTTTTGACTTAAAATAACCAGTTATTACGCTTAACACACTAAAAAGGGCACAAACTGGTGCCTAGTGTAGACAAGCATGGTTGGCACCAGAGCTACCTTCCCCTTGTAACACAGAGTAAAGTCTATGAATGTGGATGAGACGTATGTACAGCATATATACAAACTTGGACACCATGCAAGCTGCCCCCTCCAGTACTGCAGTACTACCCCCCTCTCCAGTACTGCAATCCTGCCCCCCCCCCCTTCCAGTGCTGGTTCTGACCCCCCTCCAGTGCCATGTTCAGAGTATGTCACATATCACACAGTGTACACAGTAGACTGTCCGCTGTATGTCATATTACACAACGTGCAGTTAAGAGCCCTCTGTATGTCATATTGCACAATGTACAGATTGTATCTGTGTATGGATATGGCTCTCTGCAGCAGACAATTCTTAGTTTTGGCCGGGTAAGGAACAGAGTAGTACCGTGCTACAGGTGGCTCAACAAGTGTAATTTGGGGGGAGCTGTGTATATATGACTATGCTACGGGGGAGATGTGTATAAATGACTATGATAAGGGGAGTTGGGTATATATGACTATGATATGGGGGTGATGTGTATATATTGTGAGGGAGACAGAGAGGAAGACTTCATTTATTAAAACCACACTACATGTGTTTATATGGTTAAAGCTAACAACAGTTTTTACAATAAATAGGTTGAAGTACAATCCTTAATATATTTTGGGTTTGCGTGCGTTTGCAGCGGGGGGCGCCAGAGAGGATCCTCGCCCAGGGCACCAAACAGGCTAGGACTGCCCCTGAACGTAAGCCTATACAGGGCGAAGCAACTTAAATGCTGGCCAAACCAGCATCTTCTAGGTACTTAACTTTTACTGTGTTTCTGGTCTATTCAGTATACAAGGAATGGGAAAACACTATTTAATGCTTCTCATACTCATACTGTAAAAATAAGATGTGGATTCATAAGAACCCAAACTGCATCCTGAGCCAACAAAAAAAAAGAAGATGCTGTGTTATGCATTTAAAAAGAGGTTGTAAAACATATATATATATATATATATATATATATATATATATATATATATATATATATAAATATGTGTGTGTGTTTTTATATTTATATGATACAGCTGCATTAGGAGGTCTCAGTGATATCTGAGAGATCTTCGGTCTCCTCTTACAAACAGATTGTCTGCTGCATCATTACAATTATGTACCCAATTAATTTAATGGCACCTCCCAGGCGACATTTGATCTATACTTACCTTTAATTAAATGTAGGATGTCACATAATTTATCATCTTTACAATAGGCTTACAGACTTGGATTTATTATACTGGAAATGCATATACTCTTTGGGCTCATGGACGAACATCACTGATGCTCCTCATTCTCTGATAGGGAAATTGGCTCCCCTGGAACCAGGACTGAGCACTTTATGGCACTGTGGTAATTAGGTATTTGCTTTGTTGCTTGCCTATCATATTCATTTAACCTTATTGATGTGATTACTTCCCCCAACTTTGGGGGAACTCATTTGATATTGGCAAACGTAATATAATTACCTTTGATTCCTCTTGTTTTCAGCTAGACCTTGCATTCTCATGAAGAAGCGACAATTAGTCACGAAACACATTAAGATTTAACTCAAGGTCCATCAAATTTGGAACCTTTATTGAGAGATGTTTATTAATCAACGCAGAACAAACACATTGTACTGTTTTTGTTTAATACACTTTGGTATGAAAATAACTTTATTCTGCCCAAAGTCCAAAATATGTACCAAGAAATTAGGTCCTGGTGATTGGGTGCCACATTAATTTTCTTAAAACTATTGCTTCAAATACAATAATGCTATCAAATAACAAGAAAAAACACACACTTTAAATTCAGTTACATTGACAGTTCCTCTGTTATGTTCATACACCACAAAACCAGCAAGTGTGTGCTGTTGGTGGGTAGTGATGGCTCGAACCCGGAATTTAATGTTCGCGAACGGCGAACGCGAACTT
>CM070043.1:18038440-18073362 GCA_036250615.1 Ptychadena robeensis | reverse complement strand
TACAAACTTTTAAATACCACTATAAAACGTTATTGTAAAGGGAAGGTTTGCCAATTTAAAAAGTCCCCACTGAGGGTAACCCCCTTTCCCCCCTTTTCCCTTATTTTTTCTTCTGAAATAGCGGCAATTCAAATCAAAAGCAAAGTTCTTTTTTAAGTTGAAATTTCGATTTCAGACGAAATATCAGGCTGATTTCCGACTTTTTCGGCGAAAAGTCGAAATGACCCCATCAAAATTATTATTAAAATGATTAAACTATACGAATTTTTGGCAAAAAAGTCGAAATTTCTACTTAAAAATGTGCACTGCAAATTTTTCGACCATCCATATTGACTATTTTTAACTTAAAATGATACATTTAATGTTTTTCTCTTTATATAATTTTTATTTGTAAATTTTCTTGTAAAAAAACAAAAGGAAAACACATAAAACTTTTACAATAACAATAAAGAGAGTCAAGCAAGACAAGATCGGCAAGTCTAATATATATACATAGCTATGCATCAAGGAACACAGTATGTTGAAAATCATTACATTCACCAATTCACTTCTACGGTATTGAGGATCAATTTAAGATCTCCATCCAGTGAGCTGAGCATCTAATGGTAGTCACAATAAAATCTACTGCATCTACTGCATGCCGACCCACCAACACACCCGACGAGCCCCGCGGCCGACGGCGCCCCCCCCCCCCAGGAGCTGTAAAGCCAACGCCCAGACAAACCAAGAAGACAGAAGACATGAATCACCACTCCACCCAGCACACAATCCCCCTCGACACACCACATCCCATTCCATCCATTAAATGTAGGACGCCGCATCCATCCCATACCATCCCGCACGCTACACCAGCTGCTCAGGCCAAGGGGGCCACAGCCTCTTTAGGTGAACTGGGGGCCTCCCAGATCCTCTGTGTGATGTTTTTCTCTTATTTCCTTTGTGTCTACATTGTTTCTAGTCTGCATAGCTGTTCATTTGTATTAGTTCATTAATGATATGAACACTTTATTTAAAAAAATCTGTATATTTTTTTAAATATTCAATTCTATAGAGTCTAGATTAAAAACATTTAACACCTTACCTAAATATATGCAGACTAGATTTGCAGGTTCCAGTTTAAAGGGGTTCTGTTCCTTTAAAAGAAATTCCAGGAATTGGCAGTGGAAAGTGAACTGTCAATCTTTTGGTTCAATCTTACTTAATTGTCGTACATGACACAGGCCAAGTGTACATCTGCATTTTGAACAGTCTCGCAGGGAGTCCTTACTGACAGATTATAGGCAGACGTTGCTGCTGCATGGAGTAATGCCTTTTGTTGTCTTGCTCAGAATCTGGTGGGCATCCACATCATCAGCTGCTATTCCCAATTTTGGATAGTCCTTCTTGCTGAGTCATTTTACGTCCACAAAACAAATGTTGTCTGCTTGTTTACTATTCCTTTGCAATATTTAGTTTGTCATTCTAATGGAGTTGGCACAATGTCATATGCCCAGAAAGGAAATATTTAACCTTGGTGTTGACATGAAGAACAGTTGGCAGCGATTCCCTTGTCACTCAAGCTTTTTAACAAATAATACTAAAGCTTTTTGTGCAGGATTCAGTCTGTAGTGAAGTTTCCTTTTTAAATGTAATATTTGTTAATTTCATGTAACATATGTATGAAAAACAAGAACTTGGAATGGAGCATTAAATGTTACTTTAGCTTGAGCATGAATAGGGAAGACAAAAATCCTTTTTGAAGTAGATACATTTCTAAACAACCAAATTTGATTAAGCAATATTTTCAGAAACAAAAAATAAAAAACAGTGTATTAGTAGTGCTAAATATCTTTGAATGTGTGTCTAAACTACTGTATTTTGTTATTGTAAGGTTCTACATACTGTACATAACCATGTTTAAACATATTTTCACATTTGGCTACCCAGGTCCAAGTAACGTCTTTCTTATCAATTTACAGGGTAAAAATGGGGACTAAGGGCTTGTTTCAACTAGAGCGATCGGCCGCCAATGGACGCGGCGGTGTAATTAGAAACGCGTCCATCCGACCTTTTTTTCTGATCGCGTGCGGTCACATACAATCGCACCCATAGGAAATGAATTAATTGCGAGCAAACATCTTGATTTTTCACTACACCCATTCATGTCAATGGATGCAATCAGCCGTGATTTTCTGCTAGGGGATGCGATTAACAACGCGGTAGGGTAGCCATACCCGTGCGACCACTTAAATGGCAGACCTGAACTGGGGATTTAAGTGAATAAATACAAGAATAAATGTGTTCAACATATTAATTGAGTAAGAGCAGAGTATCTTCACCTTCAAAACTTAAACAAAAAAGAAAATAAGGTAGCAGTGAAGTGAGGTAGATGGAACAAACATGTTAGCTACAAGCTAGAAAGAAGGTTCTTGGACTTAGGAAAGCAGATAATTTATATTTTACAAAGCAGGTATTATTGAAGCATCTAAGAAAGGTATACAGCAAAGATTACAGTACAAGGGGACTTTCTTTTCTACTTCAGTGGTTTGTTTTAGAAAAACATATGGTTGATGTCTGGGACGTGCCATGCTTAAGACCTGCATGAGATTGGGTTGCAAAGAAAAAAGGTTACTTGAAGTGCAGGTTTGGTAATGGCCTGGAAGGTAACCCTATCAAGCAGCGTATTGTTTCTAAGAAAGATTGCTGATGACCTTTTCCTCAATGTGGTCTTGAATTACAATTCTTTTCAGCTGTTTCATTCTATGGGGAAATAATTGAGATCATTCTCAGCTCTGGTATCAGCTGCTCCTAACGTCTGTACATATAGTACAATGATCATTGTAACAGGTTACAGTTGCAATAAACATGTTAATTTCGAGAATTGGTTGTAGTTCTGTAAAAGCAATCTGAATATACATTTAAATTGAGTAATTACTGCTTCTATTGAGATAATTAAATTGCATGTAACTGTCTAAATTAACTAAACTAAAATCTCATAATTTTATTTCCATTTCAAGTATTTCTTTAAAAAAATGTAATCAATAGGAGTCAGGTGGTGATCCTGTCCTGAAGGTTCTAGTTGGTAGGTTTAAAAACACTATATTCCTTGTGTTGAAATAATGCTTATGCATTGTCACCTTGTACAGTGGAAGCTTCAAGTGGTTATTGCAACACATACTACAATAATATAATTGGATATTACAGGCAATGTCCACTGTAATCTCCTGTCCACTGTGATCGCCAACAGGAAACACGTACTTAGAAATGCCAACAATCAGAAGTGTATATTGACAGAAAATGACTAAGTATAAATATATTAAACTATAAATATATAGGGTATACATTTTTTTTATTTATAAGGGTTTACTTTTAAAATGGAGGAGAACCATTATAAATGCAAAATATGGTATTTCTTGTAGGGTATATATTAAGGTCATACAGCACACTTGAAATCATTCCATAAAACATAAAAGCCCTCCATGGCCAAAAGTTTTAGCCTTCATACCCATCTTGGACAATGTAATCTTCCTATATTGTAAAGTAAGATGTACTTCCCAAAATACAACAACCAAGTCTATTCCATACCATTTTACAGTAAAGGAACTGCTAAACCAAGAGTTGAGAGTAAACCAAGAGATAACAGCTAAACCAAGAGTAACTAGTCTGGCAGATTCCCTACTGTGCACTGCTGGGAAGCCAATAGAAATGGCATGTAGGCAGTAATGCGGAAACCCTTAAAAGAAACCCAGCTGGTATTAAACTCAGAGTATAAGAACATAGGGAAAAGTAATTTTATGATGTAAAAAAAAGTCAATACACCTACCTTGTGTGTATGCATAGCATGGTAGATATTACACTTGATGATTGACAATCAAAATCAAGGTAGCAAATTACCAGGAAAACTGGAGAGAAAAACAAATCATATAACCTCAATGTACACTGCACACATGGTAAAAATTTTAACAATAACAGTTTATTTTAATCCAAAAAATCCACTTACTAATATAAAATATCCACCACAAAGAATACCTTTAAACAATACAAATAGAATATAAAAGAGCTGAATGCATAAGTAAATAAAGTTGATGTAATTTTCAGGCTGCTTTGCAGGAAAACGATTTCTGTAGCTCACTAATTAGAGCATAATAATGGCACACACAAGATCTCTGAGGGCACCAGCATCAAGAGGGCACTGAGTTTAATTTAGCAATAGTGTGAGGCTGCATCTGTTTCTATAGGCATAGTAAGATTATAAATATTTTGAGCTGACAGTGAATCATCTGAGTGTTGACTTTTTAATTATGACGGAAATTTATTTTCAACCTTTTTTTTTTTACTGGGTATTGCCAAATGTGTTATTTTGCCCAATATATGATGTGGGTGAGCTGCATGGTGGTTAATGAAAACTTGTAATAATGGATAGTTATGATCTCATGAATTGACCAATGTTTTATTTTAAAACCTTATCTGCAAAAAAAAAAAAAATACCATAGCAATACACACCCAACGCTTAAAAGAGTTCCTATTTAATACAGTTAGGTCTATACATATTGGGACACAATTCTAAAATTTAGGACTCTACACCACTACAATGGATTTGGAATGAAACAAACACAGTGTATTTCAACTGCAGACTGTAAGGTGTATGTGAGGGTATTTACATCCAAATTAAGTGAACAGTGTAGGATTTGCATATGCGCTTCCCACTTGTTACGGGACCAAAAGTAAAGGTACAATTGGCTTCCCAGCTGTTCCATGGCCAGGTGTTATATTCCCTACTTATCCCAATTACAATGTACAGATAAAAGGTCCATTTGAACTCTCAGAACTCTCAGAGTCAACTCTCAAATGAGATCCAAAGAGCTGTGACTATCAGTGAAACAAGCAATTATTAGGCAAAAAAAAAAACACATCAGAGAGATAGCAACAACATTAGGTGTGGCCAAAACAACTGTGTGTGGGACACGCGCGGTTGTCTGGAGCCGGACCTACCTCTCCACCGATTAACTCTTTGCAACCTTGGGATTCTTACCCATACCGATCCAAGTAACTTTTATGACCCTATGAGTTTTGGGTTTCGGCTTTAGTGGTCAGTGCGTTTACGAGGCTCTCCGGTCTTTTGGGAGGACGGCCGACCTTTTCCTCGCCCTCTACCATAGGGGTGGCTAATCTTTATCACCCATTCCATCCGGTTGGTCTTTTCCTGTTACCCCCTGAGGAAGTCACATCACAACGAAACGCGCGTCGGGGTCATAGCGGGGCCAAAGCGGTGGACACCTTGTGTAGTCCACCATCTACCATCTGGACTAACCCCTTGGGCCCTCTGCCTATGTGACGCTGGGCACATGCTTTTATCCCTGATTAACTGGGTTATGGTTAATCAGGACCTGTGTTTTTGTGTTTTTGTTTCAAACCATCGTTTGTTTACATTTCCTTGATAAATATTAAAATGTATAATTAATACCTGTGCGATTAATAATACTTTATTAAATATGCCTTTTTTTTTTCTGTACTTGAAGCCTTTAAAGTCCCCTTGCCCCTGTAAGTGATTACAGGGGAGATTCTTTGTTTGTTCTGTTTTTTGAACACAAATATATAGTCAAAGCACAAAAAATGGGTGAAGATAAAGACTTACACCCAGAATCTTTCCCCTAAATAACCAGGGGCAAGGGGACTTTTAAGGCCACATCATCACAGCATCATTCCAAGTTTACATTAAAAATAAAATAAATACATCATATTTATTAAACATCAACAGTAAGCATAGGACATATAATGACGATTGATGTTGTAACATACACTAAACAGATCGTGTGTGCGTTAATGGATACTGACAACAGTTGTTTAAGGCAAAGAAGTGGAATGTTATGCAATGGCCAAGTCAATCACCTGACCTGAATCGGATTGAGCATGCATTTCACTTGCTGAAGAAAAAACTGAAGGGAAAATCCCCCAAGAACAAGCATGAACTAAAGACAGTTGCAGTAGAGGCCTTGCAGAGCACCACCAGGGATGAAACCCAGTGTATGGTGATGTCTGTGCATTCCAGACTTCAGGCTGTTATTGGCTGCAAAGGATTTGCAACTAAGTATTAAAAAGTGATTTATGATTATTATTCTGTGCCATTACTTTTGCTCCCTTAACAAGTGGCACATATGCAAACTGTGGTAATCCCTGCACCGTGCACCTGATTTGGATGTAAATACTCAAATTAAAGCTGGCAGTTAAATCACATTGTCTTTAAATAAATACTCTGATATGTTACCAGCATAACCCGCTTACCATAACCACCACAGAGTTAGGGTCTTATCTTACCAAGTCAATCTCTGCTTTTTCCTATAAAACCCACAATATAAGGACCACCACTTAACTAAAGCCTAGGCAGAATTACGAGATAGGCCTTCTACAACAAATTTCATGGAAAGTTATTCAATTGCACCATTTTGTACTCGCTCTACCGAAACCCTCTAACTTCGCCCGAGATCTCATGCCACTTAAAGCTCCTTGCTCTGGAACTGGTCCAATAAGACACTCTTTGACACATGCCCTACTGGTTTCAACCCTTACACCGGACCAAATACCGGACTCCTTGTGCCCTTTGTTGGTTCTCTCCAGAAAGCTCTGACAAATGCTGGAGATGTGCCGGCACTGCCGGTAAAAATCACATGACATCCAGAAAAACTGGAAAACATTTTATGCTGTAATGTCAGATGCACTATCAAAAACAAAATAATAATAAAGAAATAGACATTCCACTCATACTCACACATACGACACAGGACGTAATACAACAAATAAAACAAGTAAGACAATTAAGGGGGAGGGGGGTGGAGACATAAGTAACAGGCACCGGGGGGTGAGACTCCCTCTCTTCAGGTCCCCAGGCGTCCAGGGAGCGTGGAACTTTAGTCCAACCACTGTGGACCAAAAAGGTGGCGTAATCCCCAGAGCATTGGAAATAGTCCCAGTGGAACCACTGCCATTTGAAGCGGTCACTGTGACCCCCCCCCCGGCTGACCAGGTGAGGTCCTCCATGCATCTAATTTCAGAGATTCTGGCAAACCAATGGGCCATGAGTAAGGTTGCATCTGCAAGGTTCAGAGCATGCCCAACCGATTCCTCCAGAGTGCAGAGCATTTCAAAGTCCGTGTAGCTCTTAAGTATAGAGGTTCCAACTTCAATGTGTGCAGGAAATGAGAGAGGCGGAGAATACGGCAGACATCAAGCGTATCCAAAAGGGTGTCCCTCAGCACATTCATGGTGCTGATGGAGCCCTTGGTTCCAAAATGTAAGAAACATCGCTGTCCAGACTCAGCAAGGTCCCAGAAGGCAGGCCCTGTGTAACCGGCCTGGAAGGCAGAACCAACCCAGCACCTGGAAGAGTGGTGAAGCAGGAGTGGATAGTCCACAGCTCTTAAAAGCTTGAGATGAAATTCTCAGCATGGTCCCGACCAATGGGTGGGCCATAACTCCTGGAAAAAAGGGTCTAGGGTGCCAGGGTAGTTCCCACAAGGGAAGACCAACTCCCTCAAACCTGGTATTAAATAGAGCAGCCTTGGCTCAATGTTCATCTTTAACATATTTATCTTACCAAACCATGTGTGAACCCGTAGATACCATGTATCCAGGTCCTTCTTAAATGTTAAAAGCAAGTGTATAAAATGAAGTGAGAAAACCTGGGTCAGTTTCACAGGGATGAGAGTACCCAAATATTTAATGTGTGACCGGGAGCAATTAAAGGTAAAGGCCTCCCTGATTCTAACCATTATGTCCTCAGAGGGCGACCTTGGTCTTGGGGAGGTGGCGCTGGAGGGTCCTTTGTCCAGTCAGGCACCGCAATTGGGGCCACGTTCAGGAACTGGAAAAGCTCTGCCAGCTGGGTCGGGTAGTGGAGATGAAACATCACTCTTTCTTTGCAGATCCTTAAGTGGAAAGTGTAACCCTATCAGTATGCAGCTCCTTGATCTTTAAGAAGGCTCAGCAAAGGTTCTTGCAAGACGATGATCTGGGCACCATCTACGTCCATAGGGCCCCGTCTCACGAGCACTTCCTTGAGTGTGTGCAGGTGTATCTGCACAATACCTCTCGTGGACGTGCGCCCTCTCGTGGCTGGGGACCCAAGGTCCTATGGAATCTCTCCAGGACGATTTTGTCTTCTAAAGGATGGTCTAAGTAGGTGTTAATAATGCACACAATGGCTGAGCAAAGATTGGGCCCTTTAGGGTGTTCAGGCAGCTCTCTGAGCTTTACATTTTTTCTGTGGTTGCGGTTTCCTTGGTCGTCCAGTTGCATTTGTAAGGTTACCACCTTATGGGACAGTTCGGAGTGTGTGGTTTGGAGAGCGTCCACCCGGGTATTCACCTCCTTTCTCCCCTTCTCCAGGACATCCACTCTTGCTGTTGTACGACCCTTCTCCCACTTAATAGCATCCACCTCTTTCTTAAAGGACGCCTCCATCCGCATTATGAACGCCTCCCCGTACTCCTTGGAGGGCAAGCTTGCACATATGGCCTGCAGATCTGCCTCTATGAGGTGAGAGGTTCCGGCGGCCGCCTTGTGACTGGAGAGTGGGGGGGGGGGACGGATGCTGGTCCACACACCCCTGTCCAGGGCTTTGCGGTGGGTGAGGCAGCCCTGGCGGGGTGTTCTGTGCTACAGATCCCTCTAGCAATTGAGGTGGAAGCCGTGCACCCGTGCTTTGCACGCACGTGCCCTCCTGCCGGCTGGCTGAGGCCGAGGCCTGTGTCTGTGGGGCTGGTGGTGCTGCCGACTAGTGATGATCACGAATATTCGGATTCCGAATATTAATCGAGAATATCGGCAATTTGGAAATTCGCGAAGATGGTGAATATATTGCCGAATATTCGCAATACCGGATATTCTGTATTTTTTTTCCATTACACATGCCTCTCAATGCAAGTGGACGAATGGGAAGGCTGCAACAAGAGTTTAGCAACACTCCCTGCGACCATCAACAGTTTTTAAATCCAATATTGGGGTGATGCGAATATTCGGAATATTGCGAAAATCGGCACTTTAGAAAATTCGCGAAAATCACTTAGATGGCGTCCAAAATTCGCAATTTTCAACATGCCCCTCAATGCAAGTTAAACATATATAAATATATAAAATTCGCGAAATTCGCATAAAACTGCCGATATTCGCAATAAGAAGAATATTGCCGAATGCGAATATTTTCCGAATGTTTTCCCAAAAATTTGCGGCATGCCGCGAATACGGATGTTGCCTATGCCGCTCATCACTACTGCCGACCACAGGTATAGGTATTCGCGAATATTTGCAATTGCAAGTGCATTGCGAAAATATATTCGCAATTACACCTTGCTATTATGTTCACATTGGCTATTTATTTTCGCATTGCGAACATATATTCACAATCCATGGCCATAAGCATCCCAATGCAGAACATTGTGAAGATTCAAAGTTGCGAATATCCACCACTATATTCGCAGAATTTGCGAATCCTCAAATAGCCGGTATTCACCAAATATATTCACAATTTTAATATTCGAGCTCAACACTAGTAAACAGCACTCGGTTTGTTTTTCCTGCCTCCCCTTAACATATTGCCAATGCTACTGATGACACAGAAGGGGCAGTGCCAGAAGTGATCAGAGTTTTGGCGATCCCAGTTCAGGCAGAGTTTGTTTTGTTCACAAATTCTGGACGAGCTTGGTTTGTTTCAAACGCTAGAGGGGTTAATCATGAATGCCCTTATTTAAAGATTGACTATAGACAAATCACACAAACAGGCCTACCCCCACTTTATTTCTCATGGGAAGCTTGAGAGAACCTTTACAAAGGAGCAGAAACTACATCTCTCACCACCAGAAAACAGGAATTGGGATGTAAGGTATTCAGTAGGTTGTATAGGACTTCTGTGCAACACAGGAGTGAACATGTCAGCTTCACCATGCTGCTGGCGCAGATATGGCAATGGGAGAATTTCCTGCAAATCTGGTGGGAATGCCCATATATCAAACCTTACTGCAAATAAATTTGCTCTCTGATAGCTAAAGTCAGGGCCGTTTCTCCTGCTATGCCGAATATGCATGTTTATGAGGGGCCTCATTGTGCCCTATGCACATGCATATTTGTAAGATACCTTTCAACTTAAAAAAAATAACAAAAACGGGGGAAATACAGGAAGCGATGTCAATGACTACACTTCCGGTATGGTGACCGCATTCCAAATAGAGGAAGTGATGTCACTTCCAGTATTGCCCTTAGGTCTTGGCTGATTTAGCAGCATCGCTTGTGCTGATAATGTGTGGGACATTAGCAGGGAGAGTAACGTCCTCTCCCTGCTAAATTACCAAAAATCCGGGATTTGTTGAAATCGGGATTTAGCCTGGAAAGCCACATAAAAATCGTAACTTTCTCAGACAAAAAGGGAAGGTATGATTCGAAATAGTGGGAGAAATGGCACTTTCCATCCCCGCGCAGACCTGGACAGCGTGAGCTGCCGCTGGGGGAAGTGGGGATTTATTGGGAATTTGGAGAAGGAGGAGCAGCATGTATGGGTGTGTGTTCCTTTGTCCCTTCCTTCTTCCAACACCCCCCAGGTCAGCAGCTCCACCTACAAAGTATAAGAAAATGAGGTTGCCTCACTTTCTCAATGCCACTAAGGAGCTGATCCCATTATTTGGGGTAAGGCAGAAGCCCCACCCATAAGTCTTTGGAAACAAAACATAACAGAGATTATGGAGACGATTGCTACCAGAGCTGACAGGAGGGAACAACACCATATTATATAGGCATGATTGTGGCACTTAATCCATGTTAAATGATGTTAAATTATTAAATATTTTGATGAAACGAGAGGTGACATTGAAAACATTGTTTTTGTATTGTTATATTTTAGGGCTTGTTTCCACTGGTGCGTTTTTGCGCGTTTGCTAGCGTTTGTAACCGCGCGGCCGCAACCGCAGTCAGCCGCATCCATTGGAAACATCAATATAGTTTCCACTGGTGCTTTGTGCGCATTCGAATGCGAATGCGGTTTAGGGTGCGGTTGTGAACGCTACCTACAGTGTTTCGAAACGCATCCGCATCCCAACCGCATCCCAAAAACGCATCCAAAGGAAAGCATTGGATGTGGTCAAAAACGTGCAAAAACGCATGGCATGCTGTTATAGAGCGCATTCGGATGCGGATTCTGGGCGCGTTTGAAAAAAAATCGTGTCCAATAAACGTGCGAAAATGCGCAAAAACACTTGCCATGCATTTTTGTGTGGACACACATGCAGTTTCGGTTGCGCGGTTCCAACCGCACAAAAACGCACCAGTGGAAACAAGCCCTTAAAATTCAATGAGAGAAAAATAAATAATAGAAAGAGAAGAAATTGAACAATTTATGACTGCCATAATGTGAAATCTATTTGAAAAAATTGTATAGTATAGAGCAGGGATGGGCAAACATAGGTCTGGGGGCCAGATCTGTCCTGTTTAGCTTTCTTTGTTTAGCTTTTCTTTCTGCTTAGCTAGCTTTTTTTCCGGCCCTTTGTCACCTTGTATAAAATATGCTCCCCTCTGCTTGTTCTCTGCAATGAGTGCACATGATGCTTAGAGGTGTTCAAATGTTGCCTTGGGGACGAAGCAGTGGCATGATCAGATCATGACACTGTGGACGCATCCTCATGGTAACAACAGGCAGTCTCTAGGAATTATTTCTGCTCACTGCAATAAATAAGCATTTCTTTGTAAGTGCAGGAAATCTAACATCCCTGTCACACGTCGTAATATGAGGACCTTTCTAATCCTTCCAATCACTATGTTTTTTTTATCAGGGAGGCCTTATACTACATAGTTGTTGGTAGATCTAATGAAAATTGTATGGAATGATATTAAGGTGTATGGGGGCCTTAAAGTGGACCTACCATTTTGTAGGTCACTTTCCACTATCGGCATCAGCCTGCCGATAGCTACAGCAAACACTGCTTAAAATTTTTTTTTAAATCTGAAAGCAGCAGGGGCCAGGTTTCCGAGGTAGCCCCTCCCACGTTGTGACATCACGCCTGGGCGCTTGTCATAGCTGAAAGGGCTCTTGGTAAATCATCCCAGCTTCTCTGCAGCCCCATAATGCTCTGCTCTGCCTGTCCTCTGTGACATCACTGTCACAGCCTATGTACTGCTGTCTGCAGCTCCTGCTCTGTCAGCAGAAGAAATACCCCCTTCTGCTGACAGAGTGAGGAGAGAGAGCTTGTGCTGCCAGCTGTCAAAGTGTTTGTGATAAGACTAGGAGGATGGAGGACATGGGAGCTGTGTAAGGGGCAGAGAAACAATGACACATGGGAGGTGTTCTATCACTGGAGTGCCCCAAATCCTCCTGTGTCCTCCACCATCACCTCCTATCTACCTAACCTCATCCTCAGCCTACCTGTGTGCCCCCCAAATCCATGTCACCCCCATATCACCTCCACTCTGAACCCCTTCACCACCACTTATAATCTCCATCCTCTCCTTCTCTTTGTGCTTTCCCTGTCACCTAGTGTCATCTTCATCCTTCTTCACTTCAAATCCCATCCCTGCCTGTCACCTAGTGTCATCTCCGTCCTTCTTCACATCAAATTCCATCTCTCCCTGTCACCTAGTGTCATCTTCATCCTTCTTCACATCTAATTCCATCCCTCCCTGTCACCTAGTGTCATCTTCATCCTTCTTCACATCAAATTCCATCCCTCTCTGTCACCTAGTGTCATCTTCATCCTTCTTCACATCAAATTCCATCCCTCCCTGTCACCAAGTGTCATCCCTGTCCTTCAACTTCACGTCAAATCCCATCCCTTCCTGTCACCTAGTGTCATCCCCATCCCTCTGTTTCACTTCAGTCTCAATCTCTCCTGTCTCTTACAAGGTCACCCTTCAGCTTCACTCCTGTCTCCTATGCAAACTGCAACACACATATGCAGCACATGGATCTCTTGAAGGACCAGAACTGTCCTCCCATACCCAACCCTTTGGGATTGGTAAATATGTCTGCAGGGGAGGGGCACCTTAGTAATGTCCAACAGAATGGGCGGAAGTGGCTTCAGGTGCCAGCACTTAAAATGGTGCCTTAGGGAATGAGGAAGTGAAGATTGTAAGTACCTTTTTTTTTCTCTGTGTAGCAAGTTTTCACAGATGTATACTTCTGACAGGGGAGTATAATGTCAATGTAATGTATGGGGGGGATTTTTTATTTTGAGTTTACAATCGCTTTAGGGATGCTGCCAGTGTCAACTTTGTGGTTAACGATTTGTGACATTTGCCACTGTAAGGCTTTAATGCCATCAATGTTAAATGTTTTTTGAGAAAAAGGGATCAAGTCGTTTATAATGAATATTTACTAAAGCGTTAACTAGCATGATGTTTTTTTCAGAAAGGAATATAATAACTATTCAGGAACAGTGATAACACTATTTGCAATTGTTAGTTTTTTATTAATAAGCCCCATATTGCAGATTATGCCCAGTATGTCCACCCAAAAGAATAGGTGGTACATTGACCAGTGATTTCTTAAGGAATAACTCTCTGACCTTGAATTAAGTAATTATTCTAGAGAGAATAATAACATTTGATTCATCAGGTCTAAAAAATGCTCACTGCAGTTCTTTTAATGTTCAGACCAAGTGATGTTTTAGTGCTTATCTCAAAAGCTGCCATAGTCCTGGCTATATGATTAATTAGCCTCTTGTCACTTGGAGAAGTCATAGACATCTCATATCACCATTCTTCCACAAGCGTTTCATGAGCTAGAAAGAAAAGCCATTCTCATTTTAATCTCTTCGACTGTAACCTCAGGCAACACTATTGTCACTGCTATTTGGACTGCAAGGTTATTATGTGCCTGTAAGATTACTGAGCAGTGTCAATTACCCTTAATTACACTGACTGGTCAGAATACATACAGTAGTTATATTTAATTAACTGCTGAATAACTAGGTAGGACTCCATATCAAATCCCTTGGTGGTTTAATTAACAGGAGATAACAAGAGCCTGTGAATTATAGAGAGATGAGAAGATAGACCAGGCCTGCTTGAATCCTTTTATATGGCCAATGAGCTGATATGAATGGGCCTAATGGCATATATATTTATTTATAAGATCTCTATATCTATGATAGAGATGTTCGAATTTTTCGACTTGCTCATTTTGTGAGCTGATTGCAAAGCCCCTAAAAATGGCATCATTACCAAAATTGCTGGAGATGTAGAGAAGGGTTGGTTTTGCTCTAGCACATGGAGTTTTTGCATAAATTAAGTTCAAAGTTAAAGTCGAAATTCCGATTTTCGAAATTTGTACTTGACTTTGAACTTAATTTGTGAAAAAACTTTTTGTGTTAGGGACATACTTACTTTTTCCTAGTGTACCCCCAACCCTTCTCTACATCTCCAGCAAGTTTGGTGATGATACCATGCTCAGGGGCTTTGCAATTAAGTCAAAACCGGTGAAATGGTCGAATTTTTAAAAAACAATTCGACCATCTCTAATCTATGAGGCAAAAGAAAAATAAGTTATGTGGTAACAATAAGGAGATTGAATACAAAGTCTGTCCTGTCAGAAAACATTCATCCTGGAATTCAGCTTAAAGAAGTACAACAAAGATGAGGCCAACATACCCAGCAGTCAGCAGTGATAACTTTCCTATTTCCGTCCTAATATTGTCTGCTTGTGTGCTTGTTTTTTCATATTTTGAAAACTCATTTTCTCTCTATATTTCCCAGCTTAAATGTGACTGATAACCTGTTCAATTAAAATGGAAAACAAACAGCACACCTTTCCTTGCAAGAGTGCTCCAAATCTGTCAGCTTATGAGGCCATTACACAGCCCTTTGCAGATCACCTCACACATATTTGATTTAGGTCTGAGCTCTAGCTGGTTCATTCCTGTAAAAACAGACCTGCAGGACAGTATTATTGTAATGTCTCCATGACTGGTTGAAATAGTCCCCCCAAGCATAGAAAGAGTTAAAGACTGCATGGAGGGGGGGGGGGATGTGGGTTTACAGGATTGGGAGCTCAAGGTCAGGTGGTTGGGAAGAACCACAGGGAATTTCCTTGCTAGGGGCTTCTGGGAGTTCTTTTCAGAAAGGTCAGCAAGAAAAAGGTTGTTCAGCCTTCAACATGTTATGCTCGCAGCCAAGAGCTAATGGGAGCCAGGAGTGAGTCAACTTTGAGTGCAATCAGTGTGATGATATTGGATGTGTTGCTGAAAGCTGTCCTGCCCTTTAAAAACACACACCAGTTTGGGGTTTACTGGTTTCAAGAAGCACTGTCTGATGTGAACCATACCTTGCAGATAAGAGCTCTCATAAGACCTATGATCAAGAATTGTTGATATTTAAAGTTCAGAGCACATTTTATGACCAATTCATGTAAAACTCCACATAATCCCAAAGTTTTCACATACTTTTTCTTGCAACTGTACATCGTACATGCTTTATTTTCTTTTGGGTAAATAGACAAAAATGCCCACACACACTCAAATCTGGTGAAATCCCTATCCAGAAGACTGGAAGCAGTTATGACTACGGAGAAGGGATCAACTATATATTGATGGTAATTGATTTAGAATGGGATGGTATAAAAGTTTGTTTAGGTGTAATAACCAGGTTTTTCAATACGTTTGTCCATTTGACAAATTATAGTTGTCAAATTAATAAACAAAAGGGTAATACATGATAAAAGTAAGTTGGTATGGTTAAAACTGGGCATAGACAGTCGATCCACTGTGAATAAGGCAGCAAATCCATCTGTCTATGCCCAGCTTAAGAAATAACTAACCATTTTTTTATGAAATGTGTAAACTTTGAATGAACTTTAACTGACTTATCAATTATTCTTTAGGTTGGTCCATGCAAAGGCAGAGTTCAAATTATGCAAATCACGAAGTTCAGCAGCTTACTCAGTAGCTAAAGGTTTGAAAGAGATTCCCATTAGGCCATCAGTGGAGCTGTAAAGATTAAGCTGATTTCCTTTGTACAATGTATAAAAGCAGAGTGGGGAGCCACGTGGGTTTCCACTAACAGAGTGAATAGGCTCTAATGAACTGCAGATTTCCCAGGTAGTTTATACAACTCTTGCTGTCACAGTAATATTTTCAATGATTATCAAGATTTTCACAAATGAAAATAACAGCTCTGCTACATGGAACAATAACAAATATTTTTTGTCTGTGGAAATATTTTTAGGGTTCTATTTCTAGGGTTAAATAAAGTGTATGTCCAGTCCATTCTTATACAGAGGTTTAAATAAAGGGCGAGTACAGTTCCATAAATATTTCTTTATGGGAAAATATTACTGGGTGAAATACATACATAAGACACTTTACCATTCCTCTTCTAACGTTTTTAAAGGACGCATCAAAGTCTGTAATTTTTTGTTTTACCAAAACTATGTAATTTGAGGACTTTTCTAACCTATCCAATCAATCTGTTTCTATTCATGTAGGCCATTGCACTAAATAGTTGTTGGTAATTCTAAGAGTATACAATGATGTATTGTTATGGTCCTACAGAGAACTAGAAGCATAGACTCCAATAAGATTGATTCATAACTAATGTTTTGGGTGCTAACACTAAGTTGATTGGGTATAACAATGCATTTACCCATCTTCTGATTTGATTTCTATTAATGGAACCTCTGTGCTAGGGTAATTATGTTTGCAGATGGTATCTGATGGGCCCATAGATACATTATAATTCTTTGCTTTGCCTATATGTGCTATTCAAAGTGAGTGTTGAGCTTGAATACTGGAATTGCGAATATTTGATGAATATGACAATTTGAGAATATGGTGGCTGATAATCTATAATATTCTAGATATTATACACTGGCAAGCTTGTGGCCATGCATTATGATAATATAATCGCAATGCAATAATAAATACCCCATGTAAGACCATTAATTTGGAAGATAATCGCAATGCATGGCCATATGCGCGAATGTCGTATTTATGAATATAGAAAATGAGTAGAATTATTTGCGAAATATCACAAATGTTTATATTGTCATCACTATTCATTGTGTCATAAATGGATGCTGCAGTAGATACATCACATGATCATTTCAGTCTAAAAATAGTGCATTAAACTATCTAACAGTTTGTGTATATTTATAATGCCTAGTAGGGCAATTACAGTGAACTATTTATACTTAATTAATTAATTAATTAATTAAAATTAATTAATTTTAAGATTTAAAATAGCAACTTTTTAATTGAATACAAAATTAGACAGTTTAAAACTGTTATCTTCGATCCCTGTGTTTGTTCAGTGATGGCTTTGTTAAAAGCCCAGATCCACTATGCATCTGCTGCCACAGCTGGTCCAGCTACATGCAACGGACGACTATCACTGCCGTAACATCTCTTTATGGTTCCCCAGCAAAAAATTCATAGTTCGTTGGATTTTATTAAGGGAGACTTACAGTTTACTTCTCTTCTAGCGAAAGGACAGCTGTTTTATCTGTACTTGGAGAAATGCAGAGTGGAGTATAATGTTAATTAAGTTTTGAAGGTAATATTTTTTAACAGGCATCTGATTTTAAATGTTAAACTATTCAATCATGTTTTCATGTTTATATCGGTGTATAGTGTGGACTGGACTGTGGTGAGCTTTGAACTGGAAACGCTCCATGTAGTTACAAGTAGGCTATCAAATTATGACTTGGATGATGGCTCCTTAAACAATAGAGAAAGAATGTCTTGGGAGATGGCATGTAATGAGCTGTGCAATTTTAGTTTATTGCAAAATGCATATGCTGACAAAAAATACTGTATTCTGGTAACTGTATGGGATTATTGCATGTAATTTTTTCAATTTAACCACGCCTTTTTTCTGGATTTCTCCACATTTACATAAAGACTATGCCATCCAGCAAAAATGACAGAGTAGTTAAAACAAACCATATAACACTGCAGATAGTTCCAAGCATTGTCATGTTTTCATTGATATAGAGTAAATTCTATTGTTGTAACTGCCTTAAAGGACTAATTAGCTCTATTGGATTCTTTTTTACTTACAGTTAATCTTAAACTACATGTCCAAAAACCTGTTCGCTGGGTGACAAAGAGTGCAAGCAGTTAAAATTTTCCATTCAATCAACCAAAAAACAATTATATTAGGAGAATTGTTAGAAAAAAAAATTTTGACCGAAAATTTTACACAAATTTGTACACAAAATTGATTGAACAGTGATCAGACATTTTAGTAAATTTTGGATGATGGTATAAGTCTTGGTAAATGGTAAATATCTTACGGCTTTTCTTGTAATTTTGATCTCAATTTGTATCTTATGGTACTATGGAGTGTATGCACAAGGCTTAGGGAAGGAATCTGTTTTGAATCAATCACATTATGTGGTGGTAGAAACTAT
Organism: Ptychadena robeensis; assembly: GCA_036250615.1. NCBI lineage: Eukaryota > Metazoa > Chordata > Amphibia > Anura > Ptychadenidae > Ptychadena > Ptychadena robeensis. The sequence continues at coordinate 18,055,004 of CM070043.1, read as the reverse complement.
TAAATATTAATATGGTTGACTTTAAAGCTTATTGTATTTTACGTTGATTACATTTGACTAGCTGAACTTTTGAGGTAATTGCAAAGCCCTTGTGCCTGGTATGATGACCAAAATAGCCAATGTAAAGTAGGGTTGTGGGAACATTACAAAAGGAAAATATTGTTCTTGCGCATATAGTTTGTGGATTAATTAAGTTTAAATTAAGTCAACATTTTTCTAGTTAAACTTCTGACTTAATTTAAAACTCAATTTATGCAAAAACTACATCAAAAGCAATGCTTTTGTAATGTTCCCACAACCCTTCCCTACATATCCAGCAATGTAACTGATGACACCTTGTTTAAGGGCTTTGCAACTAACACTTGTCTCTGTATTAAAGGAAGTAGGAAAGTTATGGATGGAAAGTTAAGTGTATTATAGGGAAATAAATTACTGTGCTAAGCCCCCCAAAACAAGCTTACCAGATTTTTCAGCCGATTTAACGTCGCACGCACTCATGGTGGTTGATCGGCTGAAAAATCAGGTCTAAATCTAAAGCTTAAAGTTGTAATTCGGCCCCAAATAGTCTGCCACATGGATCTTAGCCATTGTGGACATGTCCTTCATTTTTAGCCCAATTTAACTACTTGTAAATGCTGACACACAAAGGGTGATGTCATCATGCGCAGTCGATCTGCCGGGAGATCGGAAGAAATTCTAAACGTGTATGGGGGGCTACTATGCTACATAGTGATATAGTTGTTTTAGTTTAGTTTTGTAGCAAATATTGGATATCATCTTTTATTTACTATATGTAATAATGGTTAGACCAAAAGTAAGGTCAGACAGGAAGGAAATTGAAGAAGTGTGAAGGACATAGCATTTGACAGGGACAATGCACACAGGCTTTAGGAGGAAAATGTGGGGAAATACATTATCGTGGTGACATGGATGGGCATGGAGGGACACGGTTTCATGTCCCCTCTGCCGGCTGGTGTAACATCAGATGCTGGTTTTGGTGGCGGTATAGAAGCATGTTGCGCCTCAAACCAGTGGTGCATGGCGTCCGCCCAGGGAACGGGTGACAGCCGTGGCATCGGTGACACGGACCTCCCGGATGGGTACGTGGCTTGTCCAGCTGAATTCCAATGTGCATTCACACTTTTAACATTATAGGGGTCCCTTGGATCCATTAACCCGCTGCCTCCAGGTCTGGCCAGACCCCCCTTCATGTACTGGCAATGCCCTCCTACACCTGTAACCTTTGCCCTATACTTCTATATCTCTTACATGATGGCCAGGAACTCAAGTTAGGAGCAGTTGCTGGCTCCAGTCGGTTGGCACTCACATGCAGGGGGTCTGTTTGGTGCAGCAGGTATGCGCCTACGAATATGTGTATTCATTACTACTAGTATATATGTCTATGATTTTGTTTATATTGTTCATTAATGGTGGGATCTAAGTGTTAATGATTCTATGGCAGTTCCCAAACTTTCTTTTCAGGGACCCCTTTTCTATTTAGGAATATTATTATATTAAACACAGATTAAGAATGAGGGCCAGCACCCCCCTGGAAAACCCCAGTTTGGGTACCACTGTTCTAAGGGGAGGGATCAGGATGCCATGTACTATAGAGTAATTGTTGATACAGAATATTATCTGACATTTATTTCTGTTTAAATTGAAATACAGCCTGTGGTCATCCTTGGCAACTTGACAAACCTGTGAACCTGTTTTTTCCCACCTGATGAGGCAGACACCAGGGCCTAAACGCGCCGAGGGAATTCCTTGAGGGGTTGGATGAGTAGACCACTCTAATTGATGGACGTTTTATGTATTTATTCATTTATCTAATCATAGTTTAAACATGTTGGTATGCCTAGGGCCAAGTTACCATTTGATGCCCAGGTTTTCAGTGCCCAGTGGCCCTTTAAACGTTCTTTGGAGGTCACCCTTAGTCCTCCACCCGCAGCTCCCGAAACCTAACTGTTAATGCATAGGTCATCAGACACTGACAGGTATTCATCAAGGATCGTCTTAGAGTGGGAAAAGGAGGAGAGGAGATAAACTTACAAGATAGGCGTATGTAAAAGCCAATCAGCGACACTCATCTCTCCTCCTTTTCTCCTCTAGCATTGGTGGGGGATCAGCAGGCAGGTAAGTGCCTATGCTCCCACTATTGCACCAATGAACGTGGGGTGATTGTATATTATATATTGCGGCACATAACCTTTGACAATGTATACGACACAAAAATGTGCATTACCATACTACATTGTTCTCTAATGCTTGAAGTATCAAAAAAGTTTAAATGCTGTGATGTCTTATTCATTAAAAAATGCTTATACAGGTCAGTATTAATTGAAAATGTTATAGTGAGTTTAGTGATGCCTCCATATCAACTCAGTTGGCCATGTGAAATATATATGTATCAATAAAATGTATTTATTTTTACTGGACCTATGTTGTCACCCCTAATTTCAACCAAAAAGGTTTTGGAGACTAGCCACCTCACCCTGATGCAGCAAGTATGCTGCATCATTGTAGTTTTTCTTTGTTCTTGATATGGAGACTTGGCTGGACCTAAATGTTTGAACCCTCTTTATTTCCTTTCGTTGCCCGCCCACTATTTAATTTATATAATGTGGTGAAAAGACAAACATTCAAATGTTAGAGCAACAAAGCTTAATACCAGACCTAAATGTACAATGGAATACATCGCAGATACATCCCTGAGCTCATAAGAAATACCTAATTTGACATTAAATGACAATTTAGTAATTTAAGTCAATATTATTGCTATTAAGTGCATAATTTTGCTATATACTACAACTAGGGTAAATAGAGAGTTATTGGTTTGTTGTTTGCTCATGTCATTTTAATATGTGTCTGCTATTCTGTTCAGATATGTGCTTACATCTTCAACATCTTTACAAAGCAAAACATTTCAAAAGTTTATGATATACTGTATGACACTGTTCATTTTGCCCAATGTCCAACTTTAATCATAGCCTGTTTAAGTTGTGCCAAAATTAACACCACTACCAAAATGGTGGGTGAGAAGGGGTCACTTGGAGAAACACAGTATCTGTCCATTAATCTTACACAAATCACCTGGACAATGTATTAATGGGGAAGGCATTCCCACTTCCTCTTCCAAGTGATGTGAAAAAACTGAAAATATGGGATATTTTGTTCTTTCTGCAAAAGAAATGTAATAACCTTACCTTACACCCCATGAAGCCTATACATGTATAATGGCAAGGATTTATTAGGGCTTGAAGACTGTACACCTTTACTTGACCATACAGAATCTATAAGTAGTTCATCCAAGTGAACATTTGATGAAGTTCATCAAATGAAGACATAAAATATTGGGGTAATCTCAAATTATCCTGTAACCACCACCTTACAATACCTCACAGGGCAACTGTTGCAGAACCACAGGTTGCAGAAGCTTTTCGAAATGTGTCAGGGGATATTGCTCATGGGAGATTTGTTGCAGGACATATAAGACTAGATTAGTGTGTGATGTTATAGAGGCTCAGCAGTAATAATGAGCAATGAAGCACTAAGTGATCCGGTGGGAGGTGTTTCCTATAATCTATGCAATTTGCTGCATGTAAGTGCTGTGACCTTGGTCTGGGGCTATAACATTTTATAGTCATATAAACTCAAATGACTTACTGGCTAGTCAGTCCTCCAGCATAAAATGTCAGGACTGGGGTGTCCTTAAACTTTACAATCAGCATTCCTAATTAAATGTAGGGGGACATTTCTCATTGCATTTCATATTTTGTCCAGGCTTACACTGGGATCCTGCTAGAATCGCAGGAGAATGATTACCACATGTCATGTCATATATAAAGCTCTCCACACACGCATGAATTATGCAGCTATTCTTTTTTTCTAAAATAATCTTTTTTTTCTAAAATAATCTAAACTCTTTTGTTTGCATTTGTATTTTATTTCAGCTTCTCACATTTGTTTTCCCTATATATATATATATATATATATATATATTTCTATTAGATTGTAAGCCCGACCGAGCAGGGCCCTCTACTGTACCTGTGTGTTATACTGTGTTGTATCTCCACTCTAATGTATTGTACAGCGCTGCGTAATATGCTGGCGTTATATAAATAAATGTTAATAATAATAATATTTCTCTTCTCTAACTTCTAGAATTTTTGAATGTTCAAGCATACTGTCTTACACACACCAATAAAAGGAGTCACAGGCAAGCTGGAGGGGGATATTTACAGCTTTACTAGTAGGGAATATATACAGTCCAACACCAAACCCAAGTCTGGGAATGGGGCACACACTTGGGATCTATAGTTTCCAATAAAGGTTGCTACCAGCTGCAGGGAGAATAATGGCTTCCAGGTCCCAGTGGTCAGGGCAATAGGGAAAAGCGGGCAAGTGAGGTGGAGTAGGGAAGAATCCTGCGTCTGCCTAACTCAGCACCTACTGGTAGCCGCATCCATCGGCTCGGGCACTTTTGAGGGAAGGTGTTCCTGGTCCAGGGGATGACCCTTTTAGTCACCATGGATGGGATTCCTTTGTCCCGGGCACTGCTATGGGACGGCCGGCGGGAGAACACAGGAAAGGTAGGAGATCTGCTCCAATTCAGGTTGCGACACACTGGCTGTAGATTGTTGAGGAGCTAACCCAACTCTGGCTAAGGAGAGCCTAGGGAGTTATATTTATCCCTTCTGCTTGGAGGAGGGCAGTAGCTGTCTCCAGGCAGATATTAAAAGCTACAATGTAAAGCCAGCAAAGAGAGCGGAAAATCAGAAGCCATTAGTCATCGCTGCACCTGCTATTGAGGAATGCATGTTTTTTTAAACAATATCCTTTATAATCTTATTCTTCTTCTGTGTCTCCGCCACCCAAATACCCTTGTGATGTTCCCCCCAGCCTCTCTCTGGCAGGTGCAAAAATATTTTAGAAAGAGTTATTTCACTTTATTAATTATTTTTCTCAGTGCCAGCTTACTGCACATTCTCAGGATGGCACACCTATGCTGAATCTCTGGATCAACCTGCCTGAACAGTAAGAATTAAAGCAATAGAAAGTGTTTTTTTTGTACTGTACTGTGTACTTTATTTTCAAAATGTATTCCTTTTAAGCTTTTCAAAATGGCTAAGAAATCTGGTTTAGTGGATTAGAGGGGGGGGGGGGGAGTGGTGTAGGGTGAACCCCATGGGTAATGAGTCCTCTCAACTGGGAAATTAATTAAGGTAGTGACATTGCAAGTGTCTTGCAAGACACACGGCTGAAAAATTTTTGTAGGATCATACCAGCTTGGTACAGTATTAAGGTACATTTTCTTTTTGATTTTTGGCTCCAGCCAAGTGCACTGTGGCTCAATAAGGTTTAAAAATTAAGAAACCTATGGAGTCCCTCTGGGATAAATTGGAACAGCAACTTCAAGTCAGCTAACCTAAGAATGCTATTTTGGTTGAAAAGCACAAACCTTTGCAGACATTTTCAGATGCAGGATAGAAGTGAGCTCAGGTAGAAAACTGATTTTCATACAAATTTTTTTTTTCTCTGTAATTTTTTTTAAAATTGCAATCCATTATATATACCGTGCATATTGATCATAAAAATTTAATGAATAACAAGGCAGAGAGCTTCGGCATTTGAATAATGTTTTTCTTGCTGCAATTACTCGTTTAAAGTGTTGCGTGGAAGAATAAACCAAATTTATGAAAACTGCATCTGGCAAAATATAAAATATTTCTTATTAAATCCTCCAGTATAAAATGTAAGAATTCTGATTCTGTTAAAAGATTATGGCTAATGGAGATTTAATATATAAACATATGGAAGCATAATCTTTCATTCATGTGTAGACATTTACCTCTTTGACCCTTCTGCTGTTCATCAATCCAATTTAGTTAATGAAATGCTGTCCTACAATTCAGAATTGTATACAAGTACTGGTTATTAGTGATAAGCGAGCTTGCGCATACTCGTTATTCATGAGCGCATCGGCATGCTTGGATGAATACTGTGTGTATTTGTGCGTAGTGCTCAAGTCTCCACCCCACGATTTTCGCGGGTCGGAGTCCTCCAATTAATGGGCGGCTTACTACTGCCCTCGCTTAGCTGCTAGCATTACAGTCATTGGATGGGAGGAACACATGGCCAGGGGCTATATAGCACCTGACCCCTTCCACTCGGCTCACATGCGGTTAGGGAGAGGCGCCGGATAGGCAGGGAAAATCAGTTCTGCTCTTCTTTACTGTGCTCACTCTTACTTTTAAACCCAAAAGTCCTTTTAAGGACTGAAGACCTTAGAAACCTTTGTGCTCTTTTGGGGACATACACTGTGCTTTAACAGTGATTGATCCATCAGTGACAGTCATTTGCTCACTAAAAGCGCCACTGCACTTTTGGGGACAAATACACTGTTGTGCTTTTTTGGGACATGCACTGTGCTGTAACAGGGATTCATCTTTAACTGGCAACCCCCCCCCCCCCAAAAAAAAGAAACTTCCTTATTGAACCTGCATTTCAGTGGGTCACATTGTGGCCTGTTGTGTCTTAGTCATCCATAGTAATTTTAAAGAAAAATAGCATTTGCATTTCTTTCCATTGACTGTAAGAATTTCCAAGAAAAAAAGCAGTGTTGCGCCTGCATTTCAGTGTGTCACATTGGGGCCTGTTTTGTGTAAGTCATCCATAGTAATTTCCAGGAAAATTAGCAGTGTTGCCTAAAATTCAGTGGCGCTCTTCCAATTGACTGTTAGAAATTCAGTTTCATTTCTGGTGCATTTGCACATTTATTTAAAAAAGAAAAAAAAACTGTTCCTAATTGCGCCTGCATTTCAGTGGGTTATGTTGGGGCCTGTTGTGTCTTAGTCATCCAATGTAATTTCAAATAAAAACAGCAGTGCTGCAAAAACATTATTCTATTTATTTCAATTGACTATAAGAAATTCATTTATCTTTCTGCTGCATTTGCACATTTATAAAAAAAAAACTGGTCCTAATTGCGCCTGCATTTCAATGGGTCATGTTGGTGCCTTTTGTGTCTTTTTTCTATCGTTCTGCTGCGTTTGCACATATAAAAAAAAAAAAAAACATCATCTCCGTCCACTTTCCTGTCCCAGTGCAGCGTGTAAATGCCGATAAAAGAGGCATTTGAGCACAAACACCCTCAGGCCAAAGCCCTAAATGCGCTGGGATCCATTTATACTTGTGGAGACTGAGGCCTATCACACCTTGATACACAGTCCCCTGCCACCAATATTTTTCCCGGTGTACCAGCATTGAACCAGCATTTGTCCCAGAACATCACTGTGCCCTGACCAACGCAGTTACTGGGAAGGTCTACCTCAACACGGACACATGGACAAGTGCTGGTGGCCAGGGACACTTCATCTCCCTCACGGCATACTGGGGGAATGTTGTGGAGGACATTAGTGAGTTGTACCCTGGAACGGCACAGGTGCTACCCACTCCCAGGATTGTGGGCCCTACGTCCATCAGGGTCTCCGCCAGCAGCTATGCTACTGGCTTCATACTCCACTTCTCCTCCTCCTCCACTTCCACTTCAAACATAAGTACGCCATCACTCACTAGCTGGAAGCAGTGTAGCACTGCTGTGGGGAAGCGCCAACAGACCCTGTTGAAGCTGATCTGCTTGGGGAACAAATGGCACAACGAACCACTCAACCTCCAACCAGGCATGGTTGTGGCTGACAATGGCCGTAACTAGCTTTGGAGCTCGGCAACCTGACCCACATTCCCTGCATAGCCCATGTTTTGAATTTAGTTGTTCAGCAGTTTCTCAAAACATACCCCAATTTAAAATTACTACCATATTTTCCGGCGTGTAAGACGACTTTTGAACACAGGAAAAGGTGTTCAAAAGTCGGGGGTCATCTTATACACCGGGTGCCGCCATCAGGAGGGGGGGGCAGGGGGCACTCCTGTCCCTGGCCGACCATCTAAGGGAGACCGTAGGTCTGCTCCCCGGATCTATGCTCCCCGCACTGCACTCTGGCCGACAGGAGCCAGAGGGAGAGATCTTCAGCATCGCCCTCGCCCCCCTCCTTCTCCTTCCCGATGTGTGTGCAAGTGAGAGCAGCTGACTGCTACTGACGGCAAGTGTGCTCACTAGCAATATTGTGGCTGAAATTGGTATTGCAGGGAGATTAGGATTAAAGCAATTTTAAATGTCAAATGTATACAATTTATGTCCATGGGTAACCGCAGGGAAACATTAATAACTGTGAAAGGTTGCAGATAGGGGTGTCAAATTGGGAATGTAAATTACTAATCCAAAAATAAGATTGGGTTGCTAAGGGTGTTGGAGATCTGGGGGTTGAAATTCAGAGTAGACATAAAAAAATGTATTTGGTGTGCGTTGGAACAGGGGTAGTCTTATACGGCGAGAATATCCTAAACTCTATATTTTAAATGGAAAAGTTAGGGGTCGTCTTATACGCCCAGTCGTCTTATACACCGAAAAAAACGGTACTAGGGAAGGCGTGCCGCTTGTACGCCCATCGTCCACAGCTTAAGCCAGTCTGTCAACCCTGCAGCAGCGCTTGCGGCTTCCAGCTCACTGACTGTTGTGACCTGAGCATGCGCTGGAACTCCACGTTCTACATGTTGTCCAGGCTGTGTGAACAGCAGAGGGCAATCGTGGAACACGAGAGTTTTAGCTCACTGGCCGCTATGCCATCCATTCCTTGAGAGCGTTAGGTAATTGACTCCTTCACACATTGTTCTATTTTGGTTCAATTATAGATCAACACAACGTTTTATGGATGCCCATCCATATGTAACCTTGGTTAACAGCATTGAAGGATTTTTAGAAGTATATGATAAATAACCCAGAGTACCAAGTTGATATTTTCATGTTATTGTGAATAATAGGTGATTTAACAAGTTATAATTGATGTGTTATATCGTAGATTGATCCCTCCCTGAGTAAGCCCAAGGGGTGAAACATGTCGGAGGTGGATCTACGATCAATCTAGTTCATGTCTGTATATGGGATACATACCGCCTTGGTCAATGTTTTTGCTTTTATTCATTTTTGGAGGGGTCATCCCTATGTATGTTGTGGCTCTGACCCCATACTGTTCAATGTGTGTTGATATATGTGATCAATGAAGCTATTTTACCCTATTTTATTTAGAAAGTGCCTTAAAAACCCTGTCTTCTTTTGGATTGGCTCATTGGATTAGGAGGTTTGGTTCGTGCCCTCTCTCCAATTTCGTTTCCATGCCATCCAGAGAGTTTTAGCTAACTGGCAGCCATGCCATTCAATCTTTGAGAGTGTTAGCTCACTGGCAGCCATGCCATCCATTCCTTGAGAGTGTTAGCTCACTGGCAGCCATGCCATCCAATGTTTGAGAGTGTTAGCTCACCAGCAGACCATGCAAATCAATGTCTGAGAGTGTCCGCTTACCGACAGACTATGTTAATCAATGTTTGAGAGCGTCAGTTCACCTGCATGCACTGACATGTAATGTTTTAGAGCGTCAGCTCAACCTCTGGCATTGTCGTATGACATTTTAGAGTGCAGCTCAACAGCATGTACTGGCATGTAATGTTTTACAGCATCAGCACAACCTTTGGCATTGCCGTATGATGTTTTACAGCATCAACTCAACTTCAGCTTCTCAACTTTTCCCATGGACCAGACACCCTCCACTCATCCAAACAGGGGGTTGTCTCCCATTGACTTACATTGGGTTCGGGTGCTCGGTAGAACACACCAATATCGCAATGTGTTTGGACCCAAACCCCAAACTCTTTGGTGCTCACTCATCACTAATGATGAGCAGCACAGGCAATATTCGAATTTGCGATATTTTGTGAATAATTCTACTTATATTCGATTCTATATTTGGAAATTCGAATATTCGCATTACAAAAATCATATTCGCATCGCGAATGAATGTTCACATGCTATGTTTATTTTCGCAAGGCGAATATTATTTTCCCTATAAATGGCCATACCACGAATATTCGGAATTGCGAATATCCGCCGACCTATTTTAAAGATATTGGTGAATTCTCAAATTGCCGACATCCGCGAAAAATATTCGATATTCGAATATTCGAACTCAACACTACTCATCACTACTGGTTATAATACCAAGATTTACAGAAGCCACCTTCTCCCTCTCCATCCAATTGGACTTGTATGTTAATGATAATTTTACTGCCACTACACCTTTCCAACAAATAGTGTAACATGAATAATATTTCCCCATGTGCCTTGCACTAGTAGTATATGTCTGATTGCATATGCCCAAAAGTATACTGTTCATATGCCAATTTGCATGCTTCTGAGCAAAAAATCCCTGGTGTACCCTGATGCATACATATGGATGTGTAGCAGTTATGCATTCTATTTTTCTGTTCAGTACACTTACATGTCTGCTCAAGACTCTGGCTTAACTCCAAATTTGAATTCTCTTCTTGATTCTGCACACCAACAAAGCCTTCTTTTACACCCTAGTAAGGATCCTACCCACCATGTTTCAATTTAAAAAGCCTTTATATTTAGTACTTGTGCATCAGACATTCATTTCATTTCTTTATTTGACCAAGCTTAGGTGGAATAAGGGATACTTGAGAATTAACAAATCCTGCAATCAAATTTTATCTATGAAATGAACTGGAAAATGGTACAGATACATTAGGTGTGGTAAGGAACAATCCAAGTCAGGGCTGGCAAAGTTCAAGCAATACCAGAAATCAGGCCACTGCTGGCAACAAATATACTTGCAGACACACAGGAGCACATCCAAGAATACGTCCTGACCAGCAACAAGCAGCATGGCCCCTGGACTGTGCTGTGTTGAGCACTAGTGATAGCTGAACATCGGCCGTATCCGAACTTTATATTCCCTGACTGTTGTCAGGGAATTCGAATGGGAACTATACCGGAAATGAATCCGTGTTCCTGGTTCCAAAACCGGAAGTGTTGTCCAGAACAATACCAGAGATACAGCTAGTGAATGTTTATACACTAGCATTACCCATTGTTTGAAAACACTGAGCAGCTTATGAAGAGACACATTTCACAATCTGGCACTGAACAACTTACCCATGAGTAGAGATGGTCGAATTTTTCGACTATCTGACTTTGTGAGCTGATTGCAAAGCCTCTAAAAATGGTATCATGAAATTGCTGGAGATATAGAGAAGGGTTGTGGGAGCTCTGGAGTTTTTGCATAAATTACATTCAAAATCAAAGTAGAAATTCCAATTTTCAAAATTTTTACTTGACTTTGAACTTAATTTGTGCAAAAACTGTTTGTGCTAGAGCAATACTTTTTTTGTAGTATACCCCCAACGCTTCTGTACATCTCCAACAAGTTTGGTGATGATACCCTGTTTAGGGGCTTTACAATTCGAAATAATCGAAATGGTCGAAGTTTTGAAAAGAAATTCGACCATCTCTACCCATGAGCAGCTATTTACATATGGGAGGAAATATGAGTCTTAGTCACAAAATGTATTTATTGCAATACAGAATGTTAATGTAAATTTACAACTCATGCTATATAATTGTGAAATGTCTCTCCATAAGTTGGTCAGTGTGTACAGAGAATGGGTACTGCTATTGCTAATTCAAATAAGATCTCTTCTTGGCAGTGGCTTTTTGGCTTGGCTGGATGGAATGGAACAGATTTCTGCTCCTGGGATGCATAGCTATTACTATAACTGGGGATTATCATTAAAGAATCTGCTGACTTCCTAACCACCCCGTCTCCTTATATCCTTATATGCTCTCCATGAGGTACACAAATGAGCATTCTATTGATGATGCAATTTTAAATGCCACGGTACAGGCGATTGCAAAAGAGTATATTGTACAGACAGAACGCTAGGATGGGAAACCGATGACCCTCCATTAACATGGAAAATTTGTTGTTATTCAGTTTATCCAGGAAATTTTTTAAATCAATCAGTTCACCTGTCCATATCATCAATATGTCGTCCATGTATCAACGCCACATTAATACATGGTCCATGTATTTCACCAGCTCTTGATTACAAATATTTATATTTATATATATATATATATTTCCCATACCCCCAGGTACAGGAGGACATATGAGGGAGCACAGATTGTGCACATCGCCACCCCCTGTACCTGAAGGTATAGTTCCCCATCAAAGATAAAGATGTTGTGAGTTAACACAAAATTCAATGGCTCCAGGATGAAGGAATTTAATTCCCTTTGGTTACAACTCTTTTCATAGAGGCCGCTTTAGCCTCTAATCCTAACTCATGTGGGATACTATTATACAGGGCTTCTATAGAAACCAACCATGATTTAGGGGGTACAACTATTCCCTCAATTTCTCTTAGTAGATCGGAGGTATCTTTTGTATATGATGGAAGTGCCTCTACATGTTCTCTCAAGAAGACGTCTATGAATTTGCTCGCTTTTTCTGTCAAGCTACCCCTGTCTGAGATAATTGGTCTCCCAGGAATAGGGGTTTGTTTGTATACTTTTGGGAGGGCATAAAACAGTGGTGTAGGTGGGTATTTCACTTTCAAAAAGTCTTTTGTATCCTCATCTATAATGCCCCTTCTAAATTATTCAACTATTATTTGATTATATTTATCATGGAATATTTTATTTTTTTCAAAATTAAATTTTTTGTACCATGCCTTATTGGACAGTATTTTTTGGCACATTTTAACATATTTTGTATTATTCATAATTACTGTATTTCCCCCTTTATCTGCGGGTTTGATTACTATATAAGGGTTCCCGTGCAGGTGTTTCAATGATTTTCTATGATCTTAGTTGTCTATCTTGTATGTCTTTTGTCACTTTTTCTACTAAAGTAGCAAAATTTGGGTTGGATTGTTCTAAAATTCCTTAGTCTGTGTTGTCACTTAATTTTTCTTATCATTCTCTTTAGATGTCCCAGACCTCCCTTCCTCCTCGCTCTGCTCTAGGATGTCTTCTATTTTAATTAATAACTTTAAAAGTCTTAAATCTTCCATCTTGAAATCTTTATATAGATCTTTATTTATAAACATTTCCTGTTCTGTTGTTTTGTCAAAGTGATCTTCCATCGAGTACTTTTTTATTTTTTGTCCTACCCCTATTTTGATAACAGTTTTGGTTCTGCTTGAGAATCTACTTCATGAACCACTGTCATGGGCGATTTTGAAGATTCATCCTCACCTTTATTAATAATTGTTATACTCTGTGATTATATCTCCTCAATTTCTGATGTTAATTGTTGTTCTGATGTATCTACTGGTTATTAGAGATTTGGTTTTTAGAGCTCAAGGGTTTATGTTGAGCTTCTTTCGTGGTTTTTCTTTTTCTATCATTCTTGTGTTATTTCTGGTGGGGCTGTTATAGTACTGTAGTGACACAGGAATCAACCAAGGCAATGGAGGTGGCATGGTTGGTTTAACTTTTTATTAACACAACACTGAGACCTGCAGGGGCCTCAAACTTCCAGCAACATATGGCAGAAACACGGTCAAATGACAGCAAGGCAATAAACAGTCCGCTGTTTGTACAGTCCTCCAGTCAGGTACGGCGCTGTAGGAGACAGCGGTACTTAGGCACAGTACCTTCAGGTCAGCGGAGACCACACCGGCGTGACCGACCACCACGGCGGGTGGAGTGCAGTCGATGGGTCCTCTGGAAGACACGCTCCACACTGGCAGCGGCCTGCAGCCTGCAGGAGGGTAAACAGGGACCAGCAGCTCACGGGTGGGTACCACCCCACTCTGAAGATGGCGCTCCTGGTTGGCAGAAGGGGCGTCGGTGTCCAATGCACCAGCCCCCGTACTATTGCGCTCTCCGGCTACGTACACCGGTACCGGTGCCTGTGCGGTGGGACCGGTGGCGGAGAGGGGCACAGGGTAAACCTGTCTTTCTTCCTCGATCCTCTGAGTGAGCTCCGTCTCTTCCGGGAGGCTCCCTCTTAACTCCTCCAGATGAACTGTCTGAATCTGTCATTGTTCGCATATTTTTAATTCTATATGTGGATTCCTTTAATAGTTTTTTTAGCAGATAAGATGTTCTAGGTGGGAGATAGTCTGGAGGTATAAACATGTACCCTAGCCAGCAAATGTTAAGATAGACAAACTTTACCCTAAACCTAGGTACATATGTACCTAGTAAATTACTAGTAGTCTGGCATTGCAGGTACAAAGAGTCAGAGATACAATTTTTAAATATATAAAAGGTCTTTATTAACAAAATTGGACCAGAATATGAAGCAAGTCAATACATGTAAAAAGGAAAGCTGTGTGGGTAATTCAGGTGCGTGGCTAGGTTCCATGCAAGGATAGCCACACCCACAATTTTAACCACCAGTAGTTTGTATAAAACACACATCCGTCAAGCATATAAAGAGATGTTACAATATCGCTGAGCCAGAGAGGCTCCCCACTCTCTTCCGACGCGTTTTACCGTTTTAGGCTTCCTCAGGGAGGTACATGGAGTAGTATATCTATGTTAAAGAGTTTAACAGTTAAAATACATTTCAAACAAGTATAAGTAGCATTCTATATATTACATGGTCATTACCTAACTGGCAAGATATAGAACATCTAGGTCTGTAGCGATATTGTAGGGTAATGCAGATTACCGCGTCCACACAATGCCGATCCGTGTAGAACACGGGCCGGCGATATAGGAGGCAGCTAAAACGGCTGCCTCTATTTAGGGGCTTCCCCAGATATAATAGGGGAAAGGTACCTGCCATGGTAGCCAAAAGGAGGGGGGCCCCCCCAGCGAGTTACCGATACCAAGGGGACCCAACTAGTTATTAGGATGTATACATTCATAAGGTCCTTGTCTAAGCCACTCCCCTACATATTATGCATAGATTTAACATTACTCAAATAGCATTTTTTGTCACATTACAGTAATAGTCACATTGTTTTACAGAGAACAACAATGTACAATATCTAGGTTGATGCATGGCGACGATACATCAAGATTGGTAAAATAGATAAACAAAAACAGAAAAAAACATACGTTTATCATCTAGTGATTAAATATCAGCTAGACCCTATATATTTATGTGTTAGGTGGTTGGTAGAAACGGTTTAAAAGATATAGCATTGTTCAAACCTGGGGAGGTGTTAGCTTTTAACAAATAGATCCACCTCTGCTCCTTTTGTAGCAGAATTGTGTCAATGTTACCCCCTCTAATACTGGGGGAAATGTGTGTGAGTAGTTGAAAAGAAATACCTGATGGATCGTAATTATGACAAAATGCCACATGTTGAGCCATAGGTTTTGTTAAGTCACCATTCTTTATATAGCCAGCATGATCGCGAATACGGAATCTGAATTCACGCTTTGTTTTCCCCACATAGAACGCACCGCAGTCGCACGTCATGAGATATACTACTGCGGGCGTTCTACAGGTAGCCGATGCAGTTAGCTTTAGAGTGGATCCGTTGGGAAGGTAGGTGTTGGTACCCTCGCGGATCCATTCACACTGATTACAGTGGCCACATTTATATAGGCCACATTTGGTCCTTGTGGTGGTCTTAGATTGATAGTGGCTTTGGACTAGTTAATCACGTATAGAACGTGTTTTCCTAAATGTGATTTCTGGATATTCAGCAATGTATTTCCTTACAGTAGTGTCTGTAGTGAGTAGGGGCCAGAATTGAGTGAGTAGATCCCTGATGTTTTGATGTTGCTTGGAGTAAGTTAGAATCACTCTTGTATTCGACATTGAATTTATTTGCCTTTATCTGATCATGTCTTTACCTCCCTAGCACACTGCTTAGATACAACTTTCTGTACCAAAAGCACCATAGACTTTTAATGGATTTTTTTTGTTGTAAAAAAATGTACATTGAAAAAAAAATGCATTTAAAGTATAATTTGAATTATAAATGCTTATTTTATATGATACATGTCAGTATGTATTTATATTTGTTTATTGTATATAATAAAATGTTTATTCAATTGTAAATGTGTGTGTTTTTTGTGTTTTTACTTTAAATTAAACTGGTAAGATTTAGTAAACAAACCACAATGAATACAGTTTTCTGTGCAGAAAACTGTATTCATTGTGGTTTAAATGTAAAAATCCCACCGCCTCCCGGTGTGATGTCATTACGTACGTTACACGGGGGGGGGGGGGGGGTTAAGAGAAAGGTGACAACTGTTGGTGCGAGTGTTCGAACAGGGAAGGAGCACAAAATGACCATCAATCGACCTCGATCTGGGCTCCACGCCAAGATTCTAACCTCGTGGGGTGTCAATGTTCTGAGAAAGGTGAAAAAGCATCCTAGAACTACACGGGAGGAGTTCGTTAATGACCAAATTAGCGGGACCACAGTAACCAAGAAAACCGATGGAAAACACATTACACCGCAATGGATTTTATAAATCCTGCCAGGGCTCACAAGGTCCGCACTGCTCAGGCAAGGCACATGTCGGCAGCGCCCGTCTGAAGTCCAGTGCTGACTTGCTTGAAAAGTGGCTGCTGGACTAGCTGACTCGGAGCCCTGCGGCGCTCACTTCACCTGTTTCAAGCATACCGCAGCGGCGACCGATCAGCTCCTCTCTGCTTCCTGGTATGGAAGCGAT
>CM070043.1:18011405-18023693 GCA_036250615.1 Ptychadena robeensis | reverse complement strand
GGGTTTGGGCATATCGCTAGGGAGGTTAATGTTCGCCTGCCCATTGAAGTCTATGGGGTTTTGCCGGGTTCGCCGGGTTGGCGGACATTTGCAGGGGTTTGCGTTCGCAAACAGCAATGTTCGCGCCATCACTATTAAAGATGGGAAGAATATGGATTTAGATTTGAGTTGGGGAATAGATGGGGTTTCAGTCGATGTATCTGAATCATCAGTAGAGATGAGCGACATAGGCAACATTCATATTCGCGGCATGCCGCAAATTTTATGGAAAACATTCGGAAAATATGCGCATTCAGCAATATCCGAGGTTTTTTTTATTGCGAATATCGGCAGTTTTTATTGTGAATGTCGCGCGCGCAATATATGTTTAACATGGCGCAAATTTGTGTGCGAATTTTCAAAAGTGACAATTTTCTCAATATTCGCATCACCCCAATATTCGATTTAAAAACTGTTGATGGTCGCAGGGAGTGTTGCTAAGCTCTTGTTGCAGCCTTCCCATTCGTCCACTTGCATTGAGAGGCATGTGTAATGGAAAAAAAATACCGAATATCCGGAATTGCGAATATTCGGCAATATATTCACCATCTTCGCGAATTGCCGATATTTGCGATTAATATTCGGAATCCGAATATTCGCGATCATCTCTAATCATCAGATGATAACTCTTCATCTGAACCACTATCTTCCTGTTCCAGTTGTAGGTCCTTGAAGGCCTAAAACTCCTTGGTGGTCCAGGTACTGTAGTTGTCAAGGGAATCAGACGATGTATCCGGTTGGTCTTTATGATGTAACACCTTAAGTATCAAATTTCTGGCAAACAAGTGTATGTCCTTAATTACATCAAATTTGTATAAGGACTGATCCTGGCAAAAGCCGAGTCCTAAGGTTAGGAGATGGTGCTCCGACGTAGTCAGCTTATGGGATGACAAATGAATTACTTCAAGTTTATTCGTCTCAGTTTGAGGAGAGGTAGGGTTAACCGAGGGGGAGGGGGTTATTTGGTCTTTTTGCCGTCTGGAGGTGGATCCTTCCCTACATCGGTGTCTCCCCACCTGGCTTCCCCTGTAACTTCTGCCATCCTGGGGTCAGCCACACGGAGGCACTTCTATATGCTTCCGTGTGGACCCACACAGGGTTGGCTGGATTCATTGGCGTCTGGTGGCACGGATCAGCCAGCATCACACACTGTATATGAAGGACAGTGTGAGCTGATGAGTTGTCCCCTCTGCCATGGAGACATACCGCCCACATCGGATCCTCCGCATCTCTGCTGGATGCGCTGTCGGTTTCCGGCGGCTACAGCATTCTTAGCGCAGCAGTCGGATCCGGATGCTCAGACGCAGGGAGCTAGTTGGCGTTGAGCCACACGTGGAGGATCCCGGGCAGGCAGCCACAACACAGAGCCAGTGTTATACACCAGAGATATCCCCTACATCTATGAACTAAACACTGTATGTACATTGTTATGAATGGTAAATTTTTTACACCATACTCAAACTTTCCAATAGAGGATTAATTATTATCTGAATTACTCTTGAGAGTTATATTTGTGAAGATTTTGTTATGCTCGTATAATCAGATACATACCATACTAAGATAGCTTTATTTTTAGCCATAGGGGACTTTTCTTGCTGTTTTGCAATCCAAACATGGTGATATGACTTTTGATGGGCCACACACAAGTTCATAGTCTCGGTTAAAGTCATATTAATGAGGGAAGCCCCACATAGATATGAGCAGCTAATGAATACAATATCCCTATTATTATCAACCTTCTAGTGAATGCTGGCTTACTAAAGTGTGTCTCAATGGGAGGAGGCCGTGCTGATTGACTCAGTTTGTGGCTCCTGGCATGTAAGGACATCCTGGCTGTTCCCACCATCCACACTATCTCCTAATGATTGCCTGCATTCATATATAGGCGCTTACATATCCTACATAGGTATGTATTATGGGAAACATTACCTTTTATGCGGAATACTTACTCTTAAGCAGGGTACAGATGGCTTGATATTCGAGCCGTCCAATGTACCCTGCAGCAGCGTGATGACGTCATCACGCTGCTGTCATATATCGGAGAAGCCGTGGAGAGCAGAACTCTCTCCCCGACGACTCCTCCTCCGCCACAGCCACCGGACCTGAACCCAATCAAGATGGTTTGGGCTGAGCTGGACCGCAGAGTGAAGGCAAAGGGGCCAACAGGTGCTACACACCTCTGGGAACTCCTTCAAGACTGGTGGAAAACCACTTTATGTGACTAGCTGTTGAAGTTCATCAAGAGAATGCCAAGAGTGTGCCAAGCAGTAATCTGAGCAAATGGTGGCTATTTTGAAGAAACTAGATTATAAAACATGTTTTCTGTTACTTTGTTAAGTACATAACTCCACATGTGTTCATTGATAGTTTTGATGCCTTCAGTGAGAACCGACCAATGCAAATGGTCATGAAATAAAGAAAACGCATTGAATGAGGTGTGTCCAAACTTTTGGCCTGTACTGTATATACACTATTGATAATTAAAAATGTGAATGTTTGTTTTTTTCCGATGACTTTGAGACATCCACAGTGAACACAGTGTCCATTGGGTCGGTCGCCTTTGCTGTCCGCCTTTAAAACCAGTGTTCCATCTCTTTGAGCAGGCTCCTGCCCATCCCCCGGGGTTCTGAGGGAACCTACCCTGGATGGATAGAAGACGCTCCTCACTTCCTCTTTTACTGGACAGGTGCTTCCACGTCACCGCCCAAGCAGAAAGAGGTCTAAGACAGCAAAATGGAAATTTTTTCCCACAAAACTGCACATCTCCAGTGATGTGACATTGGGCTTTTGTTTATAGTTGTTTATTTCATTTGGACCTTAAATGGAAGGCCTACATGGCAGGGATGAGAAGAGGATAGTAGTTTGAATGTTCAATTGTCTTCTTTTGTGTCCTCGTTGCAGTTGAAAGTCATATGAAGGAGCTTGCTGTGTGGAATGAAGGAAGGTCAGTAAAAGCACTGTTTATATAACCCTATACTGTACATCATACATACATTTTAACCTTACAGTTAGGGGTTCCCACTGGAAGGTGATTTTGGTGCTGAATTCGGAGCATAGATTTGAATGAAGTATAATATATAAACCAAGCAAGGAACCTTCTTTATGAAAAATGTTTATATACTTTCATTTTCAGTTCTGGATAGGATAAACATTAACTATATATCTTATACACTAATATTAGAAAAAAAATGATGAATAGGCTTTTTGAATTCAAAACATTGACAGAAGGATTAACGTTGACGTGTCTACATTTTACTGATAAATAAGGAAAGAATTTGGAGATCAAAGGTTTCTGAAATAGCCAAGGCCTTTTATATCTAACTGTGTTTGGTTCTCATCCAAATGAAATGATAAGCGCCAGACACAAGAGGATTTACAGAAGCGCTCCAAC
The DNA here is from genome assembly GCA_036250615.1 of Ptychadena robeensis. NCBI lineage: Eukaryota > Metazoa > Chordata > Amphibia > Anura > Ptychadenidae > Ptychadena > Ptychadena robeensis. Next base: position 18,020,263 of record CM070043.1, on the reverse strand, counting down.
AATTACATATAAAGGAGTATTCAGGCATTTCTTGTATGTTTTTATTACATTTCCCCCCTCCACATGGGTTCTTCTACACAGAATTTCCAAGGATGTGAAAAAAAGGTCGTAAAAAAGATAAAGAGAAATAACAGGCCTCCATTAAAGGGAACAGCATCACCAAATGTGGTCTCCTTTACTTCTTACAGTCTGTGCATGTAAATATTATGGCTATCATAAATATGATATATATTGACATCCCTGTGGAGATTGTGCTAACATGAGAGCAAAACAACAGAATTATCATGGTTGCAGAGGGAGAAGACAAATGTGGTTTACAGAGCATGGCCATTTTGTTTAACATATGTTGGCCCTGTTTATTACAGGATACTAAGTTTTATTATTCTCTGTTTCCTATCCAAATCAACAGCAATAAAAGTAGTCATCCCAGTTAAGATATACAGGCCTGCATGTGTTTTTAAAGTCTGGCATAAGCCAGTTTTATCCCCTTTTTATGTTAAGTGAGTATGTTGCTTGCAAATTTTAGCATGTAAAACGTTTTATATTTTTAAAGGGTATCTTAACCTAATAATTGTTCCATAATGTGATGATGGTTTTCTTTTTGAAAGAAGGTATTAAATATTTTCCTGAAAAAGATTTTACTGGCCTTAGTAGTGTCTCAGAATGTGAGAGACACAGCAGTATTGAAGGTGATGTTTATTAATAAAGTAACCACTGACCCTAGTCATCTCTGGTCTTCTTTAACCCCCTGGCATTCCTGCCGAACCCAGGCCATCCAGTGCTGACCTGTTAGTAAACCCCAGGGGAGAGATGGTGCCAAAGGGAGTTGTACTTGATACAGTGATAACTGTATCCAATACAATTTAAAGTAAAAAGAACACAAAACACATTTCCAATTGAATTAACATTTTCTTATATCAAAATATAAATACATACTGTTTTTAAATTTAAACAAAATAAGTATTTAAGAGATTTTATCATTCAAATGATACCTTTTATGATAATTTTTTTTGCCAGCCAGGCCCCCAAACCCCAACTCCTAAGCACATACATGCATATAAATAAATGTTTCTGGAAGCGATGTCAAAGCGCTCCTGCCCTTGGGTAAGGTAGGCATATTAAGTCTCCCGTTTAAGCAGGGGGTTGGCTGAACATGAAGATTACAGAGGTTATTGATCTAGTGATCCCTCTTACACCCTCTTGTAGCGCTCCTCTAGAATAGGGAGTCACTAAATAAGTGCTTTATTGAGTCTGAAAATGCCTCAGTCCACAGGGGAAATTTGCCTGGTTACAGATAAGTCAGGATAGATGTGAATTAGCCTGGAGTGTTCTACAATCTGGGGAAGTGATAGTACTGACCAGTCTGACTAGTACAGACCAGCCCATGACTGCAACCCCATCTGGGGGAGTGATCAGTGATCGCCATGGCAACGGGTGGACATCAACACCCAGCATCAATGAGCCAAATGTCAAGGAGGGAGAAGACTAAACTCCCTCACTGGCCAATTTAACCCATCCATGGTGCCAGAAACCTGATTCCAGACCCCACAACAGTTCTTCACCACAATAAGAGGTGATCCCAAGTGGCGTCCGCGAATTCCCACCTAACCCAGATTTGTTGGTGATGTTTTCTGCCACTGAGTGAGCTAAAGGGATCTACTATGGTAAGTTACTGTTAGGGAGCAGGTTGCTACTCATTAAAGGACCTGTCTTCTCAGATTTCCTGTGGTAGAAGGAAATAAATCCTTGGGGTTTACAGAAGTTTACTGTTACTGTGAAGCTAGAAGTTGAGATGTTGCTATTTCAGAGCAGGCTAACAATCATTTAACCACCCTAGCATTTGAGAGGAACCCAGGTGCACTGAACAATTTCATCCAATACTGAGAGGTTTGCATTTAAAACTCCCGGCTGGAGTTTTAAATGCAAACCTAAATGAATACAGTTTTTTTCTGGGTAAGGCAGTGGATCCCTCCTCCCACGGAGGGATGTACCTAATGGTGTCATACTAGAAGGCGGCAGGAGTTTCAAATACAAACCATACTGAATACAGTTTTCAGCATAGAAAACTGTATTCATTGCAATTTGATTTCCAAAACTTACCTGAATTAAGCGTTAGTTTCACAGATGCTTCTGCTTGGGGCAATGGATCCTTCCTCACCGGTGGGAGGTACTTAATGAAGTCACACCGGGAGGTGGTGGAAGTTTTAAATGCAAACCACAATGAATACAGTTTTTTGCATAGTGTATGTAATGTATTCATTGCGGTTTGTTGCCCAAAAATTACCTGAATAAAGCGTCTGTGAGATGCTTCCAGGTAAGGCAGTGGATCCATCCTCCCTCCAGTTGGTGACACCGGGGGGAGGAGGGATCTGCAAATCACACTGAATACAGCTAAGTCTCCTTTTGGACATTGGTCCTCTCTCTTGTGTGTGATGGACCTGGTGACATCACACCAAGGGTGGCAAATTTAAGTGAAGTGAATTGTACTAGTGAATTGAAAAAATTCAAAGTAAAAAAAAACACAAAACACATTTCCAATTGAATTAAATGTTATTATAAACAAAAAACAAATAAAAATACATTCTGTTTTTAAATCGATCATACAAAAGAGGTATTTTAGATATATCTTTTTGTACAGATATAATTTTGGTACAGAAATCTGGACCTCAGCAGTGCACTAGGGAGGTTTAAGGGGCCTGTCTATTGAGATCTCCTGTGGTGATGTGAAAAGGAATCCTTTGTTCTACAGAAGAATCCTTTTGTACTGTGTTAGCTGACAAGCCTTAAGACGTTTTTTAAGTATTTCCCATTTATTCCAAACAAATTGTGAGGGATTAGCAGTAGAGCGACAGGGTACGCAGCCCCTGTAGTTCACAGTAGGTGAAAAAGGCATAGCAAACGACAGTTGAAGGTGAAAAACACACATGCGGTTTATTTTCCAATGCTATTTACAATAGCAGGTAATGCAGAGCAGTCAAAGAAAGAAACAGTCCTTAAGAAACAGAGGCTATGTACCTCAACACAGAGAGTCCTCATTTACCACACAGGTATAAGCTGCTATCCAGTCTGTCACACTAAGTTACTGATTCCAGGTTGGAGCATCTCACTGAGCAGGTGAGGAGATTACATAGAGCTGCTAAAGAGCACACAGGTCACAGCTGTGATCACTCTGAACCAGGCCCAGCAATTTCAGCTCCACCTGCTGGTCAAACAGAAAAATACTGCCGGTATCTGGGACACACATACCTCCCATACTGGATACATCCAAAAGATTTAATGGGCTTCCTGTCACAAAATGTTACACAGATGTTATCAGAGCTGCATAACCCACAGTATTCGTGTATGCGTTCTTACACACTTTCCATACCATGTCACCATGCTGTTTAGTTACTTGAGATATGTTGATGATCTAGGGCAGGGGTGGGCAAACATTTTGACTCGTGGGTCATGATGTTTTTTTAACAGACAGAAGGGCCAGACGGGAGCAAGAGCCTGTAAGGGCCATAGCCCAGACAGGAAATAAATAAAATGTATATAAAACAATAATAATAAATAGAGGCTTTTGATAGTAAACATAAACATTCTATTGCATGAAATCTATAGCCATTAGGAGACCCGAACAATCATCTTCTAGGCATTATCTCCACTTATTGCTGGGAACAAGGGGAGAGCTACATGGTTCGATCAGTGAAAATTGTTCGATACCGATCAAAACATGGATCGGAAAATTATCAGACATGTTGGGAAAATTTTCATCGATTGTACAATGATCAAACTAAAATCATAGAATTATGTGTTTTGGACGAGTCGATTATATTCGATGAACACATTTATATATGACTCTTTTGGTGTATTACGATCGAAACTTCCATGTGCATCTACTTTGGATTTGGACTGTGGACGGTGTCCGATAAAAATATCAAGATCTAAAATCGGATAGGACATCGATCGTACTAAAATCAAACCGTGCATGCCTAGTTTAAAGGGCCAATTTTGGCCCCTGAACCTTTGTTTTCCCATTGCAGATCTAGGGCATGGCGCTCTAATTTCCAGATAGTCAAAAAGAGCATTTTTATATTTGTTCTATCTTCAGAGTTCTGCTACACCCATGGAACTGGAGCACTCCATTCAGTATTTCGTGTGAGCTTGTTGATTACAAAGCTGTTGGTCTGACTTTTCTGGCTACTTTGACACATTCAACAATAACTCTTCTCCACATCATCTGACTTTAAACACTTTTAGTTTTGATGAACATGGATGGCATGTAGGTGTTTACAAATCCAATGCAATGAGCTTTGATGCACAGATTCAGCAACATAATATTTTAATATGTATAGAGTAGAATCTTGAACCTTTGATCAGAGTTTAATTGCTGTACAGTACACAATTATCCCATGTCTTGCTCTGATATCTGTTGTCTTCGCTGGGAATGAGAGGACAAATCTCCTATGAGGATATAAATGAGTAATAAATCCTCCCAAAGGCTGTAGCTTTCCCCTATTCTGCAAATAAACATTTTACAGACATAATGTAATTTAGTACCCCTTCTTTTGTTTCTTGACAGGTTTTACATAAAAATAATGAAAACATAACAGCGACCAGTTGCAAGATGTAAAATGATTGTCTTTACCTAACTTGAAAAGGGGAATGGGGTTTGTTCACTGGATAAGTTAATTTGTTAATTTTGACAAATATGTTATGATAGCAATCAAGGGCGCTTCAGCTAAAACATTTACATTGCAAAAGTGTAAAGAAAACCTTTGAGTTTTCCATGAAAGTTTTTTCACAAGGCGAAAATATTTCATATTTGTTTTTGACAGATGTCCTGCCAAACAGCTGTCCAATATGAAGTTAATACTTTCTGATCCCTTGAAAAAATGTTGGGAACTTGCTATTCACATACAATTTATCTTGGTGCTCAGGCTGAACATTTGATCTGCTGTTGATTAAAACCACGTTTCAAGGGGTGAGATAACTTCAGAAATTCAGTCATGCTAGTTGTGTATTAATCTCCTCTATGCTGGTAGGACTTGTAATATGGCTTCTTCTGGTGGCTCTTTGGTGTTTAGGGCACTGTGGGATTAGCTTTCAAGATATTTTACACAACTCATGATCATTAGACTGCAGTAGTGAAAACTGATTAAGCAAAAAGTGAAAAGTGAGGCATAGGGATGAATATTGGAAAGATAAGGAATTATGGGGAAAGCATAAACATTTTAGTTGCATTATGCACTTTCAGTGCTGAACATAATTTAGTTGATATTTGGCAATTAATCTACTGTATACATTTAATCATTATCATCCCTGGCCACAGGTTCTGTTCTAGTATTAAGGCCCCCATACACGTGTCGGATTCCCACCGGATTCCGGCACGATCGATTCCGGGCGCGTGCACGCAAAATGATCGTGCCGGAATCGCATGCAGCCCACCTTGTCCAATCGATCAGGTCCGATCGTTCAGGGGCCCAGAATCGGATCCAACAGAGAACCAACATGTTGGTTCCATCAGATTGATTCTGCCCAGATCAGGGGGAGTTGCCATTTGTGAGGTGGACAATCGGACACGGAATCGTCCCGGAATCCGTTGGACAAGGTGGTATGCAGCGATGGATACTCTTAATTGGCCGATTGATCACACCTGCGATTCCCGGCAGAATCGATCGGATGGGTGATCAACTGGCCATGGAATCCGACACGTGTATGGCTAGCTTAAGTCTCAACAAAAGTGAACTTTAGGTATGTATTGTCCATCTGGGTTAATGGCCACTGATGGCATGAAGATATAATTTGGGTTTTAAAAAATTTATCTTGACAGAATAGTCCCGTGTTCATACATCCTAGTTAGAGATCTAAAAATACCAACAGGACTTTGTTAACAAAAGTTGACACATTGAATGAATGAGCCACTCTACTGGGATTTGGTGCACTGTGTAATGACACTCAGAACACTTATTGTTTATGATGTAAAAGGGATGTGTAGAAAGTTAGTAGTAATCATTGGCAGCAGTTTGCTGCTTCTTTTTTGTACATATATAGTACAAGTGCAAATAGTGGGGATTGCATCTCTGGGGCTGTGTGTTGGCCAGTACACACTATATGCATTTTCTCGTACTGTGACCGCAAATGCCAATGTATGCAAAATATATACAGAAGTATAAAATGTATAACATACTCTGCAAATTGCAGCTCATTTCAGTCTGTATGGTACACAGTTTTTCTATAGGTAACATTTAGGACCATATATGGCCAGTGCATAACCTGTGGGTTGCATGCAATATGTCCAGTGAGAAAAAGCCTTGATTCAATTTATTGATTGTTTCATTGAAATTGACTTACTACACTTAGAGGTGTCTCTTGGTTTTGGTTCTTTTTAGGATGGTGATATAAGTCACAGAGGTCCCTTCGTGGCAATGAACAGCCCTTGTTGAAAGCTACATGTGGTCACCATTGGTCTAAAAGGAATCCTGGAAAATTATATGTATTACTCTTTTCTAATCTTGTAGTTTCTAATCTTGTAGTTTTGTGTGCTTTTCAAAAAAATGGTTAGCTGCCAGCTGCAGGTGCACCTGAATGTGTTTTTCATTTTTTCTATTATAAGCTCAGTGGAAATCACTTGAATAAAAATTAGGCGCATATAGAGGCCCCAGTTGGAAGTAGTTCTGCCATTTAAGAGAGCGGAGCAGAGTATTATCTGAACTTTTGTGTTCCTGGCAGACCAAAGCTTGCTGTCCAGTATAAGTTATCTGCTTCCTATAGGTCATATAATAGTAATTTCTTTAAATCTTTTGTCAGATGTTATTTCCATCATGACACAAATGCCTCCCCACCTGTACCTTTATTCCAGTCTAACTGATTCCTTAACCATGAATGTAAGATTCATCATATTCACTACATTGTGTGGGCTCTGAGGGATCAGTCCTAGGGCAAGTGATGCGGTAAGGCACTTTGTGATTAGAGATGACTTGCTGCATGTCAGATTAGGCCTGTACACCACTGCGAACCAAATGATACAATACAGAGGATGAATACTTCTTTTCATGCTCTCCAGCTTGCCTAATCTTTCTTTGATTCCATCGGTGAGATTGCTCTGTTATCTATTACACAAGACCTTGTATAAATTTAGGCAAGTCATGCTTACTGATTTTGTGGGAAAAAAATGGCTTTTCTAGTTGTTGATGTGTCTTTCCCCTCTTATCAAATTCCTTTTGATATTTTGCTTATAAATTTGTTAGTTAACAAAATATAAAGCCTGAAAATTATTATATGTGCAAATCATTAAGGAACTGATATTAAACAAGATCCATTACTGTCAATGTGATGATTAGGTATTGTTAGAAACATGAAGATTCAAAAATTATTGTTTTCCATCATTTAGAAGGTAAATTGAATATATTTTATCTATTTAATATATTTTTCTATGAATGTATGGCTGTAACATGCAGCAGTCCAAATGTCGTTGTCAGTCAAAAAAACATTACCTCATCATGAATCTGTTTATAGATTGACTGGGCCTACCCAATGGGCGCGACATATCTATTTCTGTATTGTATTGTAGAAGGTTAAAAAATATGTGTGTTAACTGCTGATAGGAGGATTACATTGGGGACACACACTGACACTGACACACACACACATCTGGGCTTAAATAGGGAATTTTGTAATTTGTTCCTTGCATCATTTCTGTATGCTATTTTTTTAGATAATAAATTCTTTAAGCAACAATTTTCTGTTCTTAAAATAAAAGGGTGACCATACAAAAAGCACTCTTTTACAGGTATCCACAAACTATATATATAGTTATATAGTATATAAAATTATGTTAAAAATGTTTGTAATATTAATAATAAACTAAAGGATAAACACGGATTCTTATCTCTGATTAGAGGTAATAAACAAAAAGTTGCAGCACAGCATTCTTCTGACAGTAATGTGAACAAATCAAACTAAAATGCAGTAAACATCAAGTCATGGTACTGTGCATATGTCACTAGGGATAGATTACCTGCCATGACACACACCACAACAAAATGGAGTACTGTTTAGCTGATATAAGACAGTGTTGGATTTGTTGTCACACTTTACGACCCTCATCTAGGACTGTCTAGGAAGATACATGTGAAAATGATGAGCTATAGGCATGGATCTGGAGATCACAAACAGAAAAAAATTCAGTCAGATAGGGTCTGCCAAATTCCATGGAAGAATTGCAGCATCAACTAGCCCTTTTTTTTAAGCCTTATTGTCTATACCCCACTACTTTCATTTACTGAACTTCAACCATGTAATCTCATCATCACATATAGGCGTTACCTAGAGTAGTATACATTAATTGAAGCCTGCTAAAACATTCTTAGCTCTCCAGACTGACCTGCATCCATATGTCCAAAAGAACATTTTGTAGGTCAAGTACTAGAAGTCTTATTAGTTTTTTTTGTTTTTTTTATTCCAATCAATTTTTAAGTTTTTTTTGTCTTGCAAAGGTGATGACAGGCAAGTTTTGCTTCTTTTCACCATACTTATCAAACCATGTCTTTATAAAACTGGTTTTGTGCACAAGGCAGTTTGGTGTGCCTTTCTTAAAACTGTCACATAAAAGTAAGGTTTAACTGCTGTTTTCTTCTTTTCAAACAGTCAAATTATATCATTTGGGCATATCGGGGTGTGGCACTCCCAAAAATGTTTTTTTTTTTTTAATCCAACTCAAGGGGTTAATTTTGTTCTCTGTGTAAATTAAGTATATCTACAGTCAATAGGTTGTTTTGTTTTATTTTTGGAAAATATGGAACAGATTTACAATATTACAGTTGTGTTCAAAATTATTCAACCCCCACTGAAATGGAGTGTTTTGGCCATTTTGA
>CM070043.1:17979284-17996810 GCA_036250615.1 Ptychadena robeensis | reverse complement strand
CCCCCCCCCCCTCCAGAGCATACAACACTGCTTTTGGCAAGCCTGGAAGGACAGGGAGTCTCTTCCCCACAACATGAGCCAGAAGGCCACCGACACACATGCGCATGCATGATGTCCTCATTGACAACCTTTGGGAGCTCTGCTGGGCGGATGTCAAGCAACACAGTGTCTTTAAAGCTTCCTTCAGTTGCCGGACTCTATGGCACATAGACACATAGTGGAGCTGCAGGGAAGAGACCCCATTCCTGGGATCCGTGATCTTTCAAGGGAAGAGGTGGATTACAGCTTTTTAGATAACTTTGTTGAACTTTGTTTAGATAACAAAGTTTAACCATTGATTCCCCTCTGACATGACAGGGTCCAGGTTTTTGCATACCTTTGACACTTTTTTTTACTTCTAGTGGTATTGTGGCTACAAATATGACCTGAAGGCTTCGCAGAATGTGGAAGAATGCGGTTCGCTGTAAACATGCAAACCGCGGGTATTTGTGAACAGTCTGTGAACACCCTCTGCAGATGTTCATCCATTACTACTGATGACATCTGGGCTGCCCATGCCTATGTTATCTCACAGGAGTGGGCAGGCTCGATGTCATCAGTATTCAAAAGTAGTCCCCAGGAAGAAGCGATCACCAGCTGGCATTTTTTAGATTGGAAATTTACCCCAAACCACACTCAAATAGCAGTTTAGATCAAATTGTTTATTTAGTGATCAAGTTTTATTACATAGCTCTGACTCACCCATACACATGGAAATTTCATATATGTAGCTTTTTTTTAGGACTGCTCTGTAATGGAAACCAGGGATAGCTCAAAAAATTTTGCCAGGGCCATTTTGAAAAAAATCTTTGAAAAAGTCAAAAATTTACTTTTTGACTAAAATCAAAATGTCATCTTGTTATGATATATTATAGCGTTGATCACGAAAATCTGCATTTTATTGTGAATATTATATAATGTAATTGAAGAAAATTTGCAAGCGAAAAATTTGCATGAGAACTCAAACATTTTAGGTAAAATTTAGGAAAATCTAAATCAAATCAAATTTACTACATTTCATTTACTACATTAAATGAAAAGAAACAAAGTTTGGGATTTTGTTTGTATATCACTTATGGAACTGTCTCACCTAGACAAGGGGGTTCAGAGCATCTCCAAAGCTGCTGGTCTTGAGGTTTTCAACAAAATTCTTTTAAATCGTATAGTCTTTCATATAGGTGAATATAATAAAGTTGTAAATATTTTTTTGTTCATCCTTTTATATTTTTTTGTCCATCCTGTTTTATTTTTTGTTCATCCTTTTGGTTATATATCTATGATTCAATGCCACGCTAAATCCCCTTTTTTTGTTGGGAGGGGGCCACCCCAACAACTCTTGATGATTGCTAAAGGAGTGTATAGTTATATTTTCTCAAATTCGTTGAATTTATGGGGACAGTGACCACTTTACTGTACAAACTACAGACCTCTGCCCCTCCTTTTTGGTTAATCTGCAGGTCTTGAGGGTTGTTCCAAGCACACAATGAATGATATCTTACAAAAGTGGTTCATGGAAGGACAACTGGTGAACCAACAACAGGGTTATTAGTGACTAAAGCTAGCCATAAATGTATTGATTTTTCATTTAATTTCTGAAGATTGATAGGTGTGCGCGTTCCCGGCGGTCGATTGTTCGGAAATCAAATGCTGCCTACCTTGAAAGATTGACCCCAAAAATGTTTAATTGGCCAAAAAAAGGATCTAACAGATCCAACATGTTTTTTTATATGTGTTATTACTGATGGTTTTGCCGGGTATTGTAAATTGTGTGGTTTTCCGAAGGAAAAATTTTTTATTTCTTGGTTTGAAAAGTGTCTGTTTAAAAAACATAAAATTTGCTTATTGCTGTGCAGAGGTTAATGGATTTGGAAAGAATAAGGGGATTAATATGACCAAATACTCATTCCAAGTTATTTGTAATAATTTATTTCATGATTACAGTTACCATTTTGGGGGGTGTATATGTATTATAAGTTTGTGAGGACTTGTTTTTACTGTGTTGGATTGATAAGATAAGATGTCCCAGAGACCTCTATACACAATCCGTAGGGCAGGTGGTGGCGATAAAGGTATATTTATTTTAACATGTAATCATTCTTATGGAATGATCATATAGAAAAAATATATATTATTTAGGCGCTTGATATGCCCATTATTGCCCATGGAAGTATAAGGAATCAAACTGGCCTTCGATTAAGTCGATTGTTTGAAAATCAATAATTTTTTGGGATCCAAATCAAGCATAAAATTGATCAAGCCATCATTCGATCTAGATCGATTGTATCCAATGGTACTATGGAGCATGTGCATCAGGCTAAGGAAAGCAATTGATCTATTTTGAATCTATTATGTTATGTGGTGGTATAAACTATCCAAATGTATAACAATCAACTTTAATAGGATCACAATTTAGGTTGAATGGAAAAACAATCGAACCGTGTATGCCCACCTTAAGGCTCACTTGTAAATGGGGTGGGGGTGTCACAAACTGCTGAAAAGCATGTTGCTGGCAATGAGTAAAAGATGTAAAAGCACACAGTACATTTTCTGTGTCAGGGAATTCATAGCAGCAGACTATTTAGAATGCCCATGCTGATCCTTGTCCAATGCCTAAAACGCATTCAATAGATATATGAGCATTAGTGCTTTGCTGAAGAACCTCTTAACCTACAGGATTTAAGTGACATGCTGCTATTACCTTGATTTCAGACATCAGTTTTTATGGAGACCATTCCTTACAGGGGCAGAATTGTTTTGGTGGCAGAAGACGGACCTGCACATTTTTATCATGATCTCATTATGTTTTCACTGAGCTAAGTACTAAAGCTGAGCATAGATGGGCAGATTCCTGCCCGTTTCGACAGCCAATCGACCACCGTGCATGTTCCCACAATCGATCGGAGGTCGAGTCAGCAGAAAATCGGGTGAGCCCCCTGGTAATATTGACCAGGAATCTGCTGGTGGTGATGCGACATGCTGGTAAATTCCCGGCCGATCCCATTAGTAATGGATGGCACACAAAGGATGCCCGGCCGATTCTCTGCACTAGCGTCCGTGTGTGATGACTTTAAATGTCCAAGACGACACTTTTCTCCAGGATGGCACTCCTTTTTACTTCTGGTCATTTCAACATGCATGTTAAAGCTAGATCATTGATTGCAGATAGGGGATTAGCAATTCTGAGATGAAATAAATATGAAAACAAGCATAAACACCCCCACATGCAATTATTTAAACACAAGGTATGTTTCATACTAAATGCAATTTGTTTAAATGTTTATTAGATTTACTGTATATTCTGGCGTATAAGACTACTTTTGAACCCAGGAAAATCTTCTCAAAAGTCGAGGGTCGTCTTATACGCCGAGTGCAGAAACGTCTGAGCCAGAGGAGTCTGCCTGTCAGACATCGGAAGCGCCCCATATCCCCCCTCCCTCTCTTCCTCCTCGATGTGTAAGATGAAGCTGACGTGCTTATTAAAGGCTGTGGCTCCAGTGGCTGAAACTGGTATTGCAGCTCAAACACATTAAAACATCTTCACTGTATCATGTGACATGATATCAGTTACATTTTTGATTCAGTTACATTTGATTGAAAATTCTTTGAATTAAATGTATACAATTTATGTTACTTGGATAACCACAGGTAAACATTAATATAAGAGGTTGCAGTTAGGGGTGTGAAATTAGGATGTAAATTACAAAAAAAAAAAAATAGGACTTTTAAGGTTGTTGAAGTATACATATGTAAGGCCCTGGGTCCACTGCCATTTCCCTGAGCTGGCCAAAAAAATGACGTCTTATACGCCGGAAAATACGGTAAATATTAAACATTTTTTGTTTGTTGGTCTACCTCACTAAACGTAATGTGCTTCTTTCTGTTTATATTTTCATACCTATTTCCATTTATGATTAAATTTTTTTTAAATAAATGTTAACAAAAGGAAAACATTTATTCACTTTAAAATATATTGCTAAACAAATGTCACAAGATAGTTGTGTTAACTGACAACAAAAAAGAGGAAGTTGATATCCAGTTTTTCTACTTTCTTGTTGATGATCCTAACCACTCTTGACTGGTAGTAGTGACTAGACACCTAAAAGTGGAAGAGTTTTTAAAAATATAAACTAGGAAGGTGACATAAAAGACTAAAGCTGAGCATACACTTACCAATTATCTAGCGATCGTTTTTTAATCCGATCGCCCATCTGATTCCGGAATCGATTTTAATTTGTGAAAACTATCGCAAACTGCAACATACCATGCATTCTATCCTGAAAGTCTCAAATGCACACATTTATGGGGTTGGAGTGGTGTTAACTGAAGAACTGGGCAGTGACCAACAGCACACAAACAAAGGTAATTTCCACAAGAATAATAGATGGATCGCTTAAAACGATCGCATGAGACAACTAATAGCACTTGGACACTTTTGGCATGCTTCAATTTTTATCCAATCCGATCACGTGATCGATTTTGATAAACGATCGCACTACAATTGAAGTAAAAATCGTGACATGTATGCCCAGCTTAAGTAGTCATTTTGGGTCCATCATCTTGTGTTAAGCCCCCCATACACCTTTAGATCGCTCCATACAATTTCCATTAGATCTACCAACAACTATGTAGTATAGTGGCCTCCCTGATAGAATACATAGTGATTGGAAGGTAAAAAAAGGTCCACATATTACATGGTTTTGGTAAAAGAAAAGTTGATTGTACAGAAATTGTATGGAAAGATTGTAAGGTGTATGGGGGCCTTTAGACAGGACAATGTGCACTTTTACCTTTTGAGCTCAATGTATTGCTTTACACCTTTAAAATATATATTTTTTATTATTATAAGTGGATATATACAAATACTCTGCATTTGAAGTTTAAATATCACACAACAGAAACAAAAACAGAGATTGACAAGAGACATTTTTATAGAAGTTGAGTTAAAATAACATTTATCCTAATAAAAAAAGGTTATAAAATTACCCAAAAGTTTCCTTTTTAAAAAATGTTTTATTTGTTAGAATGCAGAAATATTTGATCTACTCTGTGGTTTTAATGTTTTTATAATTTACTAAATTTGAAATCAAGAAAAGCTTCATCTTATTTCTATCTCTAACAAATGTGGTTTAATATTTTATTTGGACATTTTTCCTTTGTAATGTATTGTTTTTTTCACAGGCCTGTCATGTACAGGAAATAGTTAAAGTCTTAGAAACACCAAAAAAAAATCTAGCAGAATGTGGATTTACAAACATATCAAAAGAGGGAACAAATAGTACTGTTATCTTTTTGTTATCGTGTGGGTAAGCATAATGTATTCAGTTCCCCCGACCATACAATGTTATGTTGTTTTTGGATAGTATCTACAGCGAGAGCAGTAAGTGGGGGACATAATCCTTCCTATGTTCTCCACATCATACAACTGTCTGTATATCAGGCCAACCCATTCCAAGCAGTCATCAAAGAGAAGAAGAATGAGAACTCAGCGTTAGTTTAATTCTCCTTTATATAGCCCCATAATTCCATTTCCCAATTGTATTTATGCCGTAGGAAAAATAAGAACAATTATACTTTTAAATGGTTGGGCCGTGCCTAAAACAGATATAACTACAAAGGTAAGAAGTGAAATAGCTGACATTTTCTGTTTATATATATATAAAAATATAAAATGTCAGCTACTTTATACACAGTCTTAATATATGAGATTTTGTTAAATAATATAAGATTGCAAGCATGAGAATTACTCTCTCCTGTCCGTGGAAACTGCAATCACTCTACAGCTCCCACGGACACAGAAACAGCAAGATCAGCAGAGGGAGAGCAGAGGAGAGAAGACTGGGCAGCTTCCTGCCCCCCTCCTCCTGATCAGTGAAGAGGTTTAAGTCATGTGCTGTGTGTGTGTGTACTGCTGCTAGGGACATCTACTGGCTGAATTGAATATTGCATTCATTAAATCCATTGCATGAACCCAATTTATGTGAAAACGTAATAAATATTTTTTTTTCTGGTTTTCTGCTCTAAAAACTGGGTGCTTATGGTCCGGTGCGTCTTATAGTCCAAAAACTACGGTACTTAAAAAAATTAGAACATTAAAATAGATGTTTCACACTTCCTGGTTAGGCTCCAAATCCACAAAAATCAAAAAGGATGGCACTAAAAATAATTGTATTTCATTCAAAAAGTGATATTATCAGACCCTCTGTATCTGCTGCTCCAGCAGCACAGTGTCATCAACCTCACCAGGGAGCCCTGACTGAATGGTTTAGGTCCCTTTTGTGGCAACACACCCAGCTACCTCGCTGATGTCCAGCAGGTGCACCTTGGTGGAATGGGAAGGTCCACCCTGTTCCTTCCTTTCCATCCCAGAGTCCAGGTCCTGTAACCAAAAACTTAACAAAACTGCACAGCAACCTACAGTTGCTGTCCAAACTATGCTGGACTCCTTCCAGGATACACCATCTGATCCTTTCACTGCTGGAAATGGTCCATTTACCTAGTGACAGACAACTGCTGTGTTACACTTGGTTAAAACAAGTAGCCAATTATGATGACTACGTAATTTTTTTCTGTTAATAACAATAATTTAAAAAAATATTTAATTATTAGTGATTAGCTATACAATTCCAATTGTGAATATATTCGATGAATATCATCTATTCGACAATTCACAAATTTTGCAAATATGGCGGCAGACATTCACAATTTTGAATGGTTGTGATATTATGCATTGGGAAGCTTGCATTGGCCATGCATTGTGATTTTATATTCGCAATGCGACAATACCACACGTGACCATTAATTTTGAAGGTACTGGTGATGAGATTACAATTGCGCAATGCATGGCCACACACTCGAATTGCGAATATCGCATCAAATATTAGTATAATTATTCGCTAAATATTGTGAATTCCAATATTGCCTATGTCGCTCATCACTATTAATCATAAATGTATTTATTGAGGAAATCTGTTTTTACTTTTAGTTAGACCAGTGCAATGTACATTCCTGGCATCTGTAAGATCTAAGAGCCAGGTGATGGGATAATGTAATTCCTGCCTGAATAAGCAGGATTTAAATTTTTAGCTGCTACCCTATGGAAATCTTAACACATGGCTTTATGTCAAATTACAGAATAATAGTTCCATAAATTACTGTATCCCAGTAATGTGCTTTAGCTTTACACTGTTGGTATACCCTGCACATGTAAGTCAAGTTAGCAGTAGAGTCTTTTTGAATTGCTGCAGAAGAGATTACATTTATGAAACATCCTACTTTGCCTTTCATGTTGGCGAATGAGCTAACGTAAAGCATTTCTTTTCCTTTAAATTATGTACTGTATAACTGTAGCCTGTACCATTGCTGATGGGCAGAGCAGAAAGAATATCTTGAAAGTTTGTACTGAAGCTGTAAAAAACTTTACATTTACATTTAGGCAATTACTTATTCTAGTGGCTTAAAATCTATTATTCCAGCCCACATAACAATGTAATTAGTGATGTATGTGTATTCTGTCAGAATAAAATTCGAAATAAATATGCCACAAAAACATGGTTTGTTGCATTTACTGTAAGACGCTGACTAAATAATAGCCTCCATAAATAATTTCTGTTTGGCAAACGTCGTAGCAGGTGTAATGTGTAACTACAGTAATCAGGACTGTGATTCACACTTCAGAAATTAATGAGGCAAAAACACATAGAAAAGTGTCTCTAGGGATTTTAAAGTCTGAGCTCAAGTCTCTCTTGCAGCAATTGTGCTAGAAACAATTCCTTATTAATTCCCTTAGTGACCTCATATGTCTGATTTGGAGGCTGAACACAGTTCAAAAGGAAAGGAACAAATATCCTCAATTTAATTACTGGAATAACTTATAATAAAAAAAATTAAATTATTAGCAAAGGGACAGTATAGAGGTTAATTTGCAACAGTTTCTGTTACATCAGTTTGGATAATAAGGTACATTTGTCTTCTGTTAACTCATGGTGGAACAAACAGTAAAAAAAACATTAGGAAGCAGGGGAACTTACATGACATAAAGTGGGTAGATTTGGGTAAGTTGTTTCTGGAGAATTTTCAGAAAATTTTCTAGCGGATAAAATTCCTGAATCACCTGAACTGCATTCTCTTCCATAGATCATTGTACATACAAATCAGATGAATGGATGAAATGGAAGATAGAAAAAGAACTGAAGTCTTTCTATTGAAATGTAGCCAGGAAAAAAATGCTTTTTAACAGTGTTAATGAAAGACAAAAAATATGTCTATTACATATGCAGTAAAATATCAACATTATGGTTTATGAATTATTTATGAATATATAAAAAGTAAAAAGATACAGTAAAATTAATAACAAAAATATGTCCAAGATGATTGCAAAGTTAGATTTCCCAGTAAACATAGCTTCTATGAGAAAATGTCCAGTTAAGCCTAAGCACACTGGAACTATTAATAAGTTGCTTAAAAGATGGCAATCACTGCTATTAATATAAAATATGACATATAACTTGTGCTCCCATATGTCAAGATAGGAGACCTTAGTACAAAAACAGAACTGTACCCCCCCCCCCCCCCCCCCCCCCCAAAGTTTCCAATGGAGTGGAGGAAAGTCTCCATTTTTCTGTTTTGCAGGCGACTCATTACAGCGTGGTGACGTCACTGCCACCAACACAGAGATTCTTGTCAGATTGCAGTTGGCCAGAAGAATAATGGCAGGATGGATCGCTGTGCAATCCAGCTGGGGGGCTCTAAAGCCCCCCATACACCACATACAATTACCATGCAACTTCTGTACAACCAACTTTTCTTCTACCAAAACCATGTAATAGGAGGACCTTTCTACACCTTCCAATCACTATGTATTCTATCAGGGAGGTCACTATACTACATAGTTGTTGGTAGGTCTCATGAAAGTTGTATGGAGGAATCTGAAGGTGTATGGGGGGCTTTAGGATCGATCCGGCAAGGTGGGCACCTCTGTAGTTGCGGGCAATAGATCTCCAAGCTTTTAAGCTTGAGCGTGCATGCTGGTCGATCTCCCGCCGGCTTAAAAGTCTTCAATGAAATTGCAGAGAGCATAGAGATGTGCAAATAAATTTCTGACAGAAATGATCGCAGGCTCCCTAAAAAGTTGATTCCACTTATTCATCTGTAAATTTTTATCAGGGTGGGTGTATCTGAGGTGCTTGTATATACTTCACTAGTCCGAAGGAATCAATCAAGGGTCACCACTAACGGTACATCGATTGCCGAGCAATTGGCCAGAAAAAATTACATGTCCGATCGCCTCCTGTTTGATAACTTCTTAGGTATCTTCTGTATTTTTTTGGGTCGATCAGACCAGGTGGGCAGGAATTGATTCCCGATCAATCGACCTCACTGAACAATCATAGCAGTCGATCAAATGGAAAAATCTACAGGTGTATGGCTATCTTAACTCTAACAGGGAATGGCGGAGAGAACCACAATTACCAGGCACAATAAATCATGTGATAGCCTGTTTCTATGAGAATGAGTTCTCATCAAATGGGTTTGAGCAAAATTCAAAAATTGTTCGCTGAACCTGTGACAATCCAATGCCATATGTGTTCTTCCATCACTTATTATCATACTCAATAATAATCAACAAAAATCTACAAGAAATGTTTAAACAATTATATGTTGTATGTGTTAGAACTAAATTTGTTCCAAAATTGATCAATCCAAATGAGTAAGTCAATGAAAATGCTGATATCAAGAACAATGGTAACAGCAATTGGTAGTGGAACAAGTGGATGATTCATTAAAAAACAGTTGCTGATATATATATTGATTGCCCATCCAATGAGTTAAAATTGCATAGTGTTTTATCAAATGGAAAAACCTAGACAAAAGAATTAATTTTTTTTGCCTATTTGCAGATGACTCCATATTTAAGCACATGGTAGTTAAATTTGAAAAAAAAGTTCATCATTAAAACATTTAGTATAAAAGAATATAACAGAGAGAGGACTTAGTTTCATTATTCAGGATTTATGTGCTGCATTTTCCCCTCTATTGAATCCTTTCCGATGTGGTCCATATAACACTTTTGTTAGCTGTTTAACAGTCAGCAGTGGGCCCACAAGTGTGTTAAATTACACAGCACTGACGTTTGCATTAAGTCCCTAATAAATGAGGCTTCTTGTTTAATAAGTTCATTGCAGCCAAGTGTGACACAGTGCATTTTTATTACAGCTTTATATGGTTTAGATTATTCTTTCTATAGAAGTAACAGGTAAGGAAATATTATATTTACCGTAACAGTTGTCAAACTATAATTTACTAAGTGACATTTTCGGCTTAGAACCATTAAAATAGCAACTTAAATAGAAGTGGTAATTTGGGGAGGGGAGACAAGACAGCCGTTAATTTTTAGGGGCGGCATAAACTGTTGTAAAACATTTTATTTCTTTCAAGCATATTCCTGCTGAGCTTTTGTTGTACCCATAGGAGACCAGAGTTATTACCAGTGTGACCTCTATGGGGACAATACACAATATACAAGCCAAATAATATAAACAACACAAATAACTGCTGTTTTTGCAGAAAAACGTGTTTTAAATATATGTGTATTACATTTCAAGCATCTAAACAGAACAGCAGGGAGAAGTAGCGGATCAGTTGATGTGCTCTCAAGAAACATGATGATGGTAGCAAAAATCTAAGTGACTATGTTATGAGCTTATCATTGTGCCACTTCTACTTTCCCTGTCACAGGCTGCAGGTGGATCCATAACAGGGAAGAGCTTACATTGGAAGAAGAAGAAGAAGCAACCAGAGGCATTTAATTGTTTTGCAGTGTGCATGTGTCAATAAAGTGAGTGCTGGTAGAAGGAGAGAACAGAAGATGTTTATTGATAGGAAGAAAGAACATAGTGAGAGATGAGTTCATTAGTCTGCTTCTTCTCCTTCCAAGTTTGGGTCAGCATTACTCGCTGCCAGTTTTGGCTGGAAAAGTCAATTGATGTGGCTTTCCCAGCCAAAACCAGATTTCAACAAACTCAGGTAGTTTCCCGGATTCTTGAAATCTGTGCTCACACAGAATTACATTTTAAAATATATGCTGTTTATGGCTATGTGGCATTAGACAACTGGAGCATTGAAATGGGTAATTTATTTATTTATGAAATTGCAACAAAAACTAAGCATCAGTCATGGATGGAGTTTTTGTTTATTTCTAATACACAAAAGTTTCAATTTTGGATTCTTTCTGAATATATTTATATTTAGGTTTTTTGTTTGTTTGTCTGTTTAGTTTTCAAGCCTAATGTGTACCTGGTAGGGTTGTATGTTATAAATAGAGATGTCCCGAACTGTTCGCGCGCGAACTGTTCGCGGCAGAATATCGCCCCATAGTTCGCCCCGTCACTTGTCAGCGAATAAATCGAAGTAACATGCTATGGCAAAATAGTTCGCCCCTATACGTTTTAACATCGATACAGCAAACTTTTTGACCCTGTGAGTCTCAGTCAGCAGGCAACTCCAGCCAATCAGCCAGTCCACACCACCTCACCCGGACCACCTACCCGCATCACGCACAGCAAAGGAGAACAGGATAGCGACCATTTCACATGCTGCCGCAGCAGAAGTGTATGATGACATGGACAAAGGTCACGTGACACGGGCAATTGGTGGTGACACGGAACAAAGGTCAGTGGACAGACGTTGGGCAAAATAGTTGTGAACGTAGGGCAATGGTGGTGACAGGGGTGCAAAGGTGGTGACACGGGCAAAGGAGTTTATTACAAGGTGTGACACGGGCAATGCCATAGGGTGTGACGCGAAAAGAGGGGAAGAAAACGACGGCGGAAAAACCGCCAACGCGACGCGAAGATGCGCGAAAACAGCAGCCAACGCACGCGGATCCATTGACTTATCATTGAAATCTTTGTGCGGATTATTTTGTTGAGAAAAGATAAAATTTCTTGGGAGTTTTGCCATGGAATTTAGCCCTCTGTAAATGTCATTGACAGATAGTAGGTGTGACACTTGAAACAAGTTTCCCAACACTCGTGTGGCCAGAAAGGGAGCATCATTTGTCTTTTGTAATGTTCGCCTCCATTAAAGCAATGGCGTGTTCGCGTGTTCGCGGTTCGTTTACAAATGTTCGCGTTCGCCGTTCACGAACGGCAAAATCCGGGTTCGCGACATCACTAGTTATAAACTCTGGGGAAAAGAATGACGATAAAACATAAAACAAACCATTCTTTCACAAAGGCATTCTTACTAATATTTCTGAGTGTCTGAACAGCACACAAAAAAAGATGCAGGTGGCTTTAGGGAAAGAAGTTTGCATAAATAGTCTATCCTTTAAAGTCAAATATTCCAATCATCATCAAAGACATTAGTCTTGTTTTATAACATATTTAACATTTTTAAGTTACATTTTCAAAAAGTAGTTTAAATTTTTTATAAGAAAAGACCAACTAGAGCAGCTCAACTTTATTTGGGGTTAATCAGAGACACTGTAAATGATGGCAGGTGTATGCTGACTCCTATTTAACATGTTTTTGAACGTGATTGCTTAATACTGAATACAGCTACATCCCCAGTTAGAAGAGGATGTGGACACATATGCAACCACATTATTTTAGTTTTTTTCTTTCCTTCTCTCCCCCTTAAAGATTTCAGTTTGTTTTTAAATTGAGTGGTACAGTTTATAGGTCACATTAAGGTGGAAAACCTGATATTTTATCAGGGGTGTGTAGACTTGAGTTGGACTTTATGGAAGAATGGCCAGAAGAAAGTCATTACTTTAAGCTTAATACAAAAAAGCATGTTGTGAGTTTGCGAAAAGGCATGCTGCAGACTCCCAAAATGTATGGAGGAAGTTGCTCTGGTCTGATGGGACAAACATTTTACTTTTCGGCCATCAAAGAAAACTCTATCTCTGGCACAAACCCACCACATCCCAGCACCCAAAGAACACCATCCCCACAGTGAAACATGGTGGTGGTAGCATCATGCCGTGGGATGTTTGCAGCAGCCGGGACTGGGAGACTGGTCAGAGTTGAGGGAAAGATATATGGTGCTAAAAACAGGGATATTCCTTAGCAAAACCATCTAACTTGAAGGAACGGGAGCAGTTTTGCAAGGAGGAATGGGCAAAAATCTCAATGGTAAGATGTGGCAAGCTTATAGAGACTTATCCAAATCGACTCTCAAAAGGTAGCTCTACAAAGTAAGAAAGAAAAAAGAGTGCTAAATTGGTAAGGTTATTGTCATATCCCATAGAATTAGTAAAAAAGAAGAATTGGTAGGGTATCCTACCCCACATGAGTTGGGCAGGCTCCAGTACTTTAAAGGGTACTACACACTTTATTCCAAGCACCTAGTCACTCCACACTCATCATTTACATATTAACACATCCACAGATTAATTTGACACCCCTTCTGAATTCACACCAGTTACTAAAAAAAATTCCCACCCCTTTCACTCAGGGATATAATTCAGGCCCTGACACACTTCTCATTAGGTTTCTAATAAATCAACAAATGCTCTCTTTGGTATTATATTATTTCTTCCATCTTCTTATTCTTTTCACACTCACAATTATTGTCACATGTTGGTATTTTCATGCACATCCCATTTGTACACCTTTTATGTAATCTATACATACTTTTCAATCATTCTACACATTCCTTAGCATATTATCACATTAATTTGAGGATATTTTGATTGAGTACTAAGTAGGATGTCCTAGACTTAAGAATTTTTCTTTCTAGACTTTTTTCTCCTTTTTCCTTTTGTTTTCTTTTTGCATTCTTACTCAGCGTAAGAGTTTGTGCATGCACGGACCGGATTTACGAGACTGCACATGAGCGGAATGGCCTTTCGGATTCTCTGGTTGGGGGGAGGGGGCATAGTTCACGCGTTAGGTGCGTCAGCAAAGGCACAAGATCCACCATGCTGAACAGGCATCCATAAACAATCTGACTGGAAAAGAAAGGGAATGTGCCCTCAGTTTGAGGCACTAGGTCCCCGCCCATCTAAGGGCAATCAAACATGCCAAATGGCGCGAATTTGAGGCCAGCAATACCTCCCATCTTTAGACACAACACAAGTGATGGCCACATGGAGAGGAGACCTATGTAGGTAGCTATGGAGATTGGTTGAAGTAAGGTAAGATAGGACCTGATGCATGTGTTTTTGTGGAACAGGTGTAGAGGAAATGGGATTAAATCGTCTTGGAATGACTGAAATATAAGTTGACATAGAAACATTAAACAGGTAAAAGATATTTTCCTGTCACTATGGCTTGGTACTTACCCCCTTTTTTTATCCCCTTTATCCCCTTTCCTGCCTCATATGGTTCCACTGACTAATATGACTCTGTCTGTCAGAGGATATAGCCTGGTGGAGCCTCATACTAGGCCTAAGCTATATTTTTGCTATAAAAACACGGTGCCCCCCCGACTTTCTCATCCGCTACAGCGCTCCTCCACTGCCTCCCGTTATGTTGGGACTCTTTCCTCTCCTATCCCTGTGTATTAGTGACCATCCGCTATTGGCACAAACATTTTTGGACTTTATATGCTGTGACAGACTGGTCCACTGTGTGAATGGACCGTTAGGTAGTGTCCTGGAAGGAGTCCGGGAATAATTTGCCCAGCACCAGTAGGTTGCTGAGAGTTTTTGGTTTCCTTAAAGGGCTCCCGGACTCTGAGATAGGAGGAATGGAACTGGTTGGGCCTTCCTATTCCAACAGGTACACTGCAAGGGTTAACACCTGGGTTGCAGGTGATTGGAGCTGGGTGTGACTCCAAGTAGCTGCAGAGTCTAGTGTGTTAGTTTTCCTGCTAGAAGTTGGAGACAGGGGGCACACAGGGAGTGTGGGGCCCAGACCTGTGGCTACTAGGGCAGTTGATACAGGGGGCTCACAAAGAGTGTGAGGCCCAGGCCTGTAGCTGCTGGGAAGCTCAACTGAGGACAAATGTTGCACGTTTGCCAAGGATGGGCATTTTTGAGTTATTTTGTTTGGATGTCTATTAACCCCTGGGACAATGTAAAATAATACGGGCAGGAGCCCTAAAAAGACCCTTTTATCGTGGGTCTATCTGTTTTAGGAGCACCCCTTTGAGCTGAACCCCCACAATGCGTATTCATGCCAGGAGCTGGTGAAGCTGTAAATCTTTTTATACATATTTATTTGGATTCTTTTGTGTATCGCATTGTGTCCTATTGAATCGTGTGCCTCTTGATGGTCTATACTGAGTACAATCAATTATAAAGCTTGTAATATAAAAATGCAAATTTGCATGTCATTCTTGGTCTGAATTATCTTTTTCGCAATGGCCTTTAAAGTCCCGGAGACTGCCTGTCTCAGGTTGGGTAGTTTACCCTACCAATTCTTCTTTTGTAGCTCTATAAAGTTTTGACTTTAGGGGGGTGAATAGTTATGCACATTAACGTTTTCGGTTATTTTGTCCTATTTGTCCTAAACGCCCTATAAAGGTTGGTTTACACGTGTAGATTTTTTCGTTCGACCAACAAAGAACGAACAGTTGTTATGAATGTATTTTAATTTGATATCAGCGATGGAAGAACAAAAAAAAACATTCAAAAATATTAACGAACGATGTTTGACAACGACATCAAACAAAAAATCTAATTGGCAGTTGATTGAAGAAAAAATCTTCATGTGTAAACCCACCTTAAGTTGTGGGTATGTTCTGTAAATAATATGATGACATTTCTCAAACAATCCATGTTAATTTCAAGTTGTGAGGAACCAAAATACGAAAAAAGTCAAGAGGGGTGAATACCTCTGAAAGGCACTGTATATTCTAAGTATAACTTAGTTTTATGAGAGGGAAAGCCAATTAACCTACAGTTATGTCATTGGAGTGTAGGAGGAACCCCTTAATGGACATACAAATTCCTTGCAGATAGGGCCCTGGCTGAGACTTGGAACCCATGGCTATTGATGGCCGAACTCCAGCCAGGTCCATCCACGAACAGGCCAGGCCTGTTCATGGGGAATTTTCATTTTAAAAAATGGTCGACATCACTGACGTCACTTCCGGTACCTGGAACGCACAGTTCCCAGTTTCTCTAGCCGGACGTTAGGTCACTGTCAACACATCCGGTTTAAGACGGTATTCTTTGATGAGAGACCGGCTTCTGAAGGAAGGGGATCATGCTCTGATACTAGGACGTACATGTTGGCATTCATGGTTCCCTCTGTGAACTGTAGCTCCCCAGTTCTGGCAGCAATCATGCAGCCCCATGAAATAATTACATTCTTTAAATTTGCATGCAAATATTACATTTTATGCTATTTTATGATTATCCTATTGACCAGATCTACTTAGAAGTGGACATGGGGTTGAGCTGGGGGGTACTTTCACTTTAAGTAAAGTATATCGATAGCTATTGCTAGTGTAAAGCCAAGACTTTTCTTTCTTTTCCACATCTAAAACCCATTTATAATGAATTGAGATATTTCAGTAACTTATAGTAGCAATAATTTTATATATTTTTGTTTGAAAGCAAAATATACCCTAGAGCTGTCATTTTAATTTTTTTTCCTCTCTTTATTGGTAATAAGAGGGCACACATGAGTACAATCTATATCTGTGTTGCCAAAGTGGTTCATAGAGTATAAATCAAATTAGGAGAGGGGCCAACTAAAGACTTGCATTAACCACTTCTCGGAAGATATACAAAATGTGCCAGGAACAGTTCATGTTGTATTTAAAGCAGAAGGAACATCTTTCAGACTTCTAAATGTGTCTTGTTGCTGACATTTACAAATTTAGGAAAATAATTATCTTGGACGAGATTATGGGAGATGCTGGATTAATGTGTGACCAGACTTTATAGTACCATTATAATGGAATGAAAACTGGGGTAGTGGCCTAAGAAGGATCAAAGAGAGAGAAAGAAACTGTGCCATCCATGGTTGCCATGTAGATTTTTTTAGGCCATGTCTATTCTTTAACCTCCCTAGCAGTAACCCTGAGTGAAGCTTGGGGTAGTATTATTTAGCAATAATGGTAACCCTGAGCTAAACTAAACCTGCTCCAGACAAGTCCACATTATCCTCAGGGGTTGGTTGGCATGGGTTACCCTCACAATATGCCTGCATTATATTACTGGCATATGCGTCCTGGGTCATTACATCCCCAGGGTCATTAATGACATGTTCAGGGTCATGGAGAGTGGGTGGGAAATATGAACAGATTACATTGTAATCAGCTTATATTTCCCGTATTATTACTTTTTTGACAAGGAATTTGGGGAATCTCCATGCTGCCCAGGAGGTTAAAGACAAAGATATATCCTCTAGTTTACTGATGGCTTCTACTTTCTGTAACCACAATTGTATTGATGGAGGGGAGGAGGTTCTCTATTTCAGGCTGATATATGATTTAGCTACATTATTACATTAATCAGTAGTGATGTCCTATACCCGGGGTACTCAATAGGCGGACCCCGGTCCAGATCCGGACCCAAATAGGGTCACA
>CM070043.1:17924610-17954589 GCA_036250615.1 Ptychadena robeensis | reverse complement strand
GGGGGGGGGGGGGGGGGGGGTTCATCTCGATGGGAGGCACATCTCGATAGCACACCGAACGAACATCCAGACATGGGACGGCATCTTCCTAGGACCGCCCCTGTATGTGTATATATATATATTGTGGGGAATCAGCCTCAAACCTGCGCTTTCAATCAAAGCAAAACCATACCACAGGTTCTCTTTAGGGCTCCTGCCCGTATTTATTCAATAAATCCCAACAGAAATTACCCTCACAGGGGTTAATCCACAACACAAATGTCTTTGAAAATACCAAACCTCCTGGCTTGCACAAGGTCCAACACAGACTCTTCCCTTTAGCTCAGGGTAAAGCTATCAAAGCCTGTCACCTAGACGTCCCCAGCCTGGGCTACACACTCCCTGTGGGCCCCCTGGTATCTGCTGCTCCAGCAGCACAGTGTCTCCCCACCTCATTAGGAAGCCCTGACTGACTGGTCCAAGCTCCTTTTGTGGAGACACACCCGGCCATCTCATTAGGGTCCATCAGGTGTATTTTGGTGGAGTGGGAAGGCCCACCCAGTTCCTTCCATCCCCACTCCAGAGTCCAGATGCCTGTAACAAAAACATATCAAAACTGGGCAGCAGTCCATTGTCGCTCCCCAACACTAATCTGGACTCCCTCCAGGACCCGCCAGCAGAACCCTTTACTGCCGCACATAGACCACTTACACCATGACAGGCCACTGGTCTGTCACAATATATATATATATATATATATATATATATATATATATATATAGTCACATTTCAGCCTCTGTTCTTCTACAAAGGCTCACTATAAATAAGACAAGAGAAGAGAAGAACAAGAGAAGAATAATTTTTACAAAATCATAATGTTTCACTAAAGGGTTTATTAGATGACTGGGGTTTCCTGGAGAACTGAAAGCAGCTTGTTTTGGAAGTAAAAGCTCTTTCAGATAGCGCTAAATGTTCTCATGTTTACCAAGACATTGGAAGTGATTTTGCTAAAGCCAAATGCAATAATGCTTGTAGAATATTTTGTCTTTCTGCCCACCACTGCTGTAATGAGCCATACTAAACTGACTGGGATTTCTCAACATCACGCCATTGCTATTACCGTGACTATTTGATGCAATTCACTTCTGATGTGAACACATGCGGAAAGTAGGCTCTGATGATGGTCTTACTAAATAACAGCCTTGATCTACTATCCCCGGGCAGCAATAATCTTCCATCTGCTTCTTGGATTTCTTAGTCAAGTAAGCTGTCTTACGTTAACCTTCAAAGCCCCATAAATGTCCATTTCACTTTCCTGGGGATGCCAAAGTAGCGGCAAGATTAAGGAGTGAATCTGCTTTCACAAAGAGAATAGGAAACATGTCCTAATATAAGTATAAACTATTGAGGGTTCTGGGGTAAATTTATAGTGACAAAGACTTTATTTGTACTAGTGCATTGCTCTGCCCATTTCACAGTCCACATCCGTCAGTCCACATAAAACCAATACAATGGCAAGATAAACCATTCAGCTTTCTGGGCAAAGGTTTGTAGACACCTGACCATTGTACATGTTTGAGGTTGTTGTAAATCCCATTCCAAAGCTGTCTGTTGGCAAAAATAGGTTGGTGACCCACACTTTGTTGCCATAATAGTCCCCCCTCCACTCTTCTAGCAATGGTTTTCAAAGAAGCATTTTGAAATTGTCCAAAACTGTTTTGACTAGAGGACATGAACTTAAATTGAAGTTCCAGCAGGAGATATAAATTATCGACTATGTGAGGTATATCAAACATTTCTAATTGCTACTGGTGGTTAGCACAACACATGCCACACCCCTTCATTTATTGGTACAAAATCCCCTCTGCGGAGCCCCATTACCAACTTATTACTATACAAGCTAGTAATGGGGCTTCAGCAGAAACATATCATAATTCATATAGTTCTAATACAAAAGTCTTCATTTATCATCATGGACTGATTGCGACGCAATCACATATAAAAGCATAAAACATTCCAATAAAATATTGTATATATCTCCCGAATTTTGTGATAACATCAAAGACAATCTGTTCACCTGCTTGGGCTTCCTCAGGGAGAACACACATGGGTAAATAGACATATCAATGAGTTTCAACAGTGAACAATTATACATATACAAGTACCACAAGTCCCCTAACCATCCAAGTAGTCCCATTTTTCAATGAGCGGTACATCCCATATAATACATGTAACACGTATCTATCCTAAGCCATCGCTCATTTTATGTCATAGGTTCTATCCTACCATTCAATAACTATCATACCCTACATAGTACTACATATATATACAAAATATACAGATATGCTTAGATTGTTCTTAATAATCTACTCAATTAATCTATTAAGGCATAGTTATCAACGGTATATACAACGTGTACAGCTTATACAGCATCACAAATACATGGACGATAAATGCCAAAACTCTACTGGAAGGTGTTGGGATTGAGGATACAAGGCCGTCTACCAAGAGGTCTGCACCGGACATCAAAAAGAGGGTATAAGCACCTGGTGGGGGATGGGTACAAAACTTACCCTCCCCCCTGGAATGGTGCTATAAACCCCTCAAAGTTCCATACTCTATTGGTGAATGGGTCACTGTGTTTAGTCAGGTATTCATTTCATTTTTGATTGTTTCCTTGGTAGGGACTTAGGATCACAACAGTAGAACCCCTCCATAGCTCTGTGATTGCTGTCTCCCTCACTATCACCCCACACTTTCACTGTCTCCCCACACACATGGGGGGAGGCTCAGTTTTGTGCCCATCCCCCGCCAGGTGATTCTCCCCTCTTTTTGATATCTGGTGCAGACCTTTGAGTGGGCGGCCCTGCATCCTCAATCTCAACAACTTCCAGTGGAGTTTGGCATTCATCGTCCATGTATTTGTGCTGCTGTATAAGCTGTACACTGTATACGAAAGTTGTAACTATAATTTTGATAACTATGCCTTAATAGATGAATTTTATTAGAGAGCAAGCTATGTAAATCTGTCAAATTTATTTATATATATATATATATATAGCACTATGTAGGGTATGATTGTTATCATACCCTACTTATGACATAAAATGAGGGATGCCTTAGGTTTGATATGTGATACATGTATTATATGCAATGAACCACTCATTGACACATGGGATGGTTAGGGGACTTGTGGTACTTGTATATGTTTTATTGTTCACTGTTCTAACTCAATGATATGTTTATTTACCCTAGTGCGTTCTCCCTGAGGAAGCCCAAGCAGGAGAAACATGTAGGAAGACATACGCCTGTAACATCTACTAAACAGATTGTCTTTGATGTTATCACAAAATTGAGTAAATATATGGCATATTTTAATTAATTATGTATGTTTTATGCTTTTATATGTGATTGTGTCTCAATCAGTTCATAATGATAAATAAAGACTTTTTCATTAGAACTTTATGAATTATGATATGTTCATGCGGATAAAGCCCAATTACTAGCTTATATAGGGAGATCCGGAGAGGGGATTTTGTACTAATATGTGAGATATATATATATATATAATTTTTTTTTTTTTTGAGTACTTACATACTGTATACTGGACATATTGAACACATATCATATGTCCAGTATGTTGTATGAATGTGTGCCTTTATATCTTCCTGGAGTTCCTTTTAAAGATTATGCCAGAAAACCCTTTTAGGACCTAGCACAATACAGTTTTTATTGAATAATCTGTTTTCCGATACTAGCTCACAGAGGCTTGCTTTCCTTCTGGAAAGCTGTCAATATAGAATCAACCTATAATTATGAACATTAATTATTCAGTATTACCTGCTGTGTTTTTGTATCTTTAATAGGTTTTTAATATGAGTGTCACAGGTCTGTATAAAGACTAATGAAATATGAGTTGTGTCAAGATAGACCACTTGACAAAAGGTTCTGTAGTCTACATCTTGGACATACTGTTACAGGATTAAAAATAATGTCCCTGGCTAGACCACAGTGATCATAAGACTCAGACATCATTTATTTAAATATTTCCTGATGAAGCATTCTCTTTTATGGAAAGAGATGCATTTACATTTCTAATGCAATTTTTCTAATTGTGTTTGGTTTCTCTCTGAGAAACACAATTATGGAAGCGGAAGGAGGTTACAAAGATCAGGAAGTCTCTTGACATATAACATTGTATACAGCTAAACTTCATTAGGGTAGGGTTAACGCGTTCATTTCTTTCAGTTTTTGAGGTCTGTTTAATTAAGCCAAATTTATACAACCAGATGTTTGTGAGCATCTCCACATATTAGTGAGTTCAGTTATGTCTAATGAAGTCCACTGTTGATGTTACAGCATACAAATATATTTTTGATAATTGTTTTCTTTTAGCTTTGGGATATCAGTCTTGGAAAGACCTCATGTGGTATAAGCCTGCTGTAGCGAAACCCGACTTAATCCTTCTAAACACCCTTGGGTGTGAGAGCTGGAAGGAGGTGAGAGGACACCAGGTTTAAAACACCGCCACTTCTTTCTGCAAACAGCCGTATCTTTGCAACCACCATGGACAAATACAATGCCTCTGGGCCTACTTTTTTTGAAGTGAACTGTTTTTAAAGGTAAGCAGAATTTTATTATCACCCAGTTTTAAAATAATAAGGAAATAAAGATATAGTTGCACAAGAGAACTTTAACAAGAATTCAGGGGTACACATACCTTTTTAGAGATTATTGTGAGGTTCCCACAAGGGGAATATGGGAAATATTTTGTGAGTAAATTATTGATATTAATAGTTTAGCTGTTAGATTATGTCACAAGTAAAGGGTGAAAGGTATTGATTAGGGTATTTAATACAAGAACAGCTTAGCAATGAGTTAGGTACATATGATGTCACATATAAGGTAATAGCTGTTTATAAACTCAAGCACCGCATGTTTAAAGGCACAGGTACACAGGAAACCATGCACAGTATGTGAATTTGAATTGTACTTTTAAAAAACCTATAGGTACAACCTAGAATGAAAGCCTACATTAAATGAGATAAAAGGAATATGATGGTTATATGTGGAGAGAAGTTAGGATATTGCCACCCCAAATTCCTTAAATATAAAAAAACCTGTAAGTATATCTAAGACAAAAAATCTTTGGAAGTGGAAGCTAGTGTTGGTCTACATTGGCTGAATAGGTAAACAACTCCCTAATTAACCAATAAACAACAAGAGACAAGGTGAAAAATAAAATATGTATTATATGTATTATATATTTTAATTGTTACTTTTTCTTTAATGTAGATTGTGGGTCTTCTTGACCAAGTCCCCTGAGGGGACGAAACGCATTAAAGGTTACCCTAACTTATAGCCAAGGACTATCTTCAGTTTTGGATCTGTAAATTATCAAGGGGTAGGAACAGGGATCACCGGGTTGTTGGTGACCCTTTTCCCTCTCAGCGGGCTATACACAGTTCCGTTGGTGATAAGTATAATCGCAACACAGTCCTTTCATACAATTAATAAAGAAATGTCCACACACTAGTTTCTGTTCAACTGGGGCTACTTTACTGAAAGGAAGATATCTTACACATGTAGCACTTTCTCTGGTCCCAGAGAAAGGGTCATTCATTTAGGTTAGATTTAGTTACAAACAATGGGTAGTTGGTGCTGCAGCCCAATTCCTCCAGAGGTGTCTTCCTATCCGTCAGAAACTGAGAGTTTCCCAAGGCAATTCTTTGAATGGGGGTGACAGTCCATAACTACCTCAGCCCTATAGGGTAAATGAGCTACTCACATGCTGCTGGAGATTCCTGCATACCCCAGGCCTCAGGCTTGTCCCATGGGGTTCTGGCAGGAATGCTCTGCTGAATCTGGCAGGCTGTATCCTTCTCCAGGCAAGACTACTTAGGCCCCTCCTATAATTTAGACCCTAGGTGCCCAACCTGCAGCCCGGGGGCCGCATGCGGCCCTTTGGGCATTGTTCGCCGGCCCTCCTTGGTCCTCCACATGCGGCCCCCAAAACCTAACTGTTAATGTATAGGGCATAGCTACTCACCTGTGTAGTGGTCACACGCTGACCCGGCTTTCCTAATCAAATTTGGCTCCTACATCAGTAAAATTGTCATTGTCGATCGGGGAAAACAGGTGTATATATGACCGCTGCACCCGGGGGCAGGAGGGGGGTGGGTGCTGTCTGGTTTTGACTGTCGGGATCTGGTCCACCGCCTGCTGAGATATGTTGACGGGGGGAGGGTCTAGATTGATGTTATGTGCGGCCCTTAAGTGATGCCAAGGGCCGCACTTGTGGCCCTCCATATCAACTCAGTTGCCCACCACTGATTTAGACTATATTCCCCCTGGGGATGGAGACACCTCCTCTGGTATGGGCTAGCAGCCAGAAAAGCACAGAGATGCAATTAATCATTTCATGGACAAAACCTGTTACACTGCAATTTCAAATCCGATATTTGGTGCTTCCAACCCATTCATCCCTCTCCATATAACAGAAAAAGAACACTTATCAGATAGCTAAGCTTAATAATCTGCAATTACGCTAAATACAAGTTACTCTGTTACATTCCAATGCCACAAGTTTATTCATTCCTCATTATGACACCAACATTTCTCATTACATGTTTAAAGTCAAGACTTCACTGCTGGTTAATTATTGAGCAAAAAAGAAAGGAAAAAAAACATACAATTACAACTGAAACAGTAATAAAAAAAATAAGTTAATCATGTCACATTAATTGGAAAGCAGTAATAAAAGGTAATTGAGTTAATATCTAGTTTCAATCACTTGCACTTAATTTGATGCATTTGGATATGAATATGGAAAAATATTTATAGCATTTGCAGATGACTTCATTTATTTTCATAATATAAGAATTAATTTTGCTTAATTAGAAAAAGTTTAGTGTCTTTGTTAATTTTTATAATGTCGAATATATTATTAGTTCATATGCTATCAAGCTATAGGCTGCAACAACTTCTTTACAGAAACCCTTTCATATGGAGTCTGCAATCGTGGACCACATCTTCAGAAAATGTCCTATGAATGTGAGAGGCAAAGTGGTACCACACCTCTATCGTATAAAGTATAAAAGGGGAGAGCAGGGAAACGCTAGAGAAGGGAGATATGCTCAATACAGCATTCCTTGTGGGATTTAATGGGTGAGGTTTTTAGGGTACCATGGTATTTTGTACCAGTAAATATATATATCACTTGAGGTTTAAAAACTATACATAATTTTATTAATTCTCATTCTCAATATAGCAATAAATATCGAAAACATTCAAAAACATGATACAAGGTACAGACTTAAGCAGCACTAATTTATGATGGACATCCTTTTAACACATGATCCAACGTGTTTCATCCGAAAAACTGACTTCCTCAGGGATAGTTGATGTCTATTCAAAGAGTTTGATATAGTATGATATTTTCAAGTTACCCTTGTGGCGCCATTGGGTAGAAAGTGGTCATGTATTCCCACTGTCTTAGGGATGGTTAGGTCTCAATGTCTGCCCACAAGACGATGGAGGGGATTACGAGAGCAGGGATCCACAGTAAGAGTGTCACAGAGAAAGAGTCATAGGGTCTGGTGGGCTTTCAAGTGGTTAAAGAGGCTGAAATAGCCTTCCAGTCCATTTCTCACCCGAACAGGGGGCAGTGTCAAATGCCATCCACCGGCCGATCTTACGGGATGTGCCCTTTCGTCCCTCCGTCAGAACAGTTGCGCTCCACGAGGCTGCTGGCGTGCTCTGTCAGCCGCCATTGTGAGGATTTACATCAAGAAAACCCATCAGAAACTTGAACGATGTTCCATAACTTTTACATTTTTTTCCTATTTCAATCACTTTTGGTCGATCGATTCAACTTAAAAGGAACGATTGGCTTAAAACAATTGCATTGTAACTTACACCCATACTCAGAATAATCGAACCATGTATTGCCACCTTCAGTGTTAACTACTGGTACACAACACAATGCAGCTAGTGTGAAATGGGCCTAAGACTTTCTGTTCCCCCTCCCACTACTAACCTGTGTTCCTTTTGCTCAGAACAATAAAATTTGTATTTTAGTGTTCTGAGCAAAAGGAACACAGGTTAGTAGTTTATTTTTGTAATGCTTTCACAACCATTTCTTAATCTTCAGCAAATTTGGTGTTCAGGGGTTTTATAATTTAATAGCAAAGCCAATAGTGGAATTTTCAAAAATAAATTGTACCATTTATAGGAACATTTAGCGAAACGTCCAGGGGACTGCCATCTACACATGACTACATTTCACCAGCCCAACTCCAGCTCAAAATAGTGTTAAGCTCTAATATTTGAATTGCAAATATATTCTATGAATATCGGCTAATCGAGATTCGCAAATTTTGCAAATATGATGGCGGATATTCACAATGTCGAATATTCACAATATTATGCATTGGGAAGTTTATGGCCATTCATTGTGATTTTATATTCGCAATGTGAAAATAAATTCCACATTTGACCATTAATTTTGAAGGTAAACGCAATGCGATAATTTTCGCACTTCACTGCCATACATTTGAATTGCAAGTATCCAATCGAATATTATAGAATTATTTGTGAAATCACAAATTTGAATATTGCCTATGCCGCTTAACACTAGCGGGTACAACTCATAATGGTGTTGCCCTAAAATACAACTGCAAGGGGTTTTGCCAGACCAAAACATTAATCAAAGAAATATATGTCATCTAAAATTGGTCATTATTGAGAATCGTGCAGGGCCTGTCATGGTTATGACAATCTTAGTCTGAAAAACAGCTAATCAAACTTGATATGTGAATCTTAAATGTTTGGAATCAGTGTTGGTCTAAGCCAT
The DNA here is from genome assembly GCA_036250615.1 of Ptychadena robeensis. NCBI lineage: Eukaryota > Metazoa > Chordata > Amphibia > Anura > Ptychadenidae > Ptychadena > Ptychadena robeensis. Next base: position 17,945,756 of record CM070043.1, on the reverse strand, counting down.
AGGGGAACAAAATCTAACCCCAACATACTAAAATGACAACTGATCTATAAACAGTATATGGGGTATATATACTAATTAGTAGTAATTCATTAGCTTCTTTTATGTGCACCACAGTGGTGGATATCCCCCCTACTGCTCCTTTCAGAGATTGTTTTTAAACTATTGTTTTTTAGCCGATCAGAGGGAAAAGCAAACCGTGCATGCCCAGCTTAAAGCACATATGCTATTCAGAAATGACTCTGGACAAATGACTTGCAGATATCCCTGCATGTGCATGTAAATGGAAAATAGCTGCACACATCATAGCTTTCAAGTTTCATAACAAAAAAATCGGGGGACGTACAGGAAGTGACATCATTTCTGGTATACAGATCTTGGTTCTTACGCGTTCCAAGTACCAGAAAAGATGTCATTGACGTCACTTCCGGCACCAGGCGGACTTCTCGGCTGATTTAGCATGGAGAGGGAGTTACTCTCCCTGCTAATGTCCCACCCTGCTTGTGCTGATAATGTGTGTGGTGGGACATTAGCAGGGAGAATAACGCCCTCTCCCTGCTAGATCAGCGCGATTTCAAGAATCCGGGAAAAATCTGGGATTTCTTGAAATTGGGATTAGGCTGGGAAAGCCACATAAAAAACGGGACTTTCCCGGCCAAAACGAGAGGGTTGACAGGTCTGGCACACATGCTTCAAAAGATCATTTGTAGTGATGGCCGAACATCGGCCAGGTCTGTCCGCCGTCCACCTGTTCGAAGACAGATTCAAATTCCCCGCCTCTGGGAATTTGAATTGGAAAAACGGGATATGAGATCAGTGACGTCACATCCGGTACCTGGAATGCATACTTCCTGGTTAAGGGAGCCGGATGTGACGTTGCTGACGTCACTTCCTGTTCCCGAGCCGGTTTTTCACTAGGAGACCGGCTTCATGCCCTGTCTTCTAGTGGAAAGATTCTTCCTTCGGCACGATCTTGCAGGTTCTGATCCTGCCAGAGGAAGAATAGAGATCTCCTTCTCGCCGGGAGGGCGAGCATCCATGTCCGCCTTGCGGGCAGTTCGGCCATCACTAATCATCAGCACAAAGACCCAGAAAAGGATAAAAAGATGACAATTCAGCCATTTTAATTAGCCACAATGTAAGGCAACATAGAAAGAGTTTTAAGTGTAACAGCTGCTGATGCTTATGGAAATTGCACACAGCACTGCCAACATCATTATTTATGGACAGGAAGCTGACTGCCAAAAAAACAAAAGAAAAATCACTTCCAATCACAGTGGAAAGGCAGCCATTATGATAGCTGTACCTTGAAAACATTGTTTACATGCTATATCGGGGAAGTAAAGTTACTGTCAACAGTTGAGCTCTGACAGGTCACTTTAAATTGGAGTTTAATTTATGAAGATTGCATTACCTGAGGCTATGGTAATCTATGCCTATAGAATAATTCACATTCCACCTCATTGCGAATGCGGTCAAAGGCTGCTGTATTTCACTATGACAATGTAATCACAGATCCACATTAAAAAGTCATTATTGTTTAGAATCCAGGTTTGTTTAAAAAACACTAACTATAAAATTCAACAGCCTTTGTAAATTACCAAAAAGGTTTACTCAAGAACATGAGTTGGCATGATTTACTGTAAGGAGTTATCCGTCCATCAATTCGATGGGTGTTTTCAGACTTTAGCATTTATGTGAAAGGGTTAGTAATGGTCGGTATTAAAATGGTTTATTGATGGTATTCGAAAAAATTCTACATATCACAGAACATTATACTAGGTCATACTGATATAAATGCCACAACAAGGACATTTGATTCCACTATTCCATTACAAATTATTTTGAGGTTTATTAACAGACCATTAATGGATTTAGACTAAGTTTCTGACTTATGGACTTAGATTGAGTTTCTAAAGAGAGAGAGAGAGAGAGAGAGAGCGAGAGAGAGAAAGAGAGAGAGAGAGAGAAAGAGAGAAAGAGATGAAGCGCCAACTTTTTTCTGGCTTTCCAATCCAGGTTACTAACTTTATACCTTCTAGACAAGAGACATGTCTATAACTAGGATTTATTTTATAGCTACCCTGTTTCTCTTAGAACAAGTTTCCTTTACATGACTCTTAGTGACTTGTTGCCTGTACTACACATTGCTGAGTAAGGCTGGCTTACCAATTATTCATTGTGATAATCAAAATATCTTGATGCAAGTCACCTCCATTGAATGTCAATCGGCTCCCTCAGATGAGATTGAGTGCTTTATTGAAAGTATCATTTAAGACAACATCAATCAGAGGCACATTACGCCATGTACTGCAATGCAGCCCAGAAGCACTCTGCTTCAGTATAGCCCATACACCCATAAATAAATAAATAAGCATATATTTTTTATATTATTTCCCAGTACACATATATACAATCGCAGAGAATAGACATCATATTCATGTTCTGTTTATTATTATTATTATGTTAAACATAAACATATTGTTTATGTTTACAACTCGTTAATAATTACAGTTTGCTGTTTGTTCTGTTGTATAGCTGGGATACACGGCTCGATATTTGAGCCGACAGAGAGAGCTCGGCAGCAGCATGATGATGTCATCAAGCTACTGCCCGGCTTCACCGATATCGAGAGCCAGCTGTCAGCCGGTGTATACTTTGAATAAGGAACCGCAAAATGTTGGTAACCTGTTTGGCCGAGTGCTCGAGAAATGGCATACACGGGTCGGTTTTTTTCTAAGATTCCTGCACAGCTCAGTGCCATGAATGTGCACAGCGCTCGGCTGTGCAGAAATCTGGGAAAAATCGACCCGTGTATTCCTACCTTTAGTAATTTAGTAATGTACAGAAAGCTGCACTAATCAAGTGTGTGAGGCCAACATCCCGAATTATATAGATAAGGGTTAATCGTCTGGGGGAGGAAACCAATTAGGGATTACCACCAGAGATTGAATTTCCCCCTGGGAAATGTCACAGGGGCATGGGGACTTTAACGGCCTAAGTAAAGATAGTATATCAAAGGATCGGACAATTAATAAAGCAAGATTTAATGAAAAATATATCAAAACAAATCATAGGTAAAAACCGCACAATTTGACCTTACAGAACTGGTCATTCTTGTGTTGAAGTTGTACACATGGCATATCGTATTATTAAGTACACGAGAGTACAAACATTGTTCAATGGTTCAACAAGAACGTTAGGATAATGTCCTGCCAGCCGCAGGAGCGTGCCCCAACGAGCGTTTCGTAGTATTACTTCCTCAGGGGGTAGGCTTTATCCATGTATTTGTGTAGATAAGGATCTATAACGACAACAGTACACAGGACCAGCACAGACCAACACAAAACATCAAAAGGGTACTAGTTAGCAATTGGTATATATAAAGATTAATTGGTTAGTATGTTTGAATTGTACTCACAAATTGTGAACAACAAAGAGCCAAGCAGCAGCGGAGGCGACAGAGCAAAGAACGGGAGGCCACAACAGAGTTGCCCAACAGCGGGCCCAGACCAACATCAACCTAAGCGTAAGGATTGATAGTTAACGTATTATTTTATATATATAGTACCACCAGCCGCCAGTTGTGAAATGCTTGAACCCTTGTGAAGGAATTAGGATTAGTGGAGTGACGTGAAGGAGAGGGGGAGACTTGGGGGAGAACCCCCAAATACCTCCAACGTATAGAAGGACTTAATGTATATACTTATGTATAAGCCGACTTTTTGAGTCCAAACACTGACCCCATGTGATGTCTCTAAGGGTCATGAGTAGAACGTAACCCTAAGAGGCATCATGTGGGGCCAATGTTGATAAACAATGGCCCCCCGTGACATCATGGACATGCGCAGTAAAATTTTCCCCTACTTACTGTGCATGTCCCAGCAATTGTTCCTTTTTTGTCATGGGACGTTGTCGCAGATGTCCAGTGGTTCGCCGGAAGAGGAGTAAAGCTCTTTTTGTCTTGGATTTTTTTCGGTCGACGATTTCTGGATTACATTTTTTTGTTTCTATGGCTCTACTTTGCTTTAATTATTTGGATAGAAGAGGCTGGCTTTTTATATTTTCTTGATTGTCAGATGGAAGGTGGATTAATTCTGATTTTCTATATTTTTGGAAGCTTTATTAATCTTATTTTTTATGGGATTTGTTTCTTGTTTTTCTTTTTAAATAATCGCTTTATTGGATTTTAATCAGAAATGGAGTACAGCACTTAAATGATTATTATAAAGTCAGTATTTTTAGATTTATTTAATGATTTTTAGATTTATTTAATAAAACAAAAAACAAATTTTCAATTTTATTATAAACAAACAACAAATATAAATATATACTGTTTTGAAATGATCATATAAAAGAAGTAGTTTAAAGATTTTATCATTCAATTGATACCTTTTTATTAAAGTTTTTTAAATGCAATTTATTTTACATAATTGTTTGACATATTTTGGTAAGTTTCAGGCCTACAACATAGAAAAAATTCCATTAAAGTCTATGGTGAGCTTTTGGTACAGAAATCTGTACCTCAACAATGCTCTAGGGATGTTAACATGCCCTGTGCCATCATTGCCCATCGAAGGCATTATAGGAATCAACCTTTTTTAGTCTTCAATTGCCAGGTGCAAAATCTACTAAAATTCGATGACGCAAGGTGGGCTGCATGCCATTGTTGTGTGAACAATCTGCGGTTTTTACGTGCATACAAATCGTCCTAAAAATCAGTGAAGGAGCCCTTTTTGCGAGTAAAAACTAGGGTTAAAGATGCTTATATCTACAAGATCTGAAATACCTCTAAGAACAAGGACATCAGATGCACAGCAATTTAAGTTCCAGTTATGATAAAATACTCACAATAATGGTGGAACGAAGCAGGCTTAGCAAGCAGTAGTGATCTAATACAAGGGTACCATTTGCTGTGTGTGTTCAGCTGTGTGGATACCAGGTGTTGTAAATATCTGGCTGTATTTAATTGGCATGCTTGTTTGGAAATTGCCACCTCACTGCTGGTCTCCCTCAGTCTCCACTTCCTAAAATCTGCATCAATGTCTCATGTCATTTCTGAGCTTACTTACAAGTTCAATGCTCTTGATATTACTAAAATTTTGTTGTGTAAGCAGTAGACACCATCTTTTTTGAAGGTCTCTCATCTCCTTCAGAGCATTTTTTTCTATATGTTTGTTTATTTGTGTAGAAGCAGCAGGAAGACTGAATAGACTGTGAAGAACTGATATGTGGGTGCAGCTCATTTTGCTGACATCTTCCTCGTGTATCAAGCTGTGTCCCATGTCTCTGCTTTACATGTGTTTACACAAGTTGTCCAAAGCATAGGCGTAAACAGGGCCCTAGGAGAGAGACAGTTGAAGAAACTTCAACTGAGGCTTTGAGTTACGTTGTCAGTTTGACTATCAAAATTAAAGAGCTTTGAAAAGTGACAACATTTATTAACTTTCTAGTTGCAGAGGGTCCTCCAGTGTAGGTTTCGTTTTAGCAATAGGATCACTTTTATGGTAACCTAACCTAAAAATGGAATAAAGGTATGACTATCATTGACCTACTTGTAGGGAGACTTTGGTTTAAGTTTTAGAACAGAATCACTATAAAGGAAACTAATCCTGATCTCTGGGCTCTTTGGTTTTAGTTTTAGAGAGAGGAAAGGTTCACATTTATTTGTTTATTTTTTTACAATCAGGAACATTTCTGCAGGACTGAAAGCAGCTGATATCAGTTATTACAATGTAAATACTTAACAATCCTAATTGGATTTCAAAGTTTCCAAGCTGTGTCATGGCTAGAGGGATATTGATAAAAATAACTTTGCTGCAAATATCTAAAGCTGGGCATAGACGTCTCGATTTTCCTGCGTTAGATTTTTAAACCAATCGACCATCCAATTCCGGAATCGATTTCATTTGCAAAATCGATGGCAGACTGCAACATATGATATCCTCATTTCCAGGACGATTCTATCCTGAAAGTCTCAATATGTCTTGAACGCACACATTTATGGGTTTGGAGTGGTGTTAGCTGAAGTACTGGCCAGTGACCAACAGCACACAAACAAAGGTAAGTTCCACAAGATTCATAGATTGATCGCTTAAAACGATCGCATGAGACAACTAACATCACTCGATGTATGTGCTTTTGACTGAATTTTTCAAACAGACCGGATCACTGTGCGATCCCACATGACAGCAGATTTTAGGTCACTCCTGCAAGTTGGCGCACCCGATTCCTTGCTGAACCAATACCGATCGGATGTGGGAACACGCACGGCAGCCGATCGGCGGTCGTGTTGGGCAGGAATCGGCCCGTCTATGCCCAGCTTTATAATTTAGCTAACCTAGTATGCTCCTAACTCTCTTTTGGATTGTTTTTTATTTTCTCTCTTTGATCACTTCTTTGGCTGACATTTTAACTGTCTTCTAAAGACGAACATATTTCAAATTTTTTGACATTGTGGCAGCAATCTTACTAAAATTGGTGCATTAAAATAGTCAAGTAAGTGCTTTTTAAGGCTTTTTAGAGCTAAAACCCACTGAAAATTACCATGAAAATGAAAGATTTAGCAAAACTGTTACTTTAACATCTATAAAATGAATGACTATTAAGCCCTTACTTGAAGTTTAAGGCTAGTCTTCAAAACACATTAAAACAACTGTTCTCATTAAGATGTGATGGCTGATTGTTAAGTAGATTGTGTGGAAATTGATTCCTGCATAAGGAAAAGAGGAAGACTAAACTTCAAAAGGTCCTACTATTGCATTTGTCATGCCCTTAGTAGGTGAGAGGGATTTTTAAGGCATCACGAAGGTTAATACAAAGGTACATTCAAAGGGTAAAACAAAGAAAGTCTGTGTTTATTAAAGTCCTTGGTCGTATATAGCGTTCACAAACGTGAATCCTGTAGGTGATTGTTGCTGTCTCAACGCGTTTCGCGATACATTCGCTTCATCAGGAGATTTATAGCATCAACATAGATCAGAGAACTGGGGGGGATATATTTGAGGAAAAAAGGAGAGAGCATAGGTATATTTAGTAACGGTCCAGAGTAAATCAAGGGTTGTTGCTAATATGGTGGGGCGAACCAGGATTGGTTCCTGGGGGCGAGAATATAACTCACCTCGTATGTATGTGGTTCACGGATGAATCACGTAAAGTAGGGTATGTCATATAGAGGAGCAATATCGGTCCGGACAAGAACTTGCTGGGTATATTGCCCTGTTTATGGCACGGAGGAAACGTATAAAGTATCATAGTATAAATTGTATATTTGATGGTTGCTGTATAAGGTGGGGTATGGGGGAGTGTGCGTGGTTGTTTGAGATGTAATCCGCTATGGGAAACTCAGACCCGTGTGAAAAGGACTGGAGACTCCCAGAAAAGGGGACACCAGGAGTGAGTTTGTGGGAGGTGGGGTGGGATGGAGCGGTGAAGTTGGGGTGTGTAAGTGTATGGGGAAGTGTATGGGGAAGTGTACAGCCCTCTGATGTGTACTCCAGTGTGTGGATGTGTGATAAGGTGTTGAGTGTGATAGTGTTGGTGTGTAGTGGGCTGATTGGGTGTGTGTGAGCGTATGTGTTATGAGGATGCTATGGTTGATGTTACAAATGTGGATGTGTGGGAGGGGTGTGTGTGTGTGGTGAGTGGTGTTGGTGTAGGGAGGTTGGTGGACTTGAGACTAGGAATTGTGTGGGCTTGAGTGAGATAGTGTGGAGGGAGATCTGTGTCAGACTGGTTTGTTGTGAGGTTGGTACCAAGGGGGGTGGTAGGTGGGGGGGGGGAGGGTGGGGGAGGGGGGCAAGGGGGAAGGGAGCAGGCGGGTTGTGGGAAGGTAGAAGACGCAATTAGAAACCAAACGCCACATCATAAAGAGTATATACCTTCGAGTGTATATAAGTACCCCAGATTGTCCCACAAAAACAGCAGCACACAACAGGCGGGAGTAAGAGAGTTCACCCATGTGAGGATGTCTTGTCAGTTGTAACTACACACGGCTTACCCAACAGCAAAAACATCCGTCCCTTATGCCCCCTGGGTCTGCATGCTACCTATCTATCAACAATGGTAGAAAACATGGTTTGCTTTTGAGGCTATACTGTAAATAGGTAAACAGCAAGGGTGTCTCTATCAAGGGACTTACCCCGTTCTTAGGACAGTTCCTGGAGACGCGTGGTGTGCCGGTAGATGTCCGGTACTTGTCCCTCCGCCGTGATGGCCGGTCTGCTGAGTCCCTCCCGTCATATGTGTGCGAGCGGGTGCATTTGGCCGGACGTCATCACTCACAGGCGCGTTCCGTCTAGGTAGGTGATTGGGCCAAGGCGGAGATTAACTACACCTTAGGGGTGGTCATACCCATGCCAATCACCCGAGGGGAGGTGTGCCTCCTGTCATTCCGACGTATCGGCTACGCTCTCCCATATTAACCCGTACCCCGGAGCTGTCAGCCAGTCACCTGGTCCTCTGTCTCCTGCGGGTCTGTGTCAAACGTACTCGGTCGATGTTTGGGACCGGATGGTTGGAAAGGTGGTCATGTGCTCTTGGTCGAACAGACCTAAGGCAAGAGGTGGAATTGGGCCACTAAGGAAGGGACAAATGTCCGGATAGGCGGCTGGGTATCCCTTTGGTGCGTGTGGGTATAAGCACCCTCAGCTCTGTGGGGTTCCCTCCTTGCGTCTAACCGGTTCCTGCCACCTCAAACCGCGTGATAGCCCCGTTTGAAGAGACGGGTGCTCATCACCAGGTGGGACGGACACCAAAATAATATGGTGAGGGTACCTATGTTGGAGGGGTACCCTGGGCGCCTGTGGCCAAAAAACATTAGGGGAAAACCCACAGCTGGTCGTGTCCGGTGGGTGGATAGTGGACGAAAATTTATTGGACTGTTATTATTGTGTCAACATTGTAAGCTCTCTTTGTCTTTTTAGCTCAGCATCCCCCCAAGTATACAATTACATAAAACAAACAGTGCATACAGGGAGATAAATCATGTGAAAGTAGGGTCATGGACAGAGGCCTTATGAATGGTTGTATACAGTCAAACCTGGCCATTTGCAAAAATTGGTCCATGTATGTTATATATTGATTGCCTGCTGGAAACCAAGAACCAGAAGGGGAGAGAGAGGGGAGTTTTAGCCCATTTCTCTCCTACTTGCAGGTACCCCCCATTATTGTAAGTAGTAAGTTAGTTTGTACGGGTATTTGTTAAGGGGTTGCTCCCCAAGGGGATATGTTTACAAGAAACATTTAAAATTTAACGCGTCATTAAGGCCGGGTGGTTGGGTGGCCCTTAGTCTTTACAATCTTACCATACCATTTCTGTACAATCAACTGTTGTTCTACCACAACCATGTAATATGAGGACCTTTCTAAACCTTCTAATCAATATGTATTCTATTAGGGAGGTCACTATACTACATTGTTGTTGGTAGATCTAATGGAAATTATAAACAGTGATTTAAAAGGTGTACGGGGGGCTTGAGCTTGGGGTCTAGCAAGTCAAATGTTTTAAAGTTGTGATCACATTTTTAAGATACAATACTTGCAGGGTAACTGCATATTATCTGCTTGCATTAAAAGAGCACTAAAGCTGGGCAATTCCTGCCTGACCCGCATCCAATCTGGATTGGGTCGGCAAGTAATCAGGTGCGCCAACTTGCAGGATTGGACTAAAATCAGCCGTTATGTCGGATCGCACAGTGATCTGACATGACGGATAATTTTGATCTGATCCCGTTAGTTCCCAGCCAAACACAAAGGGTGCCGGCCGATACTCAGCACTGGCGGGCGGGCGTGATGACGTCATCACGCCCCCTAGGTCAGGTCAGCGATCAACAGGAAATCGTCCCGTCTATGCCAGCTTAATTCAGAATTTTCCCAATCTTTATTTCTTCATTCCATTCCTAGCTGCATAGAGCAGTTAGTGGGAGTTAGTGGAAGATGACATGCAGCTTTTCTTCAGGAAGCTGGCAATGGCAGCGCCCATAGTTCCCTTGTGGCAAAGTCACAAAGTTAACCTATTGCTTTCTTTAAACAGGTAAATTCTCCAATATAGAAAAAAAATCAGTTGTGTAGAGATCCAAATCTGTGCCTCATTTTCTCTTGAAAACAAGGTTTTGTTTGATTTAAATTAAAATTAAAAAAAATGTTAAATAAATAAATAACAATCATTAAAACTCAGGTACGGCTCAGTACAGAGTAGAGGCAAGTGGCTATGAGCAATAGATGCAGATGATACTATTCATATAACTGTAAAGAGTAGTAATTTATTGTTTTCCACTAATGTTTAGAAACATATTGTAAACAAGCATAAGTGAACAGCCCTTCTCTCCAGGGGGAACAGATGCATCCCTAATACTAGTGATTAAGCATTTTGTTCCTCCCAAGTGTCTGGCGTGGAACCATGCTTCTGAAGGCAAGGAAGGGAGACGGAGAAATGACAGCCTCACGTTCTCTTAGCTGCTCAAAATCCTCTTGGGATCCCTACATAGCATTTATAATTCTCTGTTCCACTTCCCAGCTCACTACATTTAATGGGATTCAGCACATAGTACAAACGTTAAGCAGCGGAATTTATTTTTGCAGAGAAGTTAAATACTTAAGAGGGTAGGTAGCAATGACTCCTGCAGCTTCAGAAGCTTTGAAATTACCAGTCTCCCTTAGAAAGCAGCATGTTTCATGGATTTCATGCTGTGAAATGGGTTTTACTTAAAGCCTGACAAAATGTGAAATATAAGTTGATTTAATTTTTTAAAACAGGCAGTGATTGTAAATGTGTGCAAATGAAATGAATGGGCAATGGAATGGAATGTTGTATCTAGTTGAGGAAAACAGTCTATAATGGCAACAGGAGATGTGGAGGAGATAAACATAATTTGCCGAAATTTGGTGGCTTGCCCACAAACAGGCTTATTAAAAGAAAGGCACTGCTGCTACAAGGTATCTAGTGGAACAGAAAAGAAGGAGTTAAGCCCCCCATAGACGGGCCGATTCCCGGCCATAGTTGTGGCCGACCAAATGCCATGCGCGCTCCCGCCGAGCACATAAAGGTCGGTCGGCCTCAACTATAGGGGAGCCCAACTTGATGATGCGACCAAAAGAGCCGGCAGGTCGGAATGCACACAGATCCATCCTGCTTGTTCTTTTTCTGCCCGATCCTGTGCTGCAGTCTGTTAACTCGGAGGGGAAGTCTCCTCCCCCTCCGATTTAATTGGCTACAATCTGACAGAAATCGCGTGTGTTAGTGGAACACACAGTATTCCTGTCCGTTCTGTAGCCGACTCCTCACAGCATGGTGACCCCGCTGTGAGAAGTTTGCTAATAGCCGACTATAGATTGCGACGTCTATGGCCGGCTTTAGACAAGTCAATAACACTAAAGTACGATGCTTTAGGAGGGACGTGAGATGACACCTGCTTGCCTTTACCCTAGTGGGTGGAGCTATGGGACTGTGTAGTGTTTGGATTGGGAGGGTGGCCCTGGATCATAAGCTCCACAGCTGCCATGATTTTGGCCAAATTGGCCTCTTTCCTGGTGTGCAGGTCCAGTTCTATGGCCTGGATTGTTGCGATAAGGGAGTGGAAATCCATAGAATGGGCCTCTGGTCATGCAACCATTAGCTTATCTCTCACCTTAGGCACCAATCCAGCCAGAATTTGAGCCTTTAACATAAGATTGATGGGTGATACTGGCTGGGTGTTATCTTTGGTATTTGGACCTGGTTCAAACCCTGCATCTGTTACCCCTTGTTTTACCCTCCGCCAATAGACTGAATCGTCCTCATCTGAGCCCTGGTTTGCTGTCATAAACTGGAATGGGGACACAACACTATACATAGTGGGCATTTTGTTGTGAGCTTCTCATGTGTAGTTATTGCACACCTGGAAATGATGTAATCAGGTACATCTTCACCTACTGCAGCTCTGAGGATGCGTGCACATTCTTCTCTGCTCATCCCATAGCTCAGCTAATTGACTACCATTTTCTAATCTCCCTGATCTCTACTGTAGTAAAAAGGCACATGCCAGGTGTTTTGCCCAGGGTGTCCCTCATATTCCTGTACTCGGACTGGAAACACCCCGGAAGGTGGTTCAGCCTCAGTGGAAGGCCTCTGGGATGGTGGTGAATTAGTGTGAGGACTCATAGGGGATTAGAGTGGACCTGCCACTGTCACAGTTTCCTCCAGGCTGGCCAGAGATGGGTGTAGAGGCTCCACCTTCTGAGGACTGGCCATAGGCCTAGACACCGAGGCCACAGATTCGGGTTCAACCGATGGAGCCTGCCCTTTCAAATTGGCGTCTAGTTGCCAAAGTTTGGTAATGAGATGATTCTGGCTTCCACCAAACCCAACCCTGTGGACCTCCCATACTCTATACCTCAGCTGCTCCCCCAGGTAGCACCTGTAATTCCCCTCAGGGCCCTGTTGGAAGTCATCCCTTTCCAGGGCCTCTATGCATTCTAATTTGGATATGTCTATTATAGAGATACCTCTGGCTTTACATAAGGTGACCAAATTGAATTTTCCAAAGTGACAGTAAACTGATTTGTCAGAGGCATCTGTTGTGGATCCTGGATGTGGTGGTTGTAGAGACAGAGGAGCTGAGGCTGTTGAGATGACTAGAGTTGCTAGCAAATTTAAACTGGTTTGCAGCTCTGGCTGGTCCTTGTCATTATTGCTCTCTACAGTTTTGGCCGAATGGGAGTACGTGATTATGGACCTTAATGTCTGGGACTGCACTGCTGCTAAAGCTTGGTAGATTCCTGCAACTACAATTTGGCCTTCTCTAAAGACCCATGTGTTTGGAATCTGGAGTGGAACTCACAGATGAACTTTTTCCAGATCCAGACCTCAAATGTCCCTTCTTTAGGAATGGTCCATTCTAAACATGCACACCACTTGTGCCAATCCTTGAGGGGCTTAACAATCCCCCCTCCATATGTGGATTTCATGTGCTGCTGGACCATCCTGAACTCAGAAATGGAACCCTTCTGTTCCCTAGATTTCCCTGCACCCATACTTGAGCCTTGTCCAAGTAGATGCATCCACCTACAGAATCTACGTCCACCACGCAGACCACCGCCGATCCTTACCTGTTCGTCCTCTGAGTAGCCTAGGGTTCCAAGTACGAACCAAGGACACTAATCACCACAGTTCTCTCAGAGAAAAGAAGCAATGGCCTAGGGTCACAGACAGGTACAAACAACGGACACCTTCCTTATCCCTCTTGCTCAAATGGCTCAAAACAGCGCCCTGACCGCAGGATGAGTGCCCAATGCCTGGAGGGATGACAGAACAAAACTCAGGCGACAATAGATGAATCCGAGTAGCCTTGACCCACTCCTCACAAAAAGCTTATCAGTTCACTGTATTTTCACCCTATACAGTCTGACTTCACAGCACATAAAGCCCTTTTGGTCGCGACTAACAGGAAAGCAACTTTTTGTAAACAGACAGCAGCTATTTTACACTATCAGACTCCCATTGATGGAAAAGATATCTTCCAACCGAATCTACAGAGAATGTGTTGGTTGAGAATTTATAAACAGAAAAGAGGGCTAGCCAAGAGCAACGTAAAGAGTTTAGCAGGGTATATTTGATATTCGAGCCGTCTGATGTACCCTGCAGCAGTGTGATGACGTCATCACGCTGCTGTTAGATATTGGAGGAGCCGGGGAGAGACAGTTCTGCTCTCTCCAGCTCAGCCAAGCTTTACCTGGAGACCAGCGGTCTCTAGGCAAAGCATCGGACATCCGTTGTAATTACGGTCATGTCCGATAAGGCGGTTTTCGAGTGGGGTTGATTTGTCCCGCTCAAAAACAGCGGTGGGCGCAGATTACATGGGTCAGATAGATGACCCATATCTCCACATCTGTACCCTGCTTAAGTTTTAGACAGAGGGAAAGAATGGGTAAGCAAAAGTGATGAGAGATAAGGAAAATTAAGGAAGGAGGGATAAAGAGAGAGAAAAGGCAAGGGAAACAAGAAGGAGAATAAAAACAGTAACAGTTTGTTAGCAAATACCCTTATGTTGTAAACTATGCAACACTCTTTACCCACACAAAAGGACAATGTTATCGCACAATATCACAACACCAGGTAATGGTCTCTTCCTTAGGAAAACCCCCTGTCCTAGAGGAAGTAGCAGTCTGCAGGTAACAGCAGAGAGGTATATCAAAAATGCACATGGTCTAAACAAAATGGCATAGGTTCCCTCTGTTCAACACTCAACAAGTGCCAAAAACTTGGGCCCACAAACAAAAAAGGCATCGTAGTTCAGATTGTAGTAAAACTTTTTACTTGGTTTGCAATTCAGTTTGGTCGGATTGCTACCTAACCTCCAAACTGAAACTTTGTTACAATAAAAAGCCATACAATCCTCCTAAAGAAAAGATTTGCTCAAGGATGAGACCCACAGAGACACAATTTTAAAACACCACTTAGTAGACAGAAAAGGAACAAAAGGAAAAAACAAATCATTCTAATTCCCCACTAGATACTGTTTGGTCACCTCTGCCTGCTGCAGGATCACCCTACAACCACCAGGCATACACACTAACCCCCTCCACTGTTCTGAATTGGACCTCCTAACTAAGGGTTGCCAGCTGATATCTCAATTTCCATGATCTTTTGTCTTCCTGGCCAGTGGCACGCACCTAGCGATTGATCGGGAAGACCTCGTGTAGTGTGTGGTGATGATGCACAGTCCTTTAGAAATACAGTCACAGGAGTCGTTCTTAGGTTGGGTCCTGTATGCTGCCTGTCTCTAGATGGCAGGCCTAGTTTATTTATACACAAAGACAGCAGACGGTCTTACAATATGGTATGAGGTGATTGGTTGAAGGTTAGAATCTGGAACCTCATCTCATATACATGCATATGTAATGGTGGGGGAAGGTAGACTTTGACAAAGGCACTTTCTGAGGCAATACACATGCAAATGTTTTGAGTAAAACAAACACCTTAGTTCAACGCCCGAATTCCTCAACACCAGATTGAGCAATCTCATGTGGTATGATGCAGTCATACCAGATAAACGCAAACCACATGGGAATCAGAAAGATCAGACAATTGTGCAAAGGTCAGTTGTAAAGACGCAAACACCCGCATGGGTGTGACGACCATACGGTGAAATCACATTTAATTAAAATTTCAGAGGAATTCTACAAATAAATAACAACATTACAACAGGCAAAACCATCCAATATGGAAGTATCAAGTTGAGGCCTGTATCACACCTATCTGCTTTTAAAAAATATGCATTTTTTTCATTAATAGACATGTATTTTAATGTTACCAGTCCCATTGGATATAATGTGTGCTTTTGTGAAAGCTTAATATGATATGCAAATTTTCCAACATGTGCACGCATAGAGTAGCATTAACAACTAAAGCAATCCTAAAGCAAGCTTCTGTGTAGGGGTCACAACAACTAAGACTGGCCTGGCCCAGCTGGGGTCTTGAGCCTTGTCTTGACATATTGAGGTATAAGGCCTGCATGCAAGAGTTATTCTCAGAAAGAAACGAATGGGAAAGTAGTTTCAATCATGAAACATTTTTCAGGGTTCTTTATAATTCAGTGTTACTGCTGATAGACGTTTGAGAGCTTGGTGAGAGTACAGTTTTTCAGCTCATCTAAAGCTGGCCACACACAGGTAGATTGCCATGCAATTGATCGGCAATCAATAGCAGCATGGTGATGTCACCACGCTGTGATTGATTGCCGATCAATCGGACAGTAATCAATGTGCACCACATGGGCACATCAATTACTGTACCATGGGGAGCCGGTTTTTCCGGTCCCCCGAGTCTCTCCACAGCCTCAGAAGCAGACAGCTTCTTTAGCTGAAGAGAGCACTCCGTCTGCAGCCAGCTGCCCCCCTCCTCTGCCAGAGCTGGGTCCGTGCTGGCCACACCCCCTTCACACACACACAGAAGCTAGCTGTCAGCTGAGCTAGCTGTGTGGCTCAGCTGTTCTGTGTGTCAGCCTGTCCATTACATTGGATGGGGACAGCGCTGTCCCTATTCAATGCAATGAATTTCAACCAAGGTTTTCCAACATGTTGGAAACCTGTTTGGTCGAGTTCCTTCGAGCAGGATCGATGAATGGCTCAGATGAAGTAACAGATTAGAGGAACATTGGGTGCCGTGAGCGCGCACGCCGCCCGATGTTCCTCTAATCTGTTACTTCATCGAGTCGTGTGTGGTTAGCTTTAGGATGTCTTCTGTTTAAGATTGTCTGTTGAAGAATTGTATATAGCTGCTTTTTGACATTGTGTAATGACTTCCTACTTTTGATGGTACAGTTAGAAGTTCAGGGAACAGCCTTTATAGTAGACTGAGTATCCTACTATTGAGTAACTGTGACTCAGTTTTGATAAAAACATAGTGACTGTGACTCAATTTTCCTCTTTGAGGGCATGCTAAATGTCTTGTTTACAAGAATCACAGATTACTTCATCGCTCTTAGCATTATCTCATGCAATTCTTTACCCTTGATTATTTCTGTTTTCTCCAGTTCTGGCAAATGAAGTTTAGGCAGCTATTTAATTACTGTTGTAATTAAGACAAGGTTTGAAAAATGAAAATAGATTTCACAAAATTCATTTGTGTTCCACCACAACATTTAGCATTGTCAGACAAGCTACATCTATTCTGTTATCATGCAGGCAAGGATCAGATAAAATGGGTAATGTAAATTGGATACAAATAAAATAGTTTTAACAATAATGCTGTTTTCTGAGATCAATTCAGAATAAGTGGATACACCAGATATATTTCAATGATGTGAACGTGCCATTCTATTAAGACCAATTGTAATTTAATGCAAAAGGCCAAACTTAAAAGGTTGTGGAAGGATTTGTATTCCTTTTCTGTCTGTTCTGTTAAAAAACCAAAACTAATAAAACCAATACAAGGTGAATAGACTCTAAAGCTACCCATACAAGGTAGATTCTTGCTCGATTCTCAATCGTCATCATGCTGCAGCTGGTCGCTCAAATGATCGAAGCACACCCTTTGTGTGCCGGTGGTTATTTTGTATGGGGACCCTGGTCCCCATCCAAAGGAATGTGATTGGACAGAGAAAAATGGCCGATCTCTTGTGGATCAGTCGCTCCAGGTGGGCAGCTGCAATCCACGGGTGATTTTGCATTGGGCACACCAATTGACTGGCCGCAAAATCGCCTGCAGATCTATGTATTTAATGGGGGGCCTTACATTTACTTCCAGTAATATTTATTTAAAAATGTATTTCCTAGGGCTAGTCAGGTATTTGCCACTGTCAAATAATACGAGCATAGGAAATAAATTCAAATATAACATTCCAAGCCAAAAAAATATGTCTATAGCGCCACTTGCTTTGTCACAGGTTCCTGATATGGCATGTTACATAATGAAAAAGCTCAGATTTCTGTTTAGCTATTACATAATAAAAAATATAAATCTTTTTTATTATTAAGTTGTGTTTTTTTTTTAAAGAATTTTTTTTTATTTCATATCTTTTATATTGCTATACGAGTATGGGTTTAAACTTTCCTATTGTTTATCAAAAGTGTATGTCTAAGAACAAGACAGATTTTAAAACCAAAACATTGTCAAAAAACAAAAAATGCACGCACAATAATAATAAAAATAATAACAGAATGCATAACAAAAGACAAGTTGTTCAATTTCTTAAAAGACATCTGTTTACTAAATGCATATATTTTTTTAAATGAATAATGAAATGTGTACAGTATTCAACATCAGTTGTCCAGAGCTTAGACCTATGTATTTTGATGTGTAACTAAAGGAATAGTTTGAGTTATATGGAGGGTAGATATTGTACTTTAAAATGAATATATCTACAGGAAGATAATGCTATGGACTTCAGTAGGGTGATGTTGTTTTGGTGTTTGCGCTTTACATTAAATCTCCATTATAGAGAACACATATTGCTTTTAAAAACAAACTAGGTATTAGCCTACCAGGATAACCTGTCCAGACCAAGGCACCCTACAGATGAATAATCCTCTGCCACCAACAGTGAGAGAGTAAATGTATTTATATGGGAAATAAGAAGTGGTTTAGCATTGTACATGCTGTTGTTGATAACTGCTTTATTCTATCCAAATGCATCATATGCTCTAGGTGACATTGACTTGTCCTTTTTCCATGAACACAGGTGCCTCTTAAAAAATGTTCATCTTACCCACCTATCTTTGTTAACTTTTTAAATTCCGTTTTATTGTGATTTCTTTTATTATTTAAAGTTCTTTTATTATAAAGTTTTAAAACTGACCTTATTTTTACTCTTCTGTTTTTGAAATGTATTATTTTTACAATTTCATTTAGAAATATTTGTATTTTAGTAAGGTTACCATTCTTTATAATTTTTATCCCTCATACCCATGTAAACACAATTTCATTGTTTATTGTAAATGTTTAGAAATATATTATATTAACAAGGCTTTCTACTACTATTACATTACAACTTGTATTAATATTTCGTTTAAAATATTATCTTTATGAATCTTTCAGTCCATCTGCAGACCAAGTGTATGTGAATCACTTTGTATATTAAATCTGTTTTTCAGTCCTTGCTTTAATTGCAAGATATCAAGAGATTTGGAAGAGGTTTGTATGTATCATACATGGGGGTTTTCAAGGATAATTGATTATACCACAAAACCAATAATGATTCTTTTTATTGAAAAAAAGAGGATTTAAATATTTTATTTAATGACTTAAAAGACATAGAAACACCTCTCTCTACACCACGAACATGTCACAATGTTAACAATCACCTCACCCCTATTTTTTTTAGCATTTAGTTTTAGCAAGTTTTATTTTGTTTTCCAGTAATTCAAATACAAATACAAATGTACAAATATAAATCCAAACATGACTTGAAATTTCCCCTTAACCTCCCTGGCGGTTCACTGAGGTCCAGATTTCTGTACCAAAAGAGATACAGTGTTTTGCATAAAACATTTATCCAATCCCCAAAAAAAAAAGATAACAAATGCAAACTAATAAAAAAAAATTGTCATGTACCTTTAAATTGTAAAACTCCCCCCCCCCCGCCTCCGTGACCTCATGGTGCACGAGCGCCGATCCCGGAAATAGCTTTACCTTATATCTTTGAATCCAGGTCCCGCCTCCGTGACATAACTTGGCACGACATGGAAGGAGGAAGATGCTGGTGGGGACATCGCTGGATTTAGCAGCCTGCTCGGGTAAGCTCCTGCTGCGTGCCCGAAGCCAGTTCATTCAGACATAGCGCTAGGGAGGTTAACACGGAGTGAAGAATACATTCCAGTCCCAAACTTATTCCGAATAGGACGATCTACCATTCCAAAGACATGTCCATCATCTTTAATTTCCCCTTACTTCCCCATACCGGCACCATGTGAGAAGAAAAAAAAAACATTAAAGAAGAAAAACACACAACTGCTTATGTTACCATCTCTTAAGCCCCCCATACACCTTAAGATCGATCCATACAATCTCCATTAGATCTACCAACAATTGTGTAGTATAGTGGCCTCCCTGATAGAATACATAGTGATTGGAAGTGTTAGGAAGGTCCTCATATTACATGGTTTTGGTAGAACAAAATTTGATTGTACAGAAATTGTATGGAAAGATTGTAAGGTGTATGGGGGCCTTTAATCCCCCCAGCTTAGACAACTCAATGACGAGTTACCTCAAATTCATTCATATTTATAAACTCTTCCCATTTTAACCAAGTTTTCTTTAACCTCTCTTCTGAATTATGCAATGTCGCTGTCAGATCCTCCATATGATGGATTTCCACCATCCTGTCCATCCAGGCTGATAGGCTTGGAGGACTGGTTTGTTTCCATGCAAGTAGAATCCCTGCTCGAGCTGCATTTAGGAGGTGACAGGTAGTGATGAGCGACTAGGCAATATTCTAATTTGCGTAATTTCGCGAATATCCGCCATAATATTCGATTCCAATCTCGAATATCCGCACTTGTGGACATGAATTGCGATCACATATGCACAATGCATGCAAGTCAATGGAGCTCGGATATTCGTCTGGGAGAATATCCGTCATTTCCATTTTAAAAAATCGCATCGTGATTATATAATCGTGATCCATTACAATGAATGGGATCGCAATAAATCGCGTAAAAATCATGATCGTGTCAGAATGGCAAAATAGCGATATTCGAACTAAATATTCGAAAATCGAACATTCGAGCTCAACACTAGTGACAGGTCAAAGATCTTTTATACCATTTGGGAGGCATGTTGTTACAGTGTAATAGGTATGTTTCCAGCTTATCACCCATGTCTAAGCCTGTGACTTACTTTATCACACTCCCAAAATACATGTTAGAGTGTACCTTTTTCTTTTTCACACCTCAAGCATTTATCTGGAATCGTACTATGCATTTCTTGAAGTTGAGCTGGAGTCCTGTCACAATTTTGAAACCCATTTCCTGAATTTTCGAGGCAATTGATGTACCATAGGAGAAAGTATAAATCCTCCTCTACTCATCTGCATTCAGCGCACTCCCAATATTTCTTTACCACTTCTTAGTAAATGAGATCTGTTCTTCCCCTGAGTCTATTTTAGCCCCATATGTCATAGAAATCGCATGTCTAACTGGGGAGGCCTCCTTACATATTTTTTCGAACGAAATGGGGGGTCTGTAGTGATCTGACCTCACCCCTATTACATCATAGGGTATAGCCTTGTCCATGAATCTCCTCTGAAATGAAAGGGGGCTTATCACATCAGTGCTCCCCATCCATTCCTTACAGATGGAGGATCAAACATATCAAATGGACAAACAAATAGATGCAGGTGACTGACCCTTATATATAGGAAGCTATAAGTGTTTCCTTTGAGGTGGGGACTGAAGGTGAGCATTTACTGCTGGGTGCTAATAAAGTCAACCTATTGCTTTTCGCTAAAAGCTCATTAATAATATTTATTAGAAAGTTTACTATATTTAAATCCTCTGATTTTGGTGAAGAGTGCATTAAAGAGTGCATTCTTTTTAATTGCGTCTGTAAATATTGTCTTACAATTTATTACAACTTACTTAAAACTTATACTTTTCAGGCATAAATATGGTTGTTTAACCTCCCTAGCAGTTGTGACGAGTCCAGCTCGTCCAGTGCTGACATGCTGAAAGTG
>CM070043.1:17896397-17910030 GCA_036250615.1 Ptychadena robeensis | reverse complement strand
AATGATCAACTGCGGGAAAGAGGAAGGGAAAGGGAAAAAAGGAGTGGGAAGAGAAGAACGAAGAGAGGGGGGGGAAGAGGGGGGGAGGGGAAAGAAAAGAGAAGAACCGAAGAGAGAAGGACTAACGAGGGGGGGGGGGGAGACGAGAGAAGGCCCAGAAGGAGGGAGAAGGGGAAGAGAGGGGGGAAAAAGGGAAAAGGGGAGAAAAAGAAGGTTAAGGACCCAACCCCCCACCCTGCACACCAAGACACCAGGCAGCACCTCCTCAACGACACGGGTGATAAAACACGGGAGGAGAAAAAGGAGGAGAAAGAAAAAAAAGAAATACCGCCTAGAATAAAGAACATAGGGACAATAAAAGAGACTAAGAACGTTCAGAAATTATTAATTGTCAGTCAAAAGTTGGAATGTGTAAGAGAGCTGCTTACCGTTGGCATACTGTCTGGTATCAACAGATGGCAGGTGGGGCCTGGCAAGTCAGAAGCCGTCTCCAACTCCCACCCTATCACGCGCAGCCATACTTATAACCCCTTGATTACCATGCACCTGCTGGGGAATAACCAAGGGAGGGGGGGGGGCGAAGAGGGGGGGATATATATATATATATATATATATATATATATATATATATATATAAATACATCAGCACCTCATCTGTGCATAACTCACAGAAATGCCTAGCCAGACATGTCTGAAAGTTTCTATACTAGACATTTTAAAGATATATACACATATTTACACCTACAATAAAGTCATATTTTACAGTTTCAGTAATTTAAAGTATTTAAAGTAATAAAAAATATTTTACAGAGGATATACAGTTGTGTTCAAAATTATTCCACCCCCACTGAAATTGAGTGTTTTGGCCATTTTGACATTGATTTTGATCATTTCAGTCATCTTGTTTACAATTAAATTTAAAGAGGCACTTGTAAGTCAGACAAATATAACATAACATAACATTAATAATGAAATAACCACAAATGTCTTTTCTGTGCTCACATCATTATCAGTTTTATTCAACCCCCAAGTGACATTCATTCTTAGTACTTAGTACAACATCCTTTTCCAGTTATAACAGCTTTTAAATGTGAAGCATAGTTTGACACAAGTGTCTTGCCGCGATCTACGGGTATCTTAGCCCATTCTTCATGGGCAAAAGCCTCCAGTTCAGTCACATTCTTAGGCTTGCATGCTGCAACTTCTTTAATCAAGTCCCACTAGAGGTTCTCAATCGAATTTAAGTCTGGTGACTGCGATGGCCACTCTGCAACCATGCTCTAGTGGACTTGGAGGTATGCTTGGGATCATTGTCCTGTTGAAAGGTCCAATGTCTCCCAAGCCTCAGGTTTGTGACAGACTGCATCACATTTCCTTCCCATATCTCCTGGTACTGAAGAGAATTCATGGTACCTTGCACACGCTGAAGCTTCCCTGTACCTGCAGAAGCAAAACAGCCCCAAAGCAGGATTGACCCCCCACCATGCTTCACAGTAGGCAAGGTGTTATTTTCTTCATAGGCCTTGTTATTCCTCCTCCAAACATAGCGTTGATCCATCCATCCGTTGATTGACTTGTGACAAGCTATGCTTCACGTTTAAAAGCTGTTATAACTGGAAAAGAATGTTGTACTAAGAATGAATGTCACTTGGGGGTTGAATAAAACTGATGATGTGAGCACAGAAAAGACATTTGTGGTTATTAATTAATTAATAAATTATTATTAATGTTATGTTATATTTGTCTGACTTACAAGTGCCTCTTTGATTTAATTGTAAACAAGATGACTGAAATGATCAAAATCAATGTCAAAATGGCCAAAACACTCAATTTTATTGGGGGTTGTATAATTTTGAACACAGCTGTATACTAACAATTTGTACCCTGAAGCCAAACCCTACATTAGAGGGTTTATAAGTGAAAAAAATGTGTCTATGTGTCAAACATAATCCCACTCCCTATACAAATCTAATGGGATACGTTTTCACCATTGTAAACCCAGCTAAAACTTGCTATACTGCAGTTAATTAACCTCCTGAGAGATGGTTAAAGGTAACAAACAAGTAAGCACATTTTGTAGGCTTGGGCACTCATTTTTCTTAGTAGCTTTTAGCACTGTGCATTTGTAAATGCAGCCAGTCAGGACCTTCTCATGATTCAAGTTGAGATTGCTTTGCAAACCAAAGAGCAGGGTACACATAGATATGGGCCAGATCAATGGCCGATTCGAGCGCCGCGCGGGCTCACAGCCATCTATCTGGCCCATATCATATGCGGCCATCCCAGTTTTCCAGCGGGACCAATCAATCTCGTTTAAAAACAGGGATATCTGACATATAAGTCATCACGCTGCTGCAGGCAATATCAGACGGCTCCTATATCGAGCCGTCTGTTCCCTGCTTTAGTGTTCATGTTGCTGGATCTAAAATAAGGTATGTAATTGAAATAGAAAAGCTTCATATAAAAAAACCTTAGCATGTTGAGAATGAGGGAGGAACCAGGCAAACAAAGAGTATAAGCAGATATTGAGCTTTAGGCAAACCTGGTTCGGCCCTTTTTGTAAGTTACAAGTTGCAATACTTATATAAATGAATATATATGAATGTGTAAATAGTTTTATTTTCCAAAGAAGTCACTGTAGCATCACTGTATGGAAGTGTGCAAGATGTCTCTACAAGAATACAAGAAAAATACAATAATTTGCACTTATTAAACATAATCAAATGTCTCGTTTGTGAATTAAAAAAAAAAGATCTGTGTTTACTATCCATCAGGCTTCCTGATTTGCAGATAGATGTCTTTTCAAATGCATCTTGGCCAATTTGTGGCAGAAAAACCAGGCTAATAGACCTATGTCCTCTGAACAAAAAGCTCGCCCATTGATAGCACAGGAGACTGCAACCATGTGTGACCCACTACAGTCACCACATACCATTGTAATTTGCTAATTGAGAAGCAGCTGCTCTACTGTAAAACCCAGTTATGAATCTATCTGTTCAACAATATGTCAGAATTGCTTTGCCAATCATATTTTGGCTCCAGACATTACCCCTCCTGTAGACAGTAGTCAGACGGTGTAAAAACTTGGCATCTACATTGGTTATCTCATGTTCGGAAATTAGCCAGACAATTTATTATACTCATATTTCCTGCGATGTTCTGCGTTTAGGTCATTTACATAACCCCCCCACCGCCGCCACCACAGTTCACACACATATAGTTTTTTCGTCCTTCCTCCTTTTTCTGAGAGAGAGATAGAGGGAATTTTAGAGACCACAAGGCCTGAAAAGTTAATCCACTCTCATCTCCAAAAAGCAGCCCAAAAAACAAAGTGGCCTAGTTATTGAAGACATGCAATAAAGCATTGTGTGAATAGAGATGCTGTGGTATTCATCATTCTGGGTCTTGAAGAGCATAGATGTAACGACACAGGAGACAACCAAGGCGACGGACGCAGCTGGGGTTGGTTTAAAACTTAACCCATTTTATTCTGACATGAAGATGCATCAGAAGACAATTACCGAAAGGAAAAGGAAAGACACTACAATTAAGTTGGCAATTAAGTTAATGCTGATTATATATAGTCTAACAAAAGATTGTATTTATTTGGGGGAAACAAGGCACTTTTGCAGAAAATATATTTTAACATTTCCCTGTTTTATCCAGAACATTATTTAAAAAAATGTAATATGCATACACTTTGATTTTTTGTAGATTCCTTTTATATTTAAGTCTTTTTCAGTTTGTGTATTTCCTTAAGATTCTACCTGTAGCTGTGTGTGGTTCCTTTGCATCATGTATAAAGTCATTTATCACTCTCATGCTGACCCTGTGGACCAAATCTAAAAGCCTTGGCACCGTATCACATCTTTAAACTTTAAATGAAATCCATAATCTTTTTCTTTTTGGAGAGTTATGTCTGAAAGGTTTTTGGTCAGTTTTAAGCATTGTTCATGAATCACATATAAAGGTTTTATTACAGAGGTCAGAGAGCGCCGATGAACCAGAATAATGTAGCAGGCTCATGCCTGAGCTCAGGATTTAAATTCATTAAAATCTGACAACCAACAGCACTTGCTACTTGCTATGTTTTTGTGACTGTGACCCCGAACAAATCATTCCAGCTCTGAGTGCTGGAGAACGTCGTAAAACAAAAAAAGGGCAAATGCGTATTACTAAGCACATAAAACTATATTAAGGAAAGCAGGGGAGTGTTTAGAAGGAACACACAGTCCACTAAATGTAAACCTTAAGAGCTGGATGTACATAACTAACCACAGTGCCTAAAAACAGATTTATTGCAAATATACTGTAATGAACAACAAGTGCTTTCTCTGTTCAGAAACTCTGTTTTATTGGGATAGCAACTTCAAACTGTTGACCACTTTGCAGTAATTAACTATGATCTTGGTCAACCTCCCACAATCCATCAATAAGTTCAGTTCACAAAAGCACAATATTTGCAATGTTTACAAGAGATGGTCGATTTTTTTCTACTAGCTGTCTTTGTGAGTGAATCGAAAAGTTCCTGAACATAGTACTCTCACTATCACCACTACACAGTATTATCACACAAATGTATGATACCATATTTGGGGCCTTGCAATTCTCACAGTTCACCTAGTTGAATTGTCCACCAAAAATTATCCAATTTAATGTTTAATATTTGTTTTATTCCATATTTTAGCAGTTGATTTGTTTAGAAATTAAACAATGGTTACCATTGCAGAACTTGCAGTAAATACTTATGTTTCCAGTAACACTCTGGTTTTCTAATGTGTAAAGGAGAAAAATGTAGGTAATTTTTGATGAAACAGTAATTGCTTAGGGCTCCCATACTTCTTTAGATCACTCCATACAATTTCCTTTAAATCTACCAACAACTATGTAGCATAGTAGCCTCCCTGATAGAATACATAGTGATAGGAAGTTTTAGAAAGGACCTCATTAGTGATAACAAGCATCAAAGTGTTGTGTTCGGGTGCTCAATCCAAACGCATTGCAATATTCATGTGTTCTAATGAACATCCGAGCATAATGGAAGTAAATGGGAGACAACCAGGCACCCCTACTCAGATGAGGGGAAGGTGTCTGGTCCATGGGAAAAGTTTAGAAAGTGGTAGAAAGTGATCAGGAACTGCATAGGGACCATGTATGGATGCATCTTGGACTCACAAGTCCTGGGAACCATTTTCTCCTAGTTGTACGCCACTTTTACACACTAACAAAAACACTCCTAACCCCCACCCCAAAAAAAGGAATTGTACGGCAGTGCCAGAAGTTGAGCTGAGGCTCTAAAACATCATGCAGCAATGGCGCTATAAAACATTGTTTGGCAGTGCCAGAAGTTGAGCTGATGCTTTAAAGCATTATACGGCAGTGCCAGGAGTTGAGCTGGTGCTTTAAAGCATTATACGGGAGTGCATGGTGTAAAGCTAGCACTCTAAAACATTATGCGGCAGTGCCAGAGGTTGAGCCTAAACATTGGATGGTATAGTGGAGAAATAAGGAGCAATCCAGGCCTTGTACAGTTTTACCTGAGTCAACCTGTCAGTATTGTCAGTGGACAAACGGATATGCTTATCTGTTATAATGTCACCAGCAGCACTGAATACACGCTCAGATAAAATGCTTGTGGCAGGGCAGGCCAGCATCTCCAAGGCGTAGAGCGCAAGTTTGTGCCACATATTCAGCTTGGACACCCAGTAGTTATGTGACACTGAGGGATCATTTAAAATGGTGACATGGTCTGCAATGAATTCCTTCTCCATCTTCCAAAATCTGTCTCTCCTTGTAACACTGGGCCATCCTTTCGGGGGAGATTGCTGGCGGGGTGTCATAAAAGTGTCCGATGTCTTGGATAATGTTGCCCTGCCCTTGTTATAACTGCAAAGCGTTCCCTTTGTCTCCCTTCCTTGGTTGCCAAAAGATGTACAGACTGTGCCAGCCGGGTTGTCAGACGGAAAACTTTGCAGCAATCTATCCAGTGATGAAAAGTTATATTTGTAGCGGGGGTCGAGCAGGGTGAACACCCTGTAATATGTATTATTTAAAATACGTACAATGCGTGGGAAAGGCAGCCTAACATAAACTCAGCCATGTGCGGAAGAGTACCAACAGGAAAGATGTCGAAGTCAACATCTGGATGACTCTCCATCTCCTCCTCTTCTCATCCACGCTGAAGTGACATGGGTACTACTACCCTCTGTAGTACAGTCTCCAGCAGCTTATCCTCCTCCTTTGCCACATTCAGAACGTGCTCCTGAATTGTGATAAGAGACACAGCAATGGGATGGTAACACTTTATCACCACTAACCATCTTTGTGGATTCATCAAAGTTTTTTAAACTTTCACATAGGTCCGCCGTTCTCAAATTCATGGAGGGCTCCTCAGACTTTCTTTATCAAAGCTGGAAAGACAAGGGCCCAAGGGGCGAAGCCTGCAGACATGGCATTTTGACAGGGGTGTCACCCAGGTTATTCCGGCAAGGGCAAGACTTCATCATTTCACAAATACCTGGGCACAATGAATAACAGGCTAATGGGTCTTGAACATCAAATTGCATGGCTATCGGATAGAGTTTGCAGGCAGGCCTCCAGCTGGAAGATTTGTTTGGACCAGGATGCCGGCTTAAACTGTACAAGCAGATTTTTTGCGGACTTATGTCTCAGAGCTGCAGCTAGCAGGCACCTGTTCCAAAGCCAGAAGAAGGGGCACGGGTCTATTCCCCAATTTTCCTCGTCAGAAAGGCTTCAGGCAAGTTCAGGCCGGTTCTAGATCTGTAGTTTCTTAATACTATCATCCGAGTTTCGGCTTTCCGCATGGAGTCTATCAACACAATAATCTCGGTTGTAAGAGTTGGAGACTAAATAGCAACCATCGACCTAGCAGATGCCTATCTCCATGTGCCCATCTGTCCATCCCATCACCGGTTTCTAAGAATTGCAGTTGGCCAGGCTTCAGACCTGTCAAGTCTCCCGTTTTGGCCGTGAAAGTCACGTTTTTATGTGGATTTCCCGGCCAAATCCCGATTTCAAGAAATCCCGGATTTTTCCTGGATTCTTGAAATCGAGTTGATTAGCAGGGAGAGGGCGTTACTCCAACCGCGCTGCGCACATTATCAGCACAAGCGCGGTGGAACATAAGCAGGGAGAGTAACACCCTCTCCCTGCTAGATCAGCTGAAAGACTGGCAGACGCCGGGTGTGACGTCACTTCCGGTGCGTGGAACGCGGAAGAACCACAACCCATATACCGGAAGTGACATCACTGACGTCATTTCCTGTACGTCCCCCGGTTTTTAAATAGTAAAACTTGACTTGTATGCCAGTTTGTGTGCCTCCCGTTTGGCCTGAGTACAGCTCCCAGAACATTGTCCAAAACGCTAGCAATGGTGATTGCTTTGATTTGACTATGGGGGTTGCCGTATTGATCTGCTCATTCTAGGTGTCAGAGACAGAGTAGAGGTTGACCGAGCATGTAAGTATAACAGTGGATCGTTTGTGTTACTCCTCACGGCGGTGGCATCAGCCAGACAGGTTTTAGAACTGTGTGCCGCCTGCATCTTTTTTCCAGACAAAGTGGTTTTGAGGCCGGTTCTATTATTTCTCAAAAAGTCCTTACGCCTTCTCACTTGTATTGGAATACAGTGTTCAACTCCTTTACCACCCAGGGAGGCACCCAGGACGGCTTGGACAAAGCTGGACTTGCGGATCCTTCTCCGGTTGTACATTGACAGAACAAAGGACTTTTGGAAGGCAGATAAGTTGTTTGTATATCCTACAGAGCCACGCAAAGGTTAGCCAATCCCACCAAGAAGAGTGTCGGCCTGGGTGGTCAAGACGATCCATCTGGCTTATTCTGCTATGGGGCTTCAACCTTTTTTGGAAATCCGAGCTCATTCCACTAGGGCAGTGGTGGCCAACTGAGTTGATATGGAGGGCCACAAGTACGGCCCTCAGCATCACTTGGGCCACACATAACTTTTTCAATCTATACTGACTTATCAAAGCAAGTTATTATGCAACGATGACAGTAGGCAGAGCTAGAAGACATTATTTTTAAATAACAAAACTTGATTTAAATTATTCTTCAAGCATTAGGGAAGATTGTAGTATGGTGACGCACATTTTTATACATCGTCATAGGTAATGTGACGCATAGATATCATCAAAGCCTTTGATGATATCTATGGGGCACATGACCTTTGATTCAAAGATTATATGCCCCTATTCTGCTGATCCAGAGGAGATCTGGGTTGCTGATTGGCTTTAAGGTATACGTATAACATAAAATTAGTTCCTCTCCTCTTCCAGCTTTAAGAAGATCCCGGACATCAGGGGATCGATGGGCTGGTGAGTTTCTATGCCCTATGCAATAGAAGGTCTGGGGAGCCACAAGTGGAGGACCAAGGGGGGCTGCCGAGGAACACCCAAAGGGCCGCATGTGGCCCCCGGGCTGCAGGTTGGGCACCTGGCCACTAGGGGAATGGCAGCGTCATGGGCTTCCATGGTGAAGATACCAGCTGAGGTGGTGTGGCAAGCGGCTAGTTGGGCATCGGAAAACACGTTTACTTTTCTTTGTCTAGGTGTATTTCTTCCCTCCCTAAGTGTGGCTTGCTAAGTCCCGTGGTGGGCTGACAGGAATACAGAAGATTTTTTTTTACAGAAGAGAATACAGAAGGGCTGTCCTAGGGGGTCATGGGGGCGGAGACGACCCGTGGTGGGCTGACATTAGGTGATGGCCAGGAAAGGAAAATTACAGGTAAGTAGTGGTAACATTTTTCCATATTTTGGAATTTTCCAAATTTTTAAAGAGGCCTAGAAATATGACGGAAAATTCCCAAAACCTTGTATTATGTTTTCTGGAATTTGAAAAGACCTAGAAATTATTGCCTTTTTATTTAATGTAGATG
Organism: Ptychadena robeensis; assembly: GCA_036250615.1. Classification (NCBI taxonomy): domain Eukaryota; kingdom Metazoa; phylum Chordata; class Amphibia; order Anura; family Ptychadenidae; genus Ptychadena; species Ptychadena robeensis. The sequence goes on along the minus strand of CM070043.1, from coordinate 17,901,116 downwards.
TGCAACTATATGTCCCCAATACACAAAAGTGCCCTGACGATTATACACAAAAGTGTGATGAGGGTTATAAGTCCCCAATACACAAAAATGCGATGAGGGTTATAAGTCCCTAATACACAAAAGTGCCCTGGTAATAGTGGCCCTATTACTCTAAGTAGTTCTTAAAGGGACATTTGGGTTGAAATTTTGAATTTTTAGATGAAAATCACATGCTCTGCGCATCCAATGACTGTAATTTCAGCAGCTAAAATTGCTGCTAGCATTACAGTGTGGGCAGCAGTTAGCTTCCCATCCATTGGATGTCTCCGACCCGCAAAATGTGCGGGGTGAAGATACTAACATTGTGCACAAGCACACAGGGCGCTTGTCGAGTGCAGCAATATTCGTGCCGAACCACTGTTCTGCTGGCTCAACACTAGTCCTCATGTTACATGGTTTTGGTAGATCAAAAGTGGATTGTACAGAATTGCATTGTAAGATTGTAAGGTGTATGGAGGCCTTTATTCATATACAGAATTATGGTATGTTATGAAATGATGCAACTCTATGTCGATATTAAAAAGGTTTAATAGAGTTGTTGTAAATGTTTATATTTACATTTTGTGCAGTGCTTGGACTTCAGACCTCAGATCCAATCAGTGCAGTTCCATCTGCCCCTCTTCGCACAAGATCTTGGTCCCCATTGGCTATTTTACTGTCAACTGTAGTTTGCTATATGATCCACAGACTTTACACCTGGACAATCTGTTCTGTTTCAAATGAATTTTATTAAAGCTTTCATATAGCATACAATATGTAACATAGCAAAGTAAATCACCACATTCATTGGTAATCATCATATCTTTTCTTATGTTTGCATCTAAATATCTCAACTTACTAATTCACACAGAAAATTTTATTCACATTACATCAAATTATTATTCATTATTATTTCCTTTGGATCCAGTGAATTTGTTAGTTCTTACATTAGTTCTACATTACTTCTTGATGATCCATCCAAACATGTCTGTAATGCAGATTGGATCCTGTCCCCGAGTTTAAAGCTCAACTCCAGGATCAGCAAAAACCTCACACTGCAGTAAGGCTAGTAATCACCACACTGCAAAGTTTAAATGCTCATTAAATGTATTGGTAATTATATCTACTTTTTTTTTTTAAACTCAAATGAAAAAAACACACATTAAACAGACGCAATACTCACCTGTCAGCAGTTCAGATACTGAAAAACTGCTACACAAAAAAAATCCACAGCATACTTACATTCTTTACGTTTAGTTTTCATGCTGGCATCTTGGCTCCTGGAGAAGTGAAGCTGCTTCCACCTTCACTGCCCTTGTAGAGGGGGGAATCAGCTGCTGACCAGTTCAAAGTCAAGTAAAAATTTCAAAAATTTCAATTTCGACTTTAAATTTGAACTTAATTTATGTGAAAACTCTAGAGAATTTGGAACTGGAAGCTTTTAGATAATGGTTTACCTAACTAACTAATAGTGGCATTTTACTCTGGGCCATCAATTAGCATGATAGACAGCCCCCTTCTTCAGAAATGTTCCTAATGACAACATTGATGATTCTTGGTTCTTGATTTTTCACTAAATTTCCTACCTTCTCTCCCTTATCTTCTTTAAGCCCTCTGTTTCCACTCTGCCGATGTGCCCCACCTGATTTCTTATCTCTACAGTCGCCTCAATATCGAATCAATTATTAGTGGAATTATTATTATTGTGAAAAAGAACACCACAATGACAGACACCACTTATATATCACCAAAATCTGAATGTAAAAACTACAACACAGCACAAAGCACAATGAAATATCTTATTTCCTATAATACAATATGCAATGTTTTATTAAAGTGCATATTACTATACCAGAACAACACTTTCAAAACCTCTGCTTCCTGGCTTTTTTGGAAGCAAAGTCAGCAATAATGTCATCATATGAGAGCTACTTGCCACTTATGCTACTTATGGCAACATCATGAAAAATATGAACTTTTCCAAATTTTGTACCATTACAGCCACAAACATGAATCAATTTTATTTTAATTCCACGTGAAAGACCAATACAAAGTGGTGTACACATGAGAAGTGGAATGAAAATCATACATAATTCAATTTTTTTTTTACAAATAAATAACTGCAAAGTGGAGTGTGTGAAATTATTCAGCCCCCTTTGGTCTGAATGCAGTCAGTTGCCCATAGACATTGCCTGACGAGTGCTAATGACTAAATAGAATGCACCTGTGTGTAATCTAATGTCAGAACAAATAGAGCTGCTCTGTGACGGCCTCAGAGGTTGTCAGACAGGTCAGGGATAAACTTATTGAGAAATGTAAAGCAGGTCAGGGATAAAGTTATTGAGAAATGTAAAGCAGGCTATGGCACAACTGTAAACCTACAGTATGGCACAACTGTAAACCTACCAAGACAAGGCCGTCCACCTAAACTCACAGGCCGAACAAGTAGAGCGCTGATCAGAAATGCAGTCAAGAGGCCCATGGTAACTCTGGACGAGCAACAGAGATCTACAGCTCAGGTGGGGGAATCTGTCCATAGGACAACTATTAGTCGTGCACTGCACAAAGTTGGCCTTTATGGAATAGTGGCAAGAAGAAAGCCACTGTTAACAGAAAAGCATAAGAAGTCCTGTTTGCCACAAGCCATATGGGGGACACGGCAAACATGTGGAAGAAGGTGCTCTGGTCAGATGAGACCAAAATTGAACTTTTTGGCCAAAATGCAAAACGCTATGTGTGGCAGAAAACTAACACTGCACACCACTCTGAACACACCATCCCCACTGTCAAATATGGTGGCGGCAGCATCATGCTCTGGGGTGCTTCTCTTCAGCAGGGACAGGGAAGCTGGTCAAAGTTGATGGGAAGATGGATGGAGCCAAATACAGGGCAATCTTGGAAGAAAACCTCTTGGAGTCTGCAAAAGATTTGAGACTGGGGCGGAGGTTCCTCTTCCAGCAGGACAGCGACCCTAAACATAAAGCTAGGGCATCAATGGAATGGTTTAAAACATAAATCCATATCCATGTGTTAGAATGGCCCACTCAAAGTCCTGATCTAAATCCAATCAAGAATCTGTGGCAAGATCTGAAAGCTGCTGTTCACAAATGCTGTCCATCTAATCTGACTGAGCTGGAGCTGTTTTGCAAAAAGAATGGGCAAGGATTTCAGTCTCTAGATGTGCAAAGCTGGTAGAGACATACCCTAAAAGACTGGCAGCTGTAATTGCAGCAAAAGGCGGTTCTACAAACTATTGACTCAGGGGGCTGAATAATTACGCACACCCCACTTTGCAGTTATTTATTTGTAAAAAAAAATTGAATTAAGTAGGATATTCCAATAAAATTGAGTCATGTTTGTGGCTGTAATGTGACATAATGTGGAAAATTCAAGGGGACCGAATACTTTTGCAAGCCACTGTATATATAGATTCGCTCAATGGGCACTACAGCTGATTGCGACCCACAAGAAATCCCCCTCCTGAGACTAACATCAACAAAGAGACAACCTGTGTACAAAGACCCACAAGAGGTCCCCCTCCTAAAACAAACCCACACAGAAGGACAAACTGATGTGATGAAAGGGGGAAGGAAAGAATGCAGAAAATCCCTGGACCACTCCGACATCTCAAGACACCAGAGAACAGTATCGTAAAGATCGCCATTGGACCGAACCCAGGAGACCTAATGATTAATAACCTAGTTTATATTGTCAACACCAAGTGAAAATGGAGCCAGAACAAGAAGGGGGGAAGACCCTCATGATGACCTCTGGGTTTCTGGTGGGTCCAGGCAGATGTGTGGGATTGAGACAAGGCCATTAGGATATATGCAATCCCCCAAAACAGAGGATCAAGGTACATTAGGCGCCGCCTGGGACGAACAAGTCCCCACCCTATGTATCAGCAAGTGTAACATATAGGGATTCTCATTAGGTGTGACGTCATACACACATGCAAACTGGGGGATGTCGCCAATTCCCCAATCTCCCTAGTGAGCTATATCCTGCAATATCCCAGCTGTCTAGCAATCCAATTGCCCTGCCCAACACAAGGTCTGGTGCCCTCACCCATCCAGAAAAGGTGCAAAGACATCTGGCTGCAAGGCCACAGAAAGTGTACTATTCCTAGCGGCCTCTTTGACTAGCAGGGAGGTGTGATGGAGGGCCTAGTGGAACACTGCTGCCGCAGAGAGTGATGGTCTGCAGGGGGTCCAGCCAAGGAGGTGATCCTGACATAACCCGGTACGTGACTCAACATAGAGCAGTGCCAACCCATTGCATGCACTTGATAGCAGGCTAGGACTGCAGACTCAGACAGGCTCTCTTTGCCCCAATTAAGGGGGAAACAATACTTCTTAAAATAACAGTAAATGCCCCATGTTAGGTGATAGTATAAATAATATTATACAACAATTTTTTTGCAATCGCCACTTATAAGGGTTAGTTATTTAAGGAAGGTTAACCACAACCAGTGGAGATTTTTCATATGGGCAACATGGGCAATTGGCCATTGCAGCATCTAGGTGCCCGCCCATGCTGCCTGACATCTTTCTGGGGGTGTACATCCATCATTGTTATCCCCTACATAAGGATTAGTGATGGACCGAACTGTTCGCCGGCGAACTATCCGCGGCAAACATAGCATGTTCGCGTTCGCGCTATTACGCGAACATATGGCGAGTTCGACCCGCCCCCTATCTT
>CM070043.1:17870776-17881154 GCA_036250615.1 Ptychadena robeensis | reverse complement strand
CCCTAGCTAATGGTTCCCTATGCAGCAGCAGCAGCTCTCTGTTCTAACTCTCTCCTTCTCTAGCAGAATGTGTAATGGCGTCCTGTACTTGATATGTTATAGGAGGTGTGATGGTCCGTGAGGTGGGGGGTGCTTATTGGCTGGATTATGTCTGCTGACTGTGACTCACAGGGGTCAAAGTTTCACCAATGTTAAAAGATAGGGGGCGGGTCGAACTCGCCATATGTTCAATCCATACAATCCCCATTAGATCTACAAACAACTGTGTAGTATAGTGGCCTCCCTGATAGAATACATAGTGATTGGAAGGATTAGAAAGATCCTTATATTACATGGTAATGTAGCAGTTTAGCAGTCGGGACTGGGAGATGGGTCAGAGTTGAGGGAAAGATGTATGGTGCTAAATACAGGAAAATTTGATTTGAGGCTAGGACGGAGGTTCAACTTCCAGCAGGACAATTACCCCAAATACACTGCTAAAGCAACACTTGAGTGGTTTAGGATAACCACGTAAATGTGTTGGAATGGCCAAGTCAAACCCCTCAATCCAATAGAAAATCTGTGGTCAGATTTAATGATTGCTGTTCACAAGTTCCAACCCTCTAACTTGAAGAAGCTGGAGCAGTTTTGAAGGAGCAATGGACAAAAATCCCAGTAGTAAGGTGTGTCAAGCTCATAAAGGCTTATCCAAAGTGACTTGGAGCTGTGATTGCCGCAAAAGGTGGCTCTGCAAAGTATTGACTTTAGGGGGGTGAATAGTTATGCACATTTACTTTTTCTGTTATTTTGTCCTATTTATTGTTTGCTCCACAATAAATAAATAAAAACACATTGAAAGGTGTGGGCATGTTATGTAAATTATATGATGCAATTTCTCAAACAATCCAAGTTAATTCCAAGTTGTGAGGCACCAAAAATACAAAGTCATATATTGGGACATTTCTCCAAATCCTTGAACTGAGGTGTTCCTTTTACTTCAAATCCACATGTGTATAAAAGAATGGGACATTCTCAGGATGTTAGTGAATTTCATCATTAAAATTCATCTGCAAACTATTGAGAGCTTCATTGGGTTTATATGGCCAAGCAGTTGCTATGAAGAAAAGTGGTTCCTTTGAAAAGATCATTTTAAACAATATTGTGGGAACAGTTTGGAGGGGCCCTTCCTGTTCCAATATGACTGCCCATCAGTGCTTAAAGCAAGGTTCATAAAGACATGGATGAGTGAGTTTGGGGTGGATGATGTTGATTAGCATACACAGTACCCAACCTGACCCTACAACTTTAACATGAATTTAGAGTGAAGATGTGTGGCCCTCATCAGTGCTTAATCTCACAAATCCTGACTGATAATCAATTCCCATGTAGAGATGGTTGAATTTTTCTTGCTAACTTTGTGAGCTGATTGCAAAGCCTTTTGAAAATGGTATCATCACCAAAATTGCTGCAGATGTAGAAAAGGGTTGTGGGAATATTTAAATTAACTTCAAAAACAAAGTAGGAATTCCGATTTTTGACATTTTGACTTGACTTTGAACTTAATTTGTGCAAAAACTATTTGTGTTAGAGACAAACTTTCTTTTTGTAGCCCCCAACCCTTCTCTACATCTCCAGCAAGTTTGGTGATGATACCATGTTCAGTGGCTTTGCAATTAACTCGAAATCGACGAAATGGTCGATTTTTAATTCGACTATCTCTATAAAATCCAATAAACACACTTCTAAACTGAATGCAAATCCCAAGAAGATTTGAGGCTGTTATAGCTGCAAAGGGCCAACAAGTTTTCTAAATAAAAGGACAAGTTTTCTAAATAAAACTGCAATTTACAAAATGAACATTTATGTCCTTGAATAAGGTAAAACTGTACTGACTCAATCATCCAATCATAAGCAAGAAAAACTATTTTATCCTCTAAATATTGCAAAAATAATTTACAATAAATTAGTCAATTCTAGAATTTATCATTTCCAGTAATTTTTACCTTAATTCAGTTGTTCCCAAATTGGGGGGCGGACCCCCCTGGGGGTACGCGAAAGTATTCCAGGGGGGCGCGGGCTTACTTTTTCAACTTAAATAGTGACTGATTAAAATAAATCGATGAATCGTTAGACTTCCACACACTGTGATACATGCACAACTGGTAAAATTTGGCTTTTTTTAACCCCCTCTGATTGCTCCGTCTCGTCCAGCGCTGACTTGTCATGTGACGTTACATCGGGGGGGGGGGGGTAGATTCAAATGTAAATCACACCAGAACAGTTTTCCCAGTGTGATTCCCAGATGTGCTATTTGCAGTTAACCCTTTCTCCCCTGGTGTGTTCATCACACCAGAGCAGAGAGGGTGCCAAAATGAATTGTACTGGATACAGTGATAACTGTATCCAATACAATTCAAAGTAAAAAAAACACATAACACATTTCCAATTGAATAAAAAATTTATTATAAACAAAATATAAATATAAATACATACTGTTTTGAAATCTATCATACAAAATAAGATGACATTAAGAATAAATAAATAAAAGTTATCATTTGAATGATAAATTCAAATGATACCTTTTATTTATTTATTCTTAATGTCATTTTTTGTTTTTATATAATTGTGTGTTTCCAACATTATTATATTCAGGGTGTCTACTAGACCCTTGTATGGACATATTTTGGGAAGTAATTGACCTAAAAAGCTTTTTGGGAATTTGTGCATTCTACAGAAATATTCCTGAGTGATCAAGGCTTTTAATTCAACCAAAAAAATCCAATTGATAAAAAAAATTTTTACTACTTAATCAAACATAAAATCAACCAATGTATGAACAGCTTCACAAGGAGGAATTTTAATTTAAGTGAATACAGCAAACATAACTCTTGGTTGGTCATCAACCTTACAGTGGATTCTATGATGATCGCGAATATTCGGATTCCGATTATTAATCACGAATATCGTCAATTCGGAAATTCGTGAAGATGGTGAATATATTGCCAAATATTCGCAAATACGGATATTCAGTATTTTTTTTCCATTACACATCCCTCTCAATGCAAGTGGACGAATGGGAAGGCTGCAACAAGAGCTTAGCAACACTCCCTGCGACCATCAACAGTTTTTAAATCAAATATTGGGGTGATGCGAATATTGCGAAAATCTGCACTTTTGAAAATTCGCACACAAATTCGCTCCATGTTTAACATATATTGCGCGCGCGAAATTCGCAATAAAAACTGCCGATATTTGCAATAAAAAAAACTGGATATTGTCGAATGTGAATATTTTCTGAATGTTTTCCGAAAAATTTGCGGCATGCCGCGAATACGAATGTTGCCATTGCCGCTCATCACTAGTGGATTCTTAAGCTAGCCATACACGTGTCGGATTCCATGTCCAATCGATTCATCATCCGATCGATTCCGGCGATTCTGCCAGGAATCGCAGGTGTGATCAATCGGCCAATTAAGAGTATCCATCGCTGCATACCACCTTGTCCAACGGATTCCGGCACGATTGCGGGACGATTCCGTGTCCGATTCCACCTCCGATTCCACCTCACAAATGGCAACTCCCCCTGATCTGTGCAGAATCGGATCAAAAAGACCAACATGTTGGTTCTCTGACGGATCCGATTCTGGGCCCCCGAACGATCGGACGTGATCGGACGGACAAGGTGGGCTGCACACGATTCCGGCACGATCGATTCACAAGCACGCGCCCGGAATCGATCGGCCCGGAATCCGGCCGGAATCCGACCCATGTATGGGGGCCTTTACAAATGTCCATTTATGACTTGTTAAGACCTGAACTGCATACACAAAAATACTGTTTATTACTATTTTAATAATAATAAGAAACTCTCACAATAGTCTCTATAATTAAAAATCCTGCTGGTCTGGTTAGTTTAATTGGCAACCAATTTCCCAGCTCCAGCAGTGATAACTAAGTGTTCCAAGGAGTTTGAGGTGGTGACACCTTATTTCCTCAGACCGTATTATCAATTAAACAACAAAAAGATGTAATTATATTGTGTATCCTATTTTGTATTGCAGGAATCACTTCCCCCAGCGCAATCATAATTCACCTATCAAGGACATGTCACTGATTTATATTCACACTGTAATGAGACTGTCCGGTGTTTGCCTTTACCATAAATAAACAAGTATAAACTGCTGAGTTCCATGAAACCCAACATGATTACATAGAAGACATTATTATTACACTAAAATGAAATAGCCATTGTAATCACCAGATTTATGTCCTCAACAACCTGGAAACTCATTATATTTTTCAAGGAAGTGATGCAAAACTCCTTACTCTCCTAAGTTGCTGTAGTCATTAAAATCAAACGCCAGTTATTGACGAGGGCTGTCAAACAAAGTAGTAAATAACTGCTACGATGTGATGGTTATTTGTTAATAACCGTATCATGATGACTTCAGGTATAGTTGTATTTCATGGTAAGAGGGAAGCGCAGATTTCATACTGCACATACTGTCAGTCAGTCATAACTGAGAAAAAATATACGGATATTATTTATATCATGTGTTTTAAAGTGGTTTACAAAGTTGTTTCATAAACAGCAAAAAGAAAAGTCTGTTGAAATAAAATTTACGATGGGGTTGCCTAGAAGTGACATATCTTTGTGACATGTGAAATCTTAGAGGATGATGATATAATGTCACTTTTCCCTTATGTGCTATGGCGTAATGGGTCAGGGTCAAGAAGATGTCAAGCAGGTGACTGTTTGTTTCTTCCAAGGGTGGGGACCACTTTTCTCCAGAAGGTTCTTGTGCTTTTCCCTAACTTCTAATGACCCAACCACCCCTCCAGGATCCCTCACAGACTCAGGGCAGTTTACAGCTCAAATCTTCAAATCTGTATCTTAAGCCCCCCATACACCACATACAATTACCATGCAACCTCTGTACAACCAACTTTTCTTCTACCAAAACCATGTAATAGGAGGACCTTTCTACACCTTCCAATCACTATGTATTCTATCAGGGAGGTCACTATACTACATAGTTGTTGGTAGGTCTCATGAAAGTTGTATGGAGGAATCTGAAGGTGTATGGGGGGCTTTAGGCTGCTTCTTCCTGCTCTCTCCTTCTTCCAGTGACCTGATATCCCAGTAGCCTCACACAGGTTAAACACAGGGAACTTGGGTTCAGTGATGTGAATGTCCACACAGAAGTCTCATTCAACAACTAGGAAGTTTATTTGTAACCCACACATAAAGGGACTATTTACAGGCATGCTCTGCAGATAAGCCCATCAGCAGGCCACAGTTCTTGTAGATGTCAGAAGCAAACAATAAGAAAGTTGAACTTCTGTGCCAGCCCTTTGGAAGCACAGTTGCCCAAACTGTCCACTCACTAGCCCTATCAATCTCAGTCCTTAAATCCCTCACCCTTAAGCCCCCCATACACCACATACAATTAACATGAAACTTCTATACAGCCAACTTTTCTTCTACCAAAACCATGTAATAGGAGGACCTTTCTACACCTTCCAATCACTATGTATTCTATCAGGAAGGTCACTATACTACAAAGTTGTTGGTAGGTCTCATGAAAGTTGTATGGAGGAGTCTGCCCGTCTATGGGGGGCTTTAGGTAGGAAACAGGAATGTAGCTACTCAGATATTAAATAGTCCTTAGCTTCAAGACTGCAGCATAGCTCCCACAGTTGTCCCTGAACAGTTGCCTTACGCTGCTCACATTAAGAAGACAGAGAAATTCCGCAAAGCACACACTTTTATGACCTCTGGCAGGCATCTCCCACAAGGGCTGGGCACAATTACAGACAGGGAACATCTAGTACTGTCTAGAAACACACAGAATAACCATTAACTCTTCGAATCCTGGGTTTACAGGGTGATCCTTTACTGTAAGCCAGGACCACCCTGCTACAGCGGTTAATCCCCTCACTTACGAGGGTTTAGGTGCAGCCCCATACCCTAAACCTTACTTAATGCATGCAATAGATGTTAAGCCTATGCAGAGAGCTTATAGCATTGTGATCAAGAGGTAATTGTGTAGCCTATTTACATCCTAATAAGCAATAAACAAGCATTGCTGAACCTAAAGTTTGACTTTACATTTTTGAGGACTAAATTACTTTGAAATAAAAATGTAACTTTTCAATATTTAATATTAAATATATTTATTAAATATTGGCTCCTGTGCGCGACATTAATAAAAAAATTAAGTTCTACTATTGCTAAATCCATCTTTCCCGATCTATGCTGCTTCACGGTTAGTGATGAGCGGCATAGGCAATCTTCGCATTCACAATATTTCGTGAATAATAATAATATTAATCACCTCGCTATTGCCTTCAAAATTAGTGGTCACATGTGCTATTTATTTTCGCATTGCGAATAAGCATACCAATGCAGAATATCGCAAATAAAAAAAAAATGTGAATATCCGCTGCCATATTCGCGAAATTGCGAATTCTCGAATAGCTGATATTTGCTGATTATATTTGCAATTCGAATATTCGAACTCAACACTATTCACTGTTCCATCTTGCTTTTATATGGCTACATTTTCTATGTTCAGTTACATTTACAAACTTTTTTCGCTCATTTAAGCTACATTATGCCTCAATTAAAAAGTTTTCTCTAAATAATTTCCATTTTAATACAATATCTATGAGCTCTAAACCCAAGTAATTTTAGATGACCTTTTTAACTATTCTATCCCGTTCAATACACTCCAACAGCGTCATCCAGCTGTATCATTAGGGAAACAAACAATATCCTCTGCATGGTAAACTTCTACTATCATGCATACTTGACAACATAAAAGGCAGCAGGAGCCCTTAGAAGAGGTAAACTATGATTATCTCAGGCTTATTCACAACATCTCTGTACTTTAAATTTTATTTCCAAAACTATGAAAAGAGGGCAAGATTTTCATCTTCATTAACCTAATGCAAACCTCACTAATCCTATGGATACATTTTCCTTAGTACTTGGTATTCTGCTCATGAAATCTATCTAATGGAGTAACAGCTTGATACATTGCTATTCAAATTACTTCCCATCAGGAAAGTATTAAAACACTTTTGAAGCCATTTTCTAAGAATACTCCAATGTGTTCAACAATGTAGATTTTTCCACACAATAAAAATGTATGTTTAGCAAATGGAGGTATATATAAATTAAACTGTTGTACATTTGTATGATGAACACATAGAGTACAAGTTGTCCTCTAATTACTTCCACTTTGGCAGCAAGAAAGCGGTAAGCCTCACCACCACAGAAATTCAGGGATTAATGATTCCTTATGCACTATGTTGCCCAGTGCTATTATGAAAAGTTATCAGACTTTACTTACATTAATACAGGATTCCTATGGAATATATTTATTTAAACATTTATATTTTAGCGCTATAGCACATACAGTGTAAAAGAGCCATATCGCCCAAAGCCATCAGGATGGCATTCGTAGTTTCATCACCTGCTTTATGGGGATAATGTAAAAAAAATAAATAAATAACCCTTACATGAAAAAAAAAAACATAAAAATCCTGTGATGCTTAACCCCTCTAGTGACTTACTGCCACAGTGGGCTTTCGAGTTCAAGGAGACTTGTGAAAGTGAATGATGAATTAGATTGAAGTAAGCATGTGGAGTATGTGCCGTATGTTGTATGTGGTTTTTAGGTTTGTGGATTAGTTTGCCTGGATCAAGACAGCTGACAGATGCAGGTGTATAGACAGGAGGTTAGGGATTTCTTCAATTTGTGATGCAGACAATAAACAGCTCATCCCTTTTACTTTGGAAAGTTTTTCCTTAGGATGCATAAACACACCAGCCATGATTACAGTACTTAAGGTTTAGCAGTATTAACCCCCTGCCTTTCCTGACAGCTCTATCTCGTCCAGCGCTGAGTTGTCAGTCGTGCAATGGTCTAAAGATCAGAGCCCCGGCAGCGCAGATTTACTATGCTGTGCTGCTACGGGGCTCTGATCTGAAGGAGAAGCTGGAGGAGGAGCGGAACAACTCCTCTTCCCCCTGAGTGACGTGATGATGTCACATCGGAGGGGGGGGGGGAGATTCAAATGGAAATCACACCAGACTGTTCCCAGTGGGATTTCCAGATGTGCTCTTTGCAGCTAACTTTTTCTCAGACTTTTTAACAGAGAGTGCTAAAGGGCATTGCATTGGATACAGTGATAACTGTATCCAATACAATTCAAAGTAAAAAAAAACACAAAACACATTTCCAATTGAATAAGATTTTATTATGAATATAAAAAAACATTTTATGAATAAAAAAACAACTTTTTTTTATATATATCATTTTTGTATGTAATTTTTTTTTACATAATTGTTTCAGACAATATTATATTCAGGATGACTACTAGACCCTTGTACAGACATATTTTGGGAAGTTACAGGCCTACAACATAAAAAAAAATCTATTTAAGTCTATGGTGCGCTTTTGGTAGAGAAATCTGAACCTCAGCAGAGCGCTAGGGAGGTTAAATGCAGGACAGGACATTTATTTTTTAACACCCCTTTAGTAAGCATTCCTTCCACTGTCTGCCAGTGCTTCCCCAAAATCTCGGTTGTGGGAGGCACTAGAGATGGCCGAATTTTTTTTTCAATTCGACCATTTCGATGGTTTCAAGTTAATTGCAAAGCCCCTGAATATGGTATCATCACCAAACTTACTGGAGATGTAGAGAAGGGTTGTGAGTATACTTAAAAAAAAGTATGGCTCTAACACAAATAGTTTTTGCATAAATTAAGTTGAAAGTCTAGTAAACATTTCGAAAATCGAAATTTCGATTTTGAACTTAATTTATGCAAAAACTACACATGCAAGAGCCAAAATGTTTTTTTTTCAAAAGTTTCTACAACCCTTCTCTATATCTCCAGTAATTTTGGTGATGATACAATTTTCAGAGGCTTTGCAATCAGCTCACAAAGTCAGCTACTTGAAAAATTCGACCATCTCTAGGGGGCATGCCCTTCTGTCTGTGCAACAGCTGCTCTCCTAAGACTACATCCCAAGAAAATTTGCTTAAGTAACTTATTGCGCTGTACACGCAAAACAGTGATTGTGTGATATGCATGCAGCAATGGCTACATAATATCTAAGGTGGTCACTGCAACACAGGATGTGCACATATTAAGGCTGCTGTTTTTTTAAACAAAAACAAAGGCAGTGAGTGCAAAGAAACAGGAGAGTTTTATTAACCCTTTAAAGAACAGCCATGCATAATCCGTGATCATGAGTATTACTCAGTCCAGTAGATATGGACACCTATAAAGGATATTTATCTACAGCTGGAATCCCACTTAAAATGCAAAATGGCTATACATTTCTTTGGAACACATGTCAAGGTTTCCTCCACTCCATGGAGGTGCAGTGTAACAGGGAACAATCACCTTTAAAGCCATGTTATATAGAGATGTACCAAAGCTAGGCTTTTTTCACAATTTCCCCAAAAAATCTACACACATGTCAATGCAGATATATTTTACCCCACCTACAACATAAAAGATCTGTGATAAATCAGGTTGCACAAGTATTTGACGGTTGATTTAAATATTTCAATCAGTTTGTATAGCACAATCAAGCCTTCTTAAAACAGAAGGTATGTACATGGCCCAATCCAGCACGTCCCAAAAGTTTAGGTAGAAGCCTTTGTTTTGGGACAGTGGACAGAGCCATGCAAATTATTCCTTTTCGCCCCATCAGCCAAATGCACATCCAGAAACCACTGGTGTACAGTGCAAATATAGCCTTTATGGTAAAGAGCCATTTATTCCAAACTGCATACAGCTGTTTCAGGCTACTTGGCCATCATCAATGGAAACCATGGCTCTATGGTGTAGAGGGCTTTTTGATTCCTTTCATCCCTTCTCACCATAACCTTCATGGGTTCGACTTCCAAGCCCTACACCGGGCTACTAGGATAAACCAATGACAGTAGGCGTGAGTTGTATAACTTTTCCTTTAATTTTAATAAATGACTGAGGTCCAAACACAGTAATGCAAAACCAGGGAATGCCAATAGAACTGTTTACTGGTATGAAAAGAAACGGGCTAGGCCTGTGAGTCTTTCTGGAACAACAATAAACTTTGAAACCTCCTGACGAAGCGATCTACGCAAAACATGTCGAGGAATCAAAGACATATATAACTGTGGTGATGTAATATATCTGTACTGACATTGTTATGTGAATTCCTTTCAAATATTGTATACTGTGTTAACCAACACATTAAACTTATTTTTATGTATATAAATACAAGTCTGATACTGCCTTTAAAATCCCGAAATCCCTCATCCGCATGGTGACGAAGAGGGAAACATATTCTATTTTGTTCTTACACTGATTTAGTTGGGATGTTGGCAAATCAGC
>CM070043.1:17837805-17860980 GCA_036250615.1 Ptychadena robeensis | reverse complement strand
TAAACAATGACAGTCACATGGGAGGTGTTCTGTCAGTGCAGTGCCCCAAATCTCCTACAGTGTCATTCTTCAGCTTCACTCATGTCTCCTATGCAAACTGCAACACACATATGCAGCACATGGATCTCTGGAAGGACCAGAACTGTCCTCCCATACCAAACCCTTTGGAATTGGTAAATATGTCTGCAGGGGAGGGGCACCTTAGTAATGTCCAACAGAATGGGCGGAAGTGGCTTCAGGTGCCAGTATTTAAGATGGTGCCTTAGGGAATGAGGAAGTGAAGATTGTAAGTACCTTTTTTTCTCTGTGTAGCAGTTTTCACAGATGTATACTGCTGACAGGTGTGTAATATGTCCAGTAATGTATGTGGGGGATTTTTTTTGGAGTTTACAACTGCTTTAAGTTACGTTTATTCCACGAGCAAGTTATTTTTGACGGGAAATAACATAGGTGTCTCCTATTTGGAATGGTATAGAACTTTGGATTTTCCCAGATACTGATACTATGACAGTTTGTAAAGGGTATGAATAATCTTGGACTTGACACTTTTTGCTTAAATGTATAAAATAAAAGCTGAGAAAAGTTTTTTCCCCACAAAAATGCCTCTTGTTCATTGTCTTATTATCTTTTAGGAGACGCCTATGTAATTTTCTATCAAAAAAATACTTGCTGGTTGAATAAAAGTAACTTTAAGTCAAAATTTGGTAGGGCCTTCCAGTGCATGTTCTCCTATCTCTCTTGCGACGCCTGCGATCTCTATTCATGCACTTTGTGTGGGGTGATGGGGCTTGTGGGATCAGCTTCCGGGACCCAGTTCACTATTATGCGGCCGTGCATGTGGCATGGGTTCTTGACTGGTGCCACTATCCGGCCCTAAAGCCCTGGATCCTGCTTGAACAAGCCGCGTCTACGGTCCTCATTGCAGGTCTCCTGTGAGTGCATAGGGACTCTCAGAGGTCAGTCCTCGCTCACTCGCAACTATCGGGGTCTTGCGAAGGTACGCCTTGCTGAACCTCCTAACCCGCTACCCCTACCCTCTCACCCCTATTTTGGACTGCCCGTGCTTCCTACCTGGGCTTGAGGCTGGCCCCTTTCGAATATGGATAGCTAGGGATCAGTTCCGAGCGACCCATTTTATCCACGATGCTCAATGGTGTGTCCCGACTTTGACTGAGGAGGAGACACTCATGGCCTTAGGACCGTGGAGAACCATGCAACTTCACCACTTTCTGTCTTCCCTGCCACCGCCACAGAATTTCTCTAGGTCCCCTACAGGTCCCTGATTCCTCTAATTGGTGTTGGCGCTGCTCCTCTGAGAAAGGCACGTTGCTACACATCTTCTGGGACTCCCACCAATTGCAGTCCTACTGGTCCTCTGTGCTACGGTTGGTCAAAGAGTTGACCAATGTGGACGTGGCGAAGGATCCTGCGGCCTGCCTTCTTCACTTGACCCCTATCCCTCAACATCGATATCGTCGTTGCTGAATCACCTATTAAACGCGGCTAAGGCCTGTATCCCTGCTCTGTGGAAGCAACCCTTCCCTCCTACGGTTGGTCAATGAATCGATAGAGTTAATAATATTTTGGCGATGGAGACATTGACAGCCGCACTGCAGGGCAGATCAGCTAAATTGAGCAAGACCTGGTTCTACTGGCGGCAGTTTCAGGAGTCCGCGGAATACCTGCAATGGCATGTAGCTACATAGCCCTGTTGCTGACTCGGTTTCTATGGTGCTGAGCTGTGCTGTTTGGGGGGATCACAGATGCCTGGTTCGATTTTTCCTACAGGTAAGGGATGGTCGTGAATGGTTCCCTCCCCGTGGGTGGAATCCCGCCTACTGTATTCCTGTTGATCCCTATTTAGCGACTCATGTGTGGGGTGTACGGTCGTGTTAATGTTTTTTTTGTCTTCTGCGGATTTTCTGTTGTTGTATACGTTTGCTTCTCCTCGTGGAGTGTTTTGTGCCTCAATAAAAATTACATAAAAAAAAAAAATTTGCTAGGGGTAGGGGCTCGACTGTATACAGTTTTAAAGTGTTTTTTAAACTACACTACACTCCACCTGACTCTGAACAGACCATGTCTCCGCGTCTGCCAGTGAACCCTGAAGATTGCCATGACACTCTTCATGCTACAAATGTTATGAGTGCATAAGGTGCCATGTAGTTGATAACCATAAGGGCTTGCCCCCACTTTAGTGATCTCCCGTTGATCTTTAATGGAGGTGTCTCCAGCAGCACTGCATGGTGCTGCTTTGAAGATGCGGCTTCCGGCAACTTCAATACAACACTGCGGGCGTGCCACTAAGAATACGCAAAGTGGACACTGTCCCATTCATCAGAAAAAGGGAAAAAGACGCAGTGGACACAAGCATTCCAAACTCCCTGCAGCTGCTATACAGAAAAGTAAAATTTTCTTAAAGCTATACACGCAATTTACACACCATGTCATGGCCTACTATATCTATCTATCTCTCTATATATATATATATATATATATATATAATGTGTGTGTGTGTGTGTGTGTGTGTGTGTGTGTGTGTGTGTGTGTGTGTATAGAACATATATACAGTTTACGTGTGTTTCCACTACACTATGCCCCTCTTGTCATTCAACAATTTTTATCTTTTTTGAATGTCAATAGGAGCTGTTTTATGTGTTTACCATGGGGATTGAGTAGCGGGGTTAGTGTGATATTCATTACAGCTTCCCTCTTTTTAATTTTTTCTGTAATTAAGGTAACACAGAAAACAAACAATGCTGCATGTCAGGTTTAGGCAACAAGTTAAAGGTATTCTTCCTTACAAGGAAATAACATTTTAAAAGAATGAAAAAGTGTCTGTACAAAACAAAAATATTTGGTTCTCTTTGACCTGTATTTTAGGTTCGGGTGAAGGGTGGTAGATAAGGCATCTGCTAGATGTTGTATGGCAAAAACTGTGAAGGAGTTTAGGAAGGATAGAAATTGTTTGATTCTGTATGACTGAAAATCATCCCCTCAATATGTAATCAACCACAATCAACCACAGTTACTTAAATCTGAATTGTAAGGCTTTGACCCCACTAATCATTCAGGATGCACTGTATTAATGGATCCAATTAAATGCAATCCATACGATAGGGATGTGTTTGGAACGTTTCCATTTTTTTGGTGTTTTTTTAACCATGAACAGATTGATTAACAAAAAATGCATTCCATTGCGTTTCAACACATTTAACGCATTTTCTATGGGTGCGTTAAAGCATTCTAGATTTATTCGCATACTGTATATGCTGTTACATAAAACAAATGTTTCTGTTTAGCCCCAACTTAAGACAAGTAAATCCATATGCTGTCTGAAAGACATTGTACTAAAAATCCCTTTTTCTAGTCTTGGCAACACATTTGTGAAGAAAGTCTACATTTTGCAGCATAGCATCAGTGGTCTAAGCCAGGGGTGTCAAAACCAAACACACAGTGTAAAAAATAAAATAATGAATGTATGAACAATCTTGCAACACAAATATAATTACACCGTGGGCTGGCTGTGCCCCCTTGGCTGCGGTTTGACACCTCTTCTCTAAGTGATCAGCACTTAGTGCACCCCATTTCTCTTACCCTGTACAGACCTAGTCTTAGGGCACTTTTGACTTTTTTAAAACATCTATAAGATCAGTCTTTCTTTAGTCTGCCAAATTCTGGCTGTGGTTTGGCTTCCATGTTATATTCATTACATTTTTCTCATAGAAAACCAATGTTACCATTCATGCTGCATGCATTGCATTTTTTAAAACGCTGGCTTTCCGCCCTGCATAC
Organism: Ptychadena robeensis; assembly: GCA_036250615.1. NCBI lineage: Eukaryota > Metazoa > Chordata > Amphibia > Anura > Ptychadenidae > Ptychadena > Ptychadena robeensis. The sequence goes on along the minus strand of CM070043.1, from coordinate 17,857,185 downwards.
AGCATTTTTAAACAAAACACATGCGTTTTTGTATATATACGTAGGCTTGGCTTTAAAAGATGAATATAGCATGAAAGGGCCCTAAGTGTTTAAAAAAATTAGCTAAGAGGAAAACAAAATCAGGTTTTACTGCATGCATATAGGAGAGGAGGAGAGGAGAAGAGAACAGACCACAAAAATACAGTTTTTCAAAAATCTTTATTCAGATACATAATTTATTTACATATCTTAACTGTATTTTTGTGAGTCTGTAGGCACCTTTAAAATAAAAAAGAAAATTACTTACTAAACCTTTTGAATGACTTTTGGATGACAGGTGGTCTAAGTTCTTGCTGCACAAAAGATTTGAATTGCTAATTACTTTTAGAAGAGCCATACTTCATCCTGCTATGCCTTCCAGGGCTTGAATTCATTAGTCTATTTCCCAGGGGTCTGTACAGTGAGAACGATCTCACTGGCCATCTAAGAGACAACACTAAACAGGTCAGGTATTAAAGTAGAGCAATAGAGTGGATTAGCTTTTAGCAAATCGAATGTGTCACCCTTGCTTTTGACCTTTGAGACAATATTGAAGGTAAACAAAAATTTACCATTATTTTGTTTATCACTACGTGTGGTGTTCCATTATTGCAGTGTGTGGAATCTATACACATAAATCCAAAGTATTCTATACAAATGTCAGTGCTAAGTTGCACTGGTTGTGTTCAGAATAAAGGCTATTTCACAATGCAATTGTAACATTATCCTGAAAATGATAATTACATCCTGGGGTGACAACACTGTTCCGAAGATACTTTGCAGCAAGTGAGCAATATTTACCTAGGTGAGGAAATGTGTGGCAGAATTTTTACAGTACAGCATGTTACCACAATGAACTCTCTAAATGCACAGCAAAATATTAAAATACATATGCAGTATATACATGCATATTTTCAATGGGTATCCCTTAAATTCTGCAGGTACATTGACCTACCACAGTGGTGTCCATATGGTCGATCATGGAGTTACAGGGAGTAGATTGTTGCGCTGTTTTGTTCTTTTTGTCACTTTTTTAGCTCAAAGAATTGCAATACTGCTTTTTTATATTGTCTTTATTTGATTAGATCATTTATTATTATTATTATTATTATTATTATTATGATAAGGGTTGTTTAATTTTAGTTTTTTGCTTTATTAACTGAATGCTTTTTGCTGTCTTTATTAAATGTTTTATTTTTATTTGTTTATTCATTTATTAACCAGTAGTGTTGCATCTACTGTATATCTCATCTCCAGGGGTGCACATAAGTGGTACTCTGGTACTCAATAGAGCCAAAAACTAGCAATGCGTACCTGCATTATTACAAAGCTTATATGCTTGCTTGTCTTGTGCTTGTCTGGGCGGCCCCTGCTATATGGTAAATGTATACACTTTATGCTACTTGGATAACTGCAGGGAAATATGAATAACTATGAAATGTTGCAGTTAGGGCTGTGAAATTGGGACTGTAAATTACTAATCCAAGAAAAAGATTGGATTTCTAAGGGTGTTGGAGATCTGGGGGATAAAATTCAGAGTAGGCATAGGTATGGGTAAAATCTGACAAGAGAAAAATACTGTGTGACAGTTGGAATGTGACTATAAAAGATTGACATTTGGACTGCAGGTAGTCTCAGGGGTTAGTTACTTCAGGGTTGTACTACTGAGGTATAATATGGATGGAGACAACTAATCAGAGGCTAAAAAAGGAACAGGGAGGTCCATCTGCAGCAGAAACTTCCATGAAGCTGATGCAGATGGCAGTGAGGGAGACAGTGAGGGAGACAGTAAGGAAGACCACATACATATGGAGTGAGTACCAAACACCATGTCCTAGTACTCATCTAAGGAGCTCACTAAAGAATTTATGTGCACCCCTGCTCATCTCATGTATATCCTTCTCACTAGTGTTGAGCGGCATGATATATTCGAGTTTGCATAATCTCATGAATATATATAGGAAAATTCAATTTGACTGTATTCTATTGTGTTACATCACACGTGGCTGTTCACTAGTGATGAGCGGCATAGGCAACATTCGTATTCGCGGCATGCCGCGAATTTTTGGGAAAACATTCGGAAAATATTCGTATTCGGCAATATTCTTCTTATTGCGAATATCGGCAGTTTTATGCGAATTTCGCGAATTTATATATTTGCGAATATATGTTTAACTTGCATTGAGGGGCGCGTTGAAAAAATTGCGAATTTTGGACGCCATCTAAGTGATTTTCGCGAAATTTCTAAAGTGCAAATTTTCGCAATATTCCGAATATTCGCATCACCCCAATATCGGATTTAAAAACTGTTGATGGTCGCAGGGAGTGTTGCTAAGCTCTTGTTGCAGCCTTCCCATTCGTCCACTTGCATTGAGAGGCGTGTGTAATGGAAAAAAAATACAGAATATCCGGAATTGCGAATTCACCATCTTCGCGAATTTCCGAATTGCCGATATTCGCGATTAATATTCGGAATCCGAATATTCGTGATCATCACTACTGATCACAATCATTTGCAAAGATTTTCAAACCAGCTTTACATCTTCTCTTCTTTATTCTGTGATCTTAGCCAGTACGAGCACTGCTAAATATGCACAATGTATGCCGGTTAACAATGTTGAAGCATAATATGACGAATATCCGCCATTGCGAATATCCGAGTGCACATTCACAAAATATTGCGCATTCTTGAATGTCGGATGTTCGTCGAATATATTGGAATATATACTTCTCACCACAACCTAAACCAAATGTCTGAAATACATGTTTTCCAGAAATCGGTAATGGAGTGTCATTAAGGCAGTGATGTCTCCCTTTTTAAGTCTCTCTGCAGTCAGCAGAAGAGGGGATGGCAGCACTGCAGCACATCATCAGAGGGTATAAACAATGAGGTACAATCAAGATTAATACATTACAGGTAAGAATTTTTTCAATCTTTGTTTTACATATTGCAAATATAAATGCTTTTACTGCGAGGGACATGGACCACAACTGATGAGTATAGTTCTGCTTTAAGAAACACAGGCCAGTAAAGCTAGCCACACATGGTTTGATTTTAAGATTCAATCGACGTTTTTTGATCAAAAAAATTATAGATTGTAAAAAAATCGATGTGCTGCCCACAAAGTACAATCGACGATCATTGATCGATTTTTTCAAATTGTCGATTGAAAAGTAATCGGACAGGTTGGAAAAATTTGCTCGATTGGACGATTTTTTGGGCCTGATTTTTAGGCTCGATTTTTTGGGCTCAATTTGTGTGGCTACTTACCTTTAACTTCCGATCGAAACTAAATCGTAAGAGGAATTCAATCGACGATTTTGGATTACTTTGATTAACTTTTCAGTCGAAATTGAACAATAATCGTACTCCCCATGTGGTGTACATCGATTAAATTAAAATCGATTTTCGATTTTTTTGATCGAACTTCAAAATCTAATCGAACTTTGATTAAACGATAAATCAAACCATGTGTGGCTAGCTTAAGAAATATGAAAACTTTTGTTTGAACTGTTCAGCATTTTGACCCTTTTAATAAACATAAGAGGAGGCAAAAAAACACTGCAGTCTCCATTATGAAGTGTTCATTTAAAGCAAGACTATCCTCAGTTAGTATATAATTCCATGTAGCTATAACTGTCAACATAATTCAGTTTGATTTTTCTAGATCTCTTTCAAGAGTCTATCAGCATCACAGTCCAGTAATCTGTGCTATTATGTTGACCATTAGCCCATCTCCCGAGGTATTACAGCAATCTTCTATTTGTCTAGAGTGATGCAATGGCTATAAAAGTAATGAGTTAAATTACTGCTAAATATACATTTTTTCCCTCAAGAGATTACAATAAACAACCAAATCAATCATACATCTGACTGCCTAAATTGCAAAAAAAAAAGGATTCTGCTAATGTTTCACATTTTAATTCAAAAAGCGTGAAACAGAGTCAGGCAGAATAGTAATAAATACAACATAGGAGAAAGTAATTTTTCTGTCAGTCTACCCTAAACCACCGATGATTTTCTATGTCTCTCAGTGACTATATGCAAATGCTACATGTATGTCTTTTGAGAGTTTTACTCTTCCTATTCTATTATGGGGGATGCAAGAGTAGAGACCCCTATGATAGGCAAGTACATACCTCCTAGACTATTAAGAGCTCTGACTAGTATTGAAAGTATAAATATACCATAAAGGTGTTTTTAATGCAGACTGTAAGTGTCTGAACATGGCCTCATAGCAGCCATTCTTAAAGCTTGTGCAGCATAGCTAGGTTGTGATGAAGAACCAGTACAAGGACACCCTATGAAACAGTCTGTTTAACATTCTTGGACATATGGATATGTAATTTATAACAATGCTGGGATACTTATTTATATTTATTCTGAAAGAGCACAATTTAAACCTCAGAAACCTAACTTCCCCCTCCCTTTCATTGCTCCCTTCCGGTTTGGCGTTGCACTGTGTCCGACCAACCAAGCCAATATTCAGGAATCTACTTACACTTAAGGCAAATCATGGATGTACTATTTTGTTTGACCATTGCACATAGTGTGAAATTTATATATAATGTATGATGAACTTATGTATATATTGTGGAATTTACCGATTGTCTAATTTACCCAGACACCATCTTTATTACCGTACATACTCAAGTATAAGCCGACCCAAATATATAAGCCGAGGTACCCAATTTTAGAAAAAAAATCTGGAAAAACTGAATGACTAGAGTATAAGCCTAGGGAGGGAAATGCAGCAATTAAGGTACAGAAACACACATCAAATGTTCTTTTGTTTTGAGTTTTTTTTTTTTTTTTTTTTATATGATTTAATTCAGCAGATTTGTAAGTTAATTACAAAGCTCCTGAATATGGTATCATCCCTAAAAGGGCTGGAGATGTAGAGAGGGGATGTGTGAACATTGTAAAGAAAAAAGTATTGCTCCAGCATATCAAGTTTTTTCTACACCTCCAGCAAATTTGCTGATGATCGCATGTTCAGGGGCTTTGCAATAGAGATGGTCGAATTTTTTTTTTTAAATTTGACCATTTCGACGATTTCGAGCTAATTGCAAAGCCCCTGAACATGGTATCATCTCCACACTTGCTGGAGATGTAGAGAAGGGTTGGGGATATACTCCAAAAAAGAAAGTATGTCTCTAACACAAATAGTTTTTGCACAAATTATGTTCAAAATCAAGTCAAAATCAGACTTTGAACTTAATTTATGCAAAAACTACATGTGCTAGAGCAAAACTTCTTTTTTTCAAATGTTCCAACAACCCTTATCTACATCCCTAGCAAGTTTGGTGATGATACCATGTTCCTGGGCTTTGCAATCAGCTCACAAGGTTAGCAAGTCGAAAAATTCGACCATCTCTACTTTGCAAATTCACCTACAAAATGCCGCGATTTTAATTTTTGACCCGAATATAAGCCGAATTTCATTTTTTGAGCACATTTCAGGTACTGAAAAATTTTACTTATATTCGAGTATATTTGGTATATTTTATTGATACACAGAATTGAAACAAGAAAAGGCAAAAATGAGACATCCAAAATTATTAATAGTCAATAATGCACCCTTTACTTTTCTTTACTAGGTTGGCACAGGTCTGTTGGGGTATTTTGGCCCATTTAGCCATTGTGCCATTGTAAGTTGTTCTAGTTGGTCTAGTGGTCCAAATTGCATTGTTTTCAAGCATGGAGATTCACTTTGAGCACCACAGATTCTCAATAGGATTGATGTTTGTGTGGGCCACTCTAGGATCTTGGTTTTGGTATCTTTGAGGAACTGTTGGACTAATTTCAATGTATGCTTTGGGTGATTGTCTTGTTGAACAAGCCAGCCACAACTTAGCCTAAACTACTAACGGGTTTCTGCATATTTTCCCTCAAAATGTCAGCAAGGAGCCCTGGGCATCTGCCATAATGATTTTTGCTGACCTGGCCTCTTCTGGAGCTGAAGTTTCAAGGAACACAGCTGTGAGGGCTCTTCATCATGGTGGGCTTCAGGGCAATTGTCCCAGAAGAACCCCTTTACTCAAAGAGCGGTACATCACAGCCCGGCTGAAGCTTGCCCATGAACATATGAAAGGTAAAGATGAGTTTCAGAAGTCTGTGCTTTGGTCTCATTAGACTAAACTGCAACTTTTTGGGCTGTTGCTTATGATTGGCAAAAAAAGGGAGAGCCCTATAACCCTAGCAAAACAGTTCCCACATTTACACATGGTGGTGGGAGCATCATGCTGTGGGGCTATTTTGCAGCTGCAGGCACAGGGTACATGGTATCGTGACAAAATAAATTCATGTTAACATTTTAAGGGAGAATATGCAGAAATCTGCTCATAAATAGGAACAAGAACACAAGACGCACAACCTAGTGCTACAAAGTACTGTAAGTGATAAAATAAAACAAAACAAAAGATAAAATACTCACAATAAAGGAGGTAGTTTGCAGGCTTAAAAAGGATTGATCTCTCAGGACCGTGTGCTTGCCACTTCCTGGTTACAGATGCTGGAGGGCTCAGCAGGATAAAAGAGACACGTTTTGAGCGGAAGCTCTTTGTCAACCATAGGGGGAGTAAGTCTCTATACTGTATATACACAGGAGTGCCCTCCCCTTTATTAACTTGCCTGAGCTGAGCTAGCACATCTGCAAGTGAAAAGGGGGAGGGGACTGGAGAGACCAAGGGAAGAAAACTCTATAGGAGTGCTGAGCAAATGCTTAAACAGGGACTGCAAGGGACCCAAAGCATAAGTGGCACAAAAAATTTAATTACTTTAAGAATGAATAAATAAACGGTACACCTGTATGTGGCGACAAAAGTAAGCATAAATGCTTCTACAAAATACAATAGAAAATAATAATGATTTTCTTTTTCATTCATGCTTTACTTTTGTCTCCACATACAGGTGGAGGATCTTGCTGCCTGGAAGACCGGACACTCCTGGCATGGTGATGCAGGAGCGAGCAGTTTGGAAAGGTAGGTATATTTTTTTCTTTAGGGGTGACGGTCCTTGGATGAAGGCTGCATAGGTGAGTTATGTATATATATAGGTTTTTATTACTAGAGTTTACATATGCTTTAACTGGTGAATTTCCTGCACCCGATTGGGCCACAGCAAATTCTTAAAATGTCCCTACCTGTGACATCCCTCCCTGGATGCTAGAGGTTCCAGAGGATCACCATTTCAAGACGTTTCTTTACACCTCCCAACTTGTTAAACAAATTATATTAGATGTACAAAAGGTCTATGAGTCCTTTTTCAGCAATTCATTTTGCTATTTTCCTGAATCTTTGAAATAAATCTAATTGCGTTTTTTTTTTTCTTCATGAGCTGAAATGTTAACGCAATTCACTTCAGAAAGAAAAAAAAATTAGTTTAGGGCTAAATATTAAACTGAATTATCAGTTCTGGTAAGCTATTTAATTATGCATGCATTTTTTGCTAGGCGTGTTTAAATATTAACAAGATATGTTTATACACTTATGACCTACGACATTCATGAAAGTCTGAATGCTGAATGTCTGGGAAAAGTGGCTTGGTATGTTCTCAGTAATATTTCTATTTTTTCAGAAATATAGAAAACTGTGCACTTGCTAATTCAACAAGGCGTGTGATAGTGTGAAACAGTACTTCATTTATTTATGATTTCAGGAAACCATTAATAATTTATTGCTTTAAATGAGATTACCTTAATTGAGGAGGGAAGTCTAATCAACAGATTTTTGATTTAGAACATATGCCTTTAGTTCTACCATACTTCAGTGAATAACACTGTTGATGAACAAATGCTAAGAAAACCAAATATAGCCCAACTTTTCCAAAAACTATAAGTATATTGGGGGACTTTTAGGTATAAAAATAGATAAGGGGAATCTGTCCACATGACCCGGGTAGTGCTGATTTTTTCCACCAATTCTGACTACCACTTATTCCCACCATATCCTTTCCTTGAAATAAACACAAAACAATATATTCATTAGTAAGATTTATTGAATACGTGTAGTGGAAATATATAATAACAGGCTTATCCCAGATGTTTAAGTCCTTTGTCAGTGCCAATTATATTGAACTAATTACTTTAAATAATGAAACCATTAAACATAATATATATATAACGTCTGTACCAGCCACTAGCTCTTTTGTATCCAGCACAGTGGGTACTTCCAACCTAATGGCCCTGTTAAACAGGATAACATAAGAAAACCCTAGGGCATAAGCCCTCCAAACAATACCTATAATAGACCTTTGGTGACTGCCATCCATTTTAGCACTTCACCAAAACTCCTTGCCTTTAAGCCATTACTAGGCCCTATCGAGGATCCGCCGAGCTGTGGCAAATGAAACACAAAATAATGCAGAAAATTCCAAACATATGCAGCGAAAACATAACAAAAGACTTCTTGGGGCTAATCATCACCTCCTATTAAATGAATCCTTCACTGTGCACAAGGAAGGACAACACAGCACAGCCAGCAACAGAAGGAGAAAAGGAAGGAGCCATGATGTACTTACATCATGTTACTGCTGGAATTAATATGTGTCTAATTGCCTTAAAATAAGAGAGTTTACACACTTAAAGGTAGCCATACATGCATCAAATTTTGCCAGATTGATCTTAGGATATGATCTTAGAATAATCGCCTCATGCTTGCAATTTTAATCACAGGTGGGCAATCGGGCGCAATTGACCAGAAGATCTTCGCCCGCGATAAAATAAAAATTCGCTCACATTATAAAAAAAATCGTATACATAGAGAATGAATGGATGTGATTTTTCGATCACATCCACACGGGATCAAAAGACGCGTCCATTTATGTCTATGGGCGCGATCAGAAAAAAATCACAACTGCCTGCAGTCAGATTGTGGCCACACGCAATCACGGCCATCCATTGAGTGGACACGACCAACACTGATTTCTTCAGGCGATTAAAATGGCGAGTGATATATATGTTAGAGCATAGCCTTAGATTTGATCGGCGGTGTGCTATTGAAATATTGACAGCGATGTCAATTTACCATCTAGCGGTCAAAATAATGGGTTCAACGTTGATCTTTTTCTTTCCACAGTCCAGTGCAATAGAATGAATTGAAATACCAAGAAGAACATCAGATACCTAAATGATTGGCTGAATTTTTTCAACATGTCCGATCACTGCTTAATCCATTTTATGTTCGATTTTGCTTTGCTTCCCCCTCGCCTCTCTGGCATCATAGAGGTCATTGAGACTAGGAAAGATTGGCGTGGTGTCGTGCCTTTTATGACAGGTGTATGACTATGTCATATGTAGGGATGGTAACCTGCCTGCTTGGAGGAACTTGCACGTGTAAAGAAAAAATATATAAAGACATTGGTCAAATTGAAAATTAAGTCTTTGAAAGCCATGCTGTCTGAGCTTCCATTTCATATTGTCAGATAGTCTATCCCACTCCAGTCTATCCAACTTCCATCTAACAGCAATCGCTTTCTTTGCCTAAGTTAAACTTTAGCCTGAACCCTTAATCTGATGACCCATATATTTCTAAAAATAAATTGAAGCTTTAGCTACAGAGCCTGTAAAAACCTGTAAAAACTTTTACAGTTTGTCAGGCTGTGAATAGGTCCTCCCCTGCTGGCTCAAAACAAAGCAACTATATTGTATCTGACAAAAACATGAAAGCTTTTTGTAAATGTTGTAAGTATAAACAATAGAAAATGTATGTGAAAAACTTCAAAACCCCTACAACCTTTCAGATATAGGTAGTAGGTCAGTTAAATGTAGTTAGCTGGCCTTTTATAAAGCATCTGCATATGTAATACAAAGGAAAATCCATGTCGATTATTATGAATGATAGGGATAACTTGCACACATGTTGACAAAACAGCCCCATTATGTTTACTTATTAGTTATAACTGCTCACAATGCACCAGTAGCCATTGTCTATATATATATCGCTATGTCCCTTTGGCAAGGCACTATCTCTTTGGAATGTTCTCATGCACATAAACACATGGCATTTACATTTGGCACAACATCTATTCCCTGGCTGCAGGTGGACAAAGCTCTTTTCCTCCATCTGTTCACCAGTCAAAAAGAAGCGAATGGGCAGGGAGAATCTGGGATTCCTGCCATTTGAAGAAACACACAATTTAACCACATGGAGGGGCACATTAGTATGTTTTCTTTATTAAATCAATATTTTGTTGAGTGATATCAGGTACAATAAATTTATAAAATGAACAGACAGCACCTCAACAACTCGATTTTGTAAATGACTGCCTCCACTGCGTGGATAAGTGGTGCCCAACACATTACCCTTGGGCCACATGTGCTATTGGTGTGGCTCACTGTGCTCCGTATGTGAGAGCTGTGCGATCTGTAAATTTATATGACCCATGGAGTACTGAGTGATTTTGTCACTTAGACTTAAGGTGCCCATACATGGGCAGATTCTCCCTCAATAGATGAGGGACCGACTGCAGCGTGATGGCAATGGAATTGGCTGGGAATTTATCAATAGGTCAGATTACCGTGCGATGCGAAAAATCATGCAGGAATCTGCCAATGTATGGCTACCTTTACACACACCCCATTTATTCAAATAACTAAAGAGACCAGAATATATTATTTGGAAATGTTGTATATCTATTTAAGCACAAAAAATATAAATACATTTGGCCACAGCCTATATACAATGTCAGACATTGAAAGGGGGTCCCCCGACAATGCCACCAATTTTTTCCAACTTCCTACAACCAACTGTACCAGCCACCAGCACTTTGTTCACCAGCTCGGTGGGTAGCTTATAAACGTACTTCCAATACCGTAATATTAGTAATGAGCGAGCACCAAAATGTTTGGGTGTTCAATCCGAACACATAGCGATATTTGTGTTTTACTGAGCAGCCAAGCTTAATGGAAGTCAATGGCAGATAACCAGGCACCCCCTGCTTGAAAGAAGGGAGGGTGCCTGGTCCATTGGAAAAGTTCAGACAGAAACACCACCCAAATGAACAGGAACACCATGGGGACCATGCAAGTTGCTGCTGAAAACCAGTTTGTGCCAGTTGTACACAAATTTAAAATACAGACAAACAGGAAAAATTACACTCCAAAATATTCTAAAGTCTAAAACATTTTACGGCAGTGCCTACGGTTAAGCTGATGCTCCAAAATATTATATGGCTGTGCCAGAAGTTGAGCTGATGCTCTAAAACAGTGTTTTTCAACCTTTATTTGGGCAAAGGCACACTTGTTTCATGATAAAAATCACGAGGCACACCACCATTAGAAAATGTAAAAAAATTTAACTCTGTGCCTATATTGACTATATATAAAGTAATTCTTATGAATAGGAATCAAATAAACACAAAGAAAGTATTTATAATTACTTTATTATGAAATAGTAAGTAAACAGAAATATGAAAAATTATAAAATACTTTATTCAGTGCGCAACCTGGGCCTGTTTGGCTGAACACAAAGCTGATATTCTGGCTGGAATCAAAGAAAGACACACGTAGCTCTTCGTCAACAGCTCTCAGTCTCTCTCTGTATTTCGTTTTTATAGCAATCATGCTTGAAAAGCTCATCTCACACAGATATGTAGTGGAAAATGGTAGGTATATATAGGTGGGTATAGGCATGGCACAGGTGATGGAATAAGCATGGCGCAGATGGTATAGGCATGAGGAGGAGTCACTTACCGGGCTGCTGCTGCTGGTGGGATATATATATAGGCATATATAGGTGGGTATAGGCATGGCACAGGTGATGGAATAGGCATGGCACAGATGGTATAGGGCTAGGCATAAGGGGGAGTCACTTACCGGGCTGCTGCTGCTACACAGGGCTGGACTCACTCATCTCTCTTCCGAGACCCGACCGTGACCGACTGGTTCCAGATGACCTCCTCACCTCACGTGGGTCCGGATGTGGTCTCTCTACAGTGCCGACTCCCGCCGAGTCCTGGTCTCCGTCAGTCTCCTCCTGCTTCGGTCCTCCTGTGCTCGGCCGGAAGATGATGTCCTACTGTAATAGGTCTGGACCAATCACAGCCGGGACATCAGAAAAGTGGAGAGTGTTCCCCTGAGGAGCGCCAAACGGCACCCCTGCTGGCCGAGGGTGGGGTCAAAAACCCACGGCACACCAGGCAACATCCGAACAGTGGTTGAAAAACACTGCTCTTAAACATTATACAGCAGTGCCCCAGTTGAGGTGACGCTCTAAAACATTACATGCCAGTGCATGCTGTTAAGCTAAAGCTCTAAAACATTATAGGGCAGTGTCTGCAGTTGATGCTCTAAAACTTAAATGCAAGTGCATGCTGTTCAGCGGACCCTATAAAAAAATTGGAGTTGAGGGTCTGCAGTTGAGCTGACCATCATTTCAGAACTTTTGCCACCTTAAACCTCCCTAGCGCTCTGCTGAGGTCAAGATTTCTGTACCAAAAGCGCACCATAGACTTTAATAGAATATTTTTTTTATGTTGTAGGCCTGTTACTTTCTGAAATATGTCTGTGCAAGGGTCTAGTAGATATGCTGAATATAATAAAGTTTAAAACAACCAATTATGTTAAAAAATTGCATTAAAAAATTATAAATATAATATAAGGTATAATTTGGATTATAAAATCTCTTAAATACTTATGTTGTATGATATATTTCAAAACAGTATGTATTCCTATTTATGTTGCAGAGGGACCGTCACCTGAGATATTGTGCCTTGATTACCAACGACTTTTTGTGCCTTCACAGTGGACTTGCTGTGTTTATTTCTTGAAGACGTTTCACTAGTCATGTGATGTGGCTTTCTCAATTCAGAGTGACTGTATACAAGATCTTAATAGACATATGTACTCTGGGGTATAGCTCCAATCCACATAATATGTTAACCATCATGGGGTCTGAGCCTCTTGGAGGTTAGGTGTTATTATATTAGCATGATTGGAGCTGTGAGGTGTTATCATCCACACAGAGAGGTGTTAAAATGGCATTTTCTGTGGCAGAAAATAGATTTGTCACACCCCCCCCCCCCCACCCGTGTTTAAGCTTGGCTTCCCTATTTTCACATATATGGCCTCCTTAATGCCTCACTGAAACCAGTCCTGCTCTCTATCCAAAACGTGAACTTGTGAATCCTAAAACGTGTGAACTTTTCCTTAATTTTTTTTCATTTTTTTTTTTCATTTTCACTAAGTGGATGATGATGAGACACAGTTGCCAAACACTCAGGTTGTGTTTTGGTCAAGTAAGGAGGATGAGCAGAGTGAGAAGGTGGTAGAGGAGGTAGTGGACGTAGTGGGGTTGCAAAAGGGAGAAGTTGGGCCACACCAAACAGGCCTGCAACCGTGACACTGAGCACCCCCAAATTTACCTTGCCAAGGGGTAGGAGTTCCGCAGTATGGTGGTTTTTGGAGGAAAGTGCAGATGGAAGCACTGCTGTGGGTTAGTGTCAACAGACCATGCTGAAGCTGATCTGCTTAGGGGACAAACAGCACACCACCACATGTGGCATAAGGGACCATTTCAAATATTTTCCGCATGCAAATATTTTTAAATACTATTCGCAATGACAATATCCACAAACAACACTATAAATACTTTTTACGTCGAAATTTAGTGTTAATTTATGACTTTTTCGACTGGGGTACAGGTGGGGGCTTATTGAGTATTTGGGGTTCCCCTTTAACAATAGGATACCAGATCCCAGTCCCTACCCTATTGAATGAGTGTAGAGGTCCCACGGTTTAAAGAGATTACATAGAAATAAGAGAAGAAAAAAATTTATTAAAAGTTATACACTTTTACATACCTAGCTGAACAGTGTATACTCCACCATTGTAAATCCATCTCTTCCCACGAAGGCTCAAAGTCCGGCGACAAAATGAAGATTCAGATGCTCGGTGAATTATATCTGGGTTGGCTTCTCCCACAATCTCTGAGCATGTGCAATTTCCCTATATAAAGATATATCTTGTGGGTTCTCTTCTTAAAGAGGAATCCTGGATACTCATTGAGCCCCCATCCACACCCCCAGAAGATTGGGGCAAGGTTGTCAGAAAGAGAACCCCTTACCTTAACGAGGGATCTCCACCTTGTTAAGGCATGGCATGGGGGGGGGGCAGGAGTGCTTCCCTTTCTGTCCTTCCAGGCTTGTCAAAAGAGGTCTGGTATGCTCTGCAGAGGGGAACCCCACATCATTTGTTCAAGAGTTTACCAGACCTTGTGCCAGCAGGGGATCTGATATGCTCTGAGGGGGGGGGGACTTTTTTTCCCACACTTTTTTTTATATATATGTGATTTGTGCCATTTGACATGAAAAAACCCCATAAGTTTTGGTACAAATATGATCTGAAAATGTTCTCATTAAAGTCAATTTAGTTTGCCGCGAACATGCAAACCACTGCGGACCTGTGGACGATCTTTGTTACAATATAGACCCCAATACAGGTATATGGGCATATACTGCACAGGCCATAGCTGGAGAACAGGCACCCAGCCATGATAAAAGAGCCATCTCCTTCTTCTACAGATTGACACTGAAATGGAGCAGCGTCTTCTTTCCTGAACCCTGAATGGGCATACTTGTTCGTTTGGGCCACACTGCATTTACCATTATCATGTTCACTTGACATTATCTCTAATAATATTCATTTTATTATCATTTGTTTTAAAAAGAAAACATTTCCAGTCAGTGTTAACCAAGAAAAGTTTTATAATTGCCATCTTCAAACTGTCTAGAGACTATAATCCTGGGAGCTAAACTTATTTTAACATCTGGAAGGATAAAATGATGAAAGAAGACAGGAAGGCAGTCTTTTAATTTGATTGGGGTCACAGATGGATGTAATCAAATGCACTGCTGTGAAGAGACATACAGTTGTGCCATAACTCAGTAAGATTTAATATGCTTTATTCCTAAATATAAAATCGTAAATGCAGGAATCCAAGGAAATGGTGAATAATTAGATCCTTTCCACCTTTCAGTTCATTTTTAAACTGAATTTAAATTCCGCTTAAACTAAGTTAATTATATGGCCATAGAGCAATATACAACTGAGGTTTGTGCCAATGTTGGCTAATTATCTCTTGAAAATCATTATAAAATAAATCATGACTATGTCAGAAACAATTTATAAAAAAAAACTTTGCTGTCTATTATGCCAATGCCATCCAAAACTGTCATTTTGTTTGGAATTAACATGTTCTAAAGCTTACATAAGACAAGAACAAATGTATCAATCTTGCATGTGCTCTGATGTGTCCTGTAGGGACATAGTCAGGGGCCTATGAAACCTAAAAGGGGTAATGGTTTTCAAAATACTCAGAAGTGTCAGACAGCAATGGTACTCAAAAAATGTGTGTCCTCTAGAATGCTTTTCCTGTTCTGATTTGTGAAAAAAAAAAACTCCCTATACTTTTCATCCCTCTAAAAACGAAATAGAAGCTCCACTTTCATGTGGGCCCACTCGTAATGACCTTTATCTCCCCTTTTGTTTCCGCACCATACCACCTTTGGGAACACTTTACCATCATTGATTGCTTTTTTCACCAATACTGACCTGTACATAGGGGTAGTTTACTCCCTGAACAAGCCCACAGGTAACAGGTGGAACATTGCCACCACCTGGATCCCGAACCCTCAGGCAGCCATTTGGCATTGTAGTTAATATGATCATGTATTACCTGTTTTTATGAATAAATCTTATGATACCTTTTATGATATATGGTGTTGAATAAATCATAGGTGCCTTTGAAGTCCACACTCAGGCTCAGCCTAGTGCATTTGAGAAACCATGGAGCTCTCTCTGGGTTTCTACCTTTGGTGTATGTAGATATGGGATGTGGCACAGGACTATTTACATTTTAAAGCACCCTTTGGGTTCCCCTGCCCAATAACAATTTTCTAAAGAGCACTTTAAAACTATAAATCTTTCCACACTTTTAAAGCATCTGGAATGTACTTTGCTGATAGACACTGAAAGTTTCATTGTAATGCCTACACATGGTTTTTAAAAGTGCATGTTGAATAATTCTGTATTTTAAACACGTCCAATTGTATATAATGGAATTAGCTTGTTCCAAGGCAGCTCTTAATTCATTTTTATGGTTTGTAACCTATTTCCAGAAATGTTTAACCTAGTTTTTTCACTGAATGCCTCAATAATTAACCTGACTTACACATTGTGCAACCAAAAAGGAATTTCTGCTTCAAAGCCTTTGTAATGTGCTATAGGGTGATTGATAGGGTGATATATGGAGGATGAAAGAATGACAATTACAATCAGGTGTACCAAGACATTAGAACATTCCCTAATTAACAAAGAATGTCACAGGTGTCACCAAACAGGATGTAGTTTGATTCGCCAACTCACCCTGAGTGATGTCATTTGTAAAATAGATGACATGTCCTTTGCTGCACAATTCTAATTGTTTCTAGACTTGTACTGCAGATAATGTGCAATTAAGGACAGCCATATATAATACTTTACGCAGAACAAATGGCATTTTTGTTATACAAGTTATGGCTTGGCTTTAGAAAAAAATGAAAGCATGCAAAAGCAAGTAACTAAAAGGTTTGTTCATGAATAACAATGAGACCTCATGATCAGAGAAACCCCTATGGGTGGTTTAGCTTCTACCACCACAAGAGGACAATTACCGTCACTTATTGGCTGGTGTATATTTGTGTTCCTTAATGTTTCTTGAAGCTGACTATTAAATTCTAATTAAATTATGTTAGATCAAGTTTCAGAGCCCATAGCCGAAACCAACATTTTGTTGGATGGGAGAACACCAAGGGAAAATAATTATAGGAGTAACAAGAAGGTGCAACCGCAAAGGTAGGCCTGCTACAATGTTAAAATATGCTGTACTGTACACACTGCATGTGCACTTTATACCTGCTGGGGCATTGCAGACAGTTCCACTTCTTACAAATCAATAGGCCTCCTAACCGTCTCCTATTGGTAGTAAAGCCCATATTAATATTTTTTTAGAACATTTTTACTTAGCTTATAGTAGACTTATACTCATATATTGTGCTACATGTCCCTAACCGTCAAAACACACATTATATACACAATCTGTAATCAATAACCTTTAATCAATAAGTCTTAATAGGTCTATGTTGTTCTGCCCCTCCAACAATGCTGCATCATGGAGCAGGTATCACCTTCTACAATGACAAAAACATTTGGTCGACTGAAATTTACAGAAAGGATTGATCAGTTTCATGTCTGATTTTGACTATTTTCAATTGATTTGGTGCACATATAGAATTCTGTTCAATTGTCTTAAAACTATTGATTTTTAGGTCGAACAGAAACATTGAACCATGTATGGGCACCTTTAGGTACATGTCTCTGCCTAAAGAAACTTTCATCTTAAGTCTGGGACATGTTTTCAGAATTTAAAAGTGAAACAAAAAAAATATATTTCATATTAGTATTTAATATTAATATTTCACCACATTCAACAAGGCACAAGAAAGTACGATTGACTAAGAGAACATGCTTTTCTTTAAGCAACATATATAGTATCTAACAAATGTGTAAACTGCTTGCACTGGGGTAGTTTACCACAGTGCAAGCAGTTTACACATGGTACAGTGGTTTCATGGTCCAACACTGAAGTCATAAATGCTATAGATGTCTAAACATCTGCCAACAAAAGTGGGTGCATCCAAATTTTTCCCAATTAGCCATTTTCTCTCCACAGTGTCATGTGACTCGTTATAGGGTGAGTGAGAAGTGAGCAAGTGTATTAAATCTGATCTAATAGCTCTCACACTCTCTCATACTGGTCACTGGAAGATCAGCATACACTAGGTGGCAAAGAACTGTAAGGATCACAGAAAGCATTGTCACTCTAAATAAGGTGGCCCAGGCTATATGAATGTTGCCAACACCCTGAAACTGAGGTGCAGCATGGTGGTCTTTAAAAAATAAACATATAAGTGCTTCTCACATTGTTGCAGAGGTTGAAGTGGTGGGGGTCAGACCATATGCTGCACACTGCATCAGATTAGTGTCACAATTGTTACTAGCCTTCAGTCAAGCATAGTGGTGGGAGTCATAATTTGGGGTTGCATTAATACTGCTGACAATAGGCATTTAATGTTTATTGAAGCAACATGAATGCCAGCATGTAAACACTTCAGAAACTAGGCCACATGTGAAATAGGTACTTTAAGAGTGAAGAGCTTTTAGCTAAAGATTAAGTCATAACAAGTCACAAAAACAACAACAACAAAATCAGATGAACTGTTCTTTTTCACATACTACCAACCACAATCTTTCTTCATTGCATAGAGAAGCACAATAACTTAATGATGACATAAAGAAAACAGACAGGTTTCATTTACAAATGTCGCATGCGGATAAATGGAGGATCCTGGCTAGGCAAAATAATAGATTAAATGTCAGCTTCAAAACAACCATTTTTTAATTCACTCTACATCTGTAGACAATTATAAGAAATGTATGTGCTTGCTAAGCCATGTATTTTCCACTTGGGATTTAAAAATTATTCTTGAAACCTTGGATGGTCTATTATAACATTTGGTTGGAAGAGTCTTTATAATAACAAGTGCTTTTATGTGAGCTGATGTCGTGAATAGTACTGCTCCCCTCTCATACTTCCCTCTTATCTATATAAGAAGAGTTGTATTATGCAAAACAAAAGACCCACTTAAATGTAATATATTGTTACATGTCCAGTTCTCTCTTCTATATTAATGTCTCACAGTACTATTGTGAGGGAGACAAGTAGGGGAAGTAGTTGCATAGCTTGCTTTAAGTGCTCCTTCAGTGATTGTGCCATGAAATTAATGCTAGCCCGTTATATTTAATTTGTCTTTGTCCACTTTTCCAGCTCAACATTATTATTTATGGCATTTTCTAAAGTATACTATTTTTGAACATTTGTTTTCTTTGTTTTGCTTCAGTAGATGGAGGGTATTAGCTGACAAGAGCACCATCTAGTGTCCTTCATTCAGAGGCGGCAATAAACTGCATTTCATGTTCAGGAATGAAAGACCATACACACAACTTCATACAGTAATATTTATTTCACAAGTGCAGTCAGTCAATAGTACCAGTAAAATGGAGATGCACTAAAAATCCGGAATTTAATTACTTCAGTTTAGTGTCTCAGAAACACATTTTTGGGAGCCTACAGCTAAATGTAGGGCCCCCAGCAAAAGTGTTTTCAATACTATCATAGTGTTTTGCCTAATATAATGGCTGCTGCAGGCATGTGAGGCACTTTTAAACAAAATGTTGCCTTGAACCTGTTTGAATAACAGGTGTTTTTATACATACAGTGGAGGAAATAATTATTTGACCCCTCACTGATTTTGTAAGTTTGTCC
>CM070043.1:17776842-17790572 GCA_036250615.1 Ptychadena robeensis | reverse complement strand
AAAAACAAACTAAAAACTACTTCCAAAAATATTCAGCTTTGATATTAATGAGTTTTTTTGCGTTCATTGAGAACATGGTTGTTGTTCAACAATAAAATTATTTCTCAAAAATACCACTTGCCTAATAATTCTGCACTCCCTGTAGAACTTTTTGGTCTAAACCTTTTTATTTTTTTCAAAATCAGCTTTATTGAAGAAAAAACTCTCCTGATTTACAAACATCGTAAAATAAACATCGTAAGATAACACAAGAAACGGTTTACATATGAGAGTATAGAAACACAGTCAATATATAAACTTGTTTTACAGAACATGTGTACATGGCAAACAAATTAGAGGTTGCAGCATAACTAATATCATGAGAACTGTACACATCAAGAACAGGGATATAGGTAAATTCGCAAAACTATCATAACATTTCTGTATATCAGTGTTGTATAGGGAGGGCAATCAATACCCATAGCAGTAGTAGTCAGTAGTAGCCTAAGGGGTTCGGGAATCATAGAAAAATATTTTCGAACTAGGGTATGAATGACTTCAAACAGAGACCAGTAAGTTAGTGCTTAGAGCGGTAGAGGATCCATTGGTACCATACCTGCACGTAGCGTGGGAGAGTGTCAGGTGTTGTGTGGATAAGACATCCATTTCTTTGATTCATAACCATTCGGTGCTCTAGGCTCTCTCCACAAAGTGGGGATTAATGACTTGGCAGCATTCAGCATGTGGAAGGGTAGGGAGCCTTTGTATTGCTAAATGTGGAGTGGGTGTGGTGTAACAGGAAGCATTCCAGGGCAAATTTTAAATCATGACCTGTGACTTTTTTGATGGTGGAGTAGACTTGCTTCCAAAACGTTTTGATCAATGTGCAATCCCACCAGATATGCTTAAAGCTTCCCGGTGCTAGCGGACAACGCCAGCATTTAACGTCTGTGCCAGGAAATATTTTACTAAGCGTGTGTGGCACCCTATACCAACGAGACCGTAGCTTAAAATTGTTTTCTTGTGTATGCACATTTAGAGAACCTTTTCTTGTCAGCAGGTTGATCCGTTCCCATTCCGCTGTGGTGAAGGAGGTTGCCAGGTCTGATTCCCAGGCCTCACGGTGGGACGGGTTGTTTGGCTTCCGACCCTCAATTATGTGGTTATAGAGTATTGAAATAGAATGTCTAATCGGTGAGTCAGAGGACCATAGTTTTTAAAAAATATTTGTTCCTACACAACAATGCTTTGGTACGGGGGTCGTTCAGATAATGCTGTATCTGAAAGTATTCCCAATGTCTTAGGGTCATACCTTCTTCCAGTAGAGCTTTATCTTTGAATAGCTGACCCTGGAAGAAATCAGAAGCGCGCGGTACCTGCTGGGCATGTGACCCGCCAGTTAGCAGCAATTGGTCCCCCGGGAAGTCTCTGTTATAAGGTAGCGGTGTTAGGGGATTGGGGTAAGAGGTTAGGTTACACTGTTTCAATGCTTCTTGGAAAGTCTGTAGGGTGGATAACACTGCTGGAGGAAGAAGGGTTTTAGTATGCTTTAGCATGCTTAGATGCTTAGAGGGAGGGGGGGGACCACATAACACAGTTCAAAGGGATGGGAGATCCCTCTCCTCGCAACCCAGCGCAACCCAAGATTTGGATGAAGCATCCAGTCAAGAATCCTGGCCAGATGGCAGGCTTGGAGATAGGCCTCTGGGTCAGGTAGGCTGATGCCACCTTGGGTTTTAGGCATCTGAAGCGTTCGGAGGGCAATTCAAGGCTTCCTGTGGCCCCACAGGAAATTGTGTAGTGCAGATCATATTTCCGTAAAGAAGGCTTTGGGAATTGAAATGGGTATGGTCTGAAACAGGTAGAGGAATCGTGGCGTGATATTCATTTTGATTATGGCAGCTTTGCCAAACCACGAAAAGCAGGGCTTATGCCACATACTCAAATCTGACTTGATTGACTTGAGGAGTGGAGGGAAGTTTAGAGCGTGGGAGGGATATGTTAAGGGCAAAGGACTTTAAGTAGTTGACTTTAAAATTTGAACGTGTTTGGAAATGGTGTAGCATGTCAAGAATAGAGGAGAGTGTTTGCTCTGGTCTAGTTAGGGAGAAAAGGAGATTGTCTGCAAATGCAGCGATTTTGTATTCCTTCTTATGAATGGTGACGCCCTTAATTTCTGGGTTCGACCTGATTTGTCTCAGCAGGGGCTCCAGTTATAGGACAAACATGAGAGGGGATAGGGGACATCCCTGCCTGGTACCATTTTTTTTATTAAGAACGGTTCTGACAGTATGCCATTAACTTTTACTGCAGCATAGGGGCCATTGTAAAGTGTCAAGATTCTCTCTAACATAGTGTGTCTAATACCAATCGCCTCAAGGACTCCCTTCATGTACTCCCTATCCACTCTGTCGAATGCCTTCTACACGTCCGTGGACAGGAAGAGACATTCTTCAGAGGATCCAGATGAGTTATGTAGAATATTAAAAGCTTTGATGGTATTATCCCTGGCTTCCCTGCCAGGAACAAATCCAACAAAAACAGCTAGTATTTTGGCATTAATTTTTACATCAACGTTTAATAGAGAGATCGGCCTATTATTACCGCAGGCTGAAGGGTCTTTCCCTTCTTTTGGGATCACTGTTATATGAGCTTCCAACAGAGTGGAATGCTTCAGGTCCGCTTGGTGGATTGTGTTAAAGTTTTTCAGATAATGTGGTGCTAGAATGTCCATGAACATCTTGTAGTAGGAGGCAGGAAGCCCATCTGGGCCCGGGGCTTTGCCCGAGCGTGTTGCTCTGCGTAGTTCATCTTCCGAGATGGGAAGTTCCAATTACAGTGCAACAGAGTCAGGGATCGGGGGTGGGGAGAATTGGGAGAGAAAATTGGCAATTAAGTCTATCGCATCTGAGGATGTGTGTTGTTCCCTTACCATCTATAATTTGCGTAATAGTGTGGTGGGATCTTTTGATTTTAAGAGCTTTGGCTAGGAATTTTCCACTCTTGTTGCCATGCTCATAAAAAATCTTTTGCAATAAAAGATATGTGCGTTTGGATCCAATGTTGAGTTCCTCTTTGAGTTGGTTTCTTAAGGAGGTCAGTCTGTCTAGTGTGTGTGTGGCCTGTGTTTGCTTGTGAACTAGTTCAAGTTCTGAGATTTGCTTAAGAATATGATTGACAGAGGCTTGAGCTTGTTTCTTTCTGTGGGAGGAATAATCCATAAAGATGCCGCGCATAACGCACTTATGTGACTCCCATAGTGATACGGCATTCTGTTCCGGGGTAGCGTTAGTTTGAAAGAATTCCCTCAGTTCCGTTTTGAAGTCTTTAAGGAAAAGTGGAGTCCCCTAATAGGGAGGGATCAAGTCTCCAAAAGCGTTGCCTTGAGTTGGAACATAAACGTAACTGGAGCATGATCGGACACTGTAATGGGGGCAATGGAGGCCCTAGTGACACATGGGAGGTCTTTTTGTGATAAGAAGAAATAATCTATGCATGTGTATTTGTTGTGTGGAGGAGAGTAGAATGTGTAATCCTTTGTGTTTAGGAAGCGCCTGTGGGTCCTGTGGGTTTAGGAAGCGGCACACATCGTGAACTGCTAATAGTTGGAGTTTTACTTTAATGGCTCTCAGCGCGCTGAACCTGAGCGATGAAGAGCTCAACGATGAGTCGAGGACAAGGTTCAAGCGCACGTTGAAATCTCCTCCAAGGACAAGCATGCCAGAGCCAAATTCCAGGAGGAGGTTAGCCATCTTAGAAAAAAGGCAGGTTGTTTCTTATTGGGGCAATATATATTTGCCAATGTAATCAGGGTGGAATGTATGGTGCCTTTCAAGAAAACTAAGTGACCTTTCGGATCTATGACTTCGTCAGTCTTAGTGAACAGGACAGAGCGGGAGAATAGAATAGCCATACCCTTGGTTTTCTGAGTGGCTGTGGTAGAGTGTGAAATATCAAATATCACCATATACCTGTGATTGGTCATTTTTTGAATAGCTCCCGTCTTAAAGTGGGTTTCCTGCAAAAACACCACATCTACCCTATGCTCGTGGATTAACTGTAGAACTTGGGTCCTTTTTGCAGGGATGTTTAGACCCTTAGCGTTAAAGGAAAGGAACTTCAGCGCATTCATAGTGAGAATGACTTTTGATTACAATGCGCTGTATGTTATATGGTGATAATGAGGGAATTATTGGGTTAGAATGGGTAGTAACCTAAGAGGAGTAGAATTATACAAACAGTACAAATTGTGGAAGTAAACTGATATACAAACAACTGGATTGGGGGATGACCCCAATATACCAAGGGGGACCAGTTGTGGTCAGATAAGTGATTATTTGCGCGGTAACAGCATTAACTACTAATAGCAAAGATAAACAGATAGAATCACTTAGCTGGGGGGGGGGTGACCTGGATTAAGAAAAAAAAGATCATGAAAACAGCAAGTATGGGAGAGAAATGCAGAACAAAAAAGGCATGAGAAATATGTGTACTGATTAGGAAAGCACCAAGTGCCTGCATTGGGGGTAACTCCCCAATGCAGGCCCAAAGGGGCAATATAACACAGAGTACTTGGTATGGTATTATGAAAAAAACATTAAGCAATGCTTGGATAACCTTACTTAAGAACTATATGAATGTAGAATATTGAAATGCTGAGTAATTTTGAGTAGACTACACTCCTGAAATAAGAAAGTGGAATAATGGTTATTAAAGGAAATACAGAAGGCGTTAGACTGACCGCTACTGGTCGCATACAAAATTGCAACAGCAGAATAACTATGGCACATTACACTGAACTTTGGAGGGGATGAGTACCTGAAGGCATTCTTGCGACTACAGAGATCAGAGGATCATAAGGGGTGCCTGAGGTACAATATGGATATTATAAACTCACCGTTTGTAGAGTAAGTCAAGAATCAGCATTTCTACCTTGTGAGGAAATCGTGGAAACAGTATACGAGTTAAATGGTATGTGCCTTAAACAGCTGCAAGTCTGGTGTTGCTCTCATAAAAAAAAATTCTGAAGTCAAGTTGTTTACCAGTAGAGGCCAAAGTTCTTCGGGGAATGTAATATGTTGGAGACACAGCTCAGAGTACTGATCTCGAGTACTGGAGTCTCGTCTTGGAGTATAGTGATACGTTGGGGATGTCATTCTGTCAGCATCGCGTCTGGTTCTTTTTGTAGTCGAGCGGGGAGTGCGTTGTTCCTTAGGCTCCTGTCTGCTTTGGGCAGGCAGGGTGTCACTTTGACGGGAGCGTAAGAAATCAGCGTACCAGTCTGGCAGTTTTGGAACTGGGAGTTGCAGCTGTTCCCAGAAGGTAGGAAGTTTGTCAGGGAAGCGTAGTTGTATGGTGCGGTCATCTTTAGTTACTGAGAGGCAGAAAGGAAATCTCCCATGTGGTGCAAATCAATGTGCACCACATGGGCACATCAATTCCCGTTCAATGGGGACCTACAGGGTAGCAGAGTTCCCCCCAGCTTCCAGTGTGTGAATCCGAACATGGTAGAATCTGGGCAGAAATCCATCCATTCTCTCTCCCCGTACAAGTGAAGAGCGCTGACTCCTCCCTTAACACTGAGCCTGGGCTGAGCTGACAGTCGGACTGCTGTGTGAAGAAGGCAGAGCCGGCTTTTCCTATACTTTACATGAAGATTCTTCTTTATGTAAAGTCTTGGAGATTGAACAGGGTTTTCCAACATGTTTAAACCCTGTTCAATCGAGTTCCTTCGAGTGGGCGCTATTGAACCTGCTCTAAGGAAAGCAGACACAGGTAGGATTGTAAGCAGATTAGAGTACAATCAATCACCGTGACCGCGCACGTTGATCTTTTTACAAATCTACCCGTGTGTCTCCTAGCTTAAGCGACCAATCTCCTGTGTCTATGTTATGCCCACACATCCTCTTTGGACTGGAAACAGATTACTTTGCCCTTCCTTCAAAATATGTCTCATATATGAAATAGCTAAGTGGTTGCTGCATGCTGTCACCTTCTATCGCATTCCTGACTTTGGTCTGAGCTCACCCTTCTTGTGTTCCACTCTGAATTTGCCAGTAGGCCAATTTTAATGCAAGGGACCCTGAAATATTGATGCCAAGACTTTTTTTCAGCTTTCAAAATAATTTTGCTGTCAAAAACATCAAGACGGAAATTTTAGCTACAACCCTGGGGATGGCATGTGCAATTATTGAGATGCTGGGAATTGAACTGTGTTTAAAACAATGCTTTGTGAAAGCTTTAGTGGTGCAATTGCCATTCCTATCACAGAGATCTTTTTGATTGTACTCAGGAACAGTTAGACAGGTAAAATAAACAGAATTCCAAACTTCAGTTCCAAGGTGTTAGATTGGCATGATAAATAAAACTGCTACCTATAAAAATATAAGACTGTAAGAAATCAAATAGAAGGATAGTGGAAATAAAACAAATAGAACACTTTTTTTAATATGGCCCGCAAGGCTTTAATGCGAGGTTATTCATAGATTATTGTTATCATTATCATAACGATGTGGGTCTCATTTGCATGTCTGCTGTAATTGCTCTGTATCATGGTCATTAGAATGAGTAACAGGACTGGCCTTACATAGCTTGACTATCTATATTAACTGCAATCAGTCAGTTTAAGGAATGTTATCATTTTCACAATGAGCTGACCTGTGGTTCACTTTCAGAAGAGCAAGACTGCCCCCTCTAGTAATGCTGCTGGTTGCTGGATTAGATGAGTAGATCATGAAGAGATCCAATTGACTTGTGATTTTATGTCCATCTGATTTACACAGCTAACCTAAAAAGCACAGTGCAATGCAAAAGTCTTACATCTTGGTGCATTTAAGTAACATCTTAAAGCTTACAACACACGGGTAGATTCCCATGCAATCGACCGGCGATCATTTACAGCGTGGTGACATCACCACACTGTGATTGATCGCGGGTCAATCGTACAGTATTCAATGTGCACCACATGGGCACATCAATTACTGGATGATGGGGACCCGGTTTCCCAGTCCCCAGGAAGCCAGCTTCTTTGGCTGGCTGGCACCGCTGTCCCCTTTTCAGTGTAATGGATGACTGAGCTGGAGACACACAGCATGGACCCAGCCAGCCCTCCTCTCTTCTGGCAGAGCTAGCTGGGTCCGTGTTGGCCATGCCCCTTTCACACAGACAGTCGTAGCTAAACACACAGTTGTGTTTAACTGCTCTGTGTCTCCGGTTCAGCTGTCATCCATTGCATTGAATAGGGGATAGCGCGGTCCCCTATTCAATGCAATAGATTTCGACCAAGGTTTTCCAACATGTTGGAAACCTGTTTGGTCGAGGTCCTTCGAGCAGGATCCATTGATCCTGCTCGAAGGAACTGTGGATGGCTCAGATGAAGTAAGATTAGAGGAGAATCAGGAGCCGTGAGCGCACACGCTGCCCGATGTTCCTCTAACCTGTTACTTTATCTAGCCGTGTGTGGCTAGCTGTTAGCTGCTAGCTGCCTTAAAACCCCTGCATTGAACGCCTATTGTCGGCACTGCACATTCGCAGTGATTGATTGTGCTCAAAATGATTGCGACCACCCTTTCTTCAAGCGGAATTAATCGATCCTGCTCAAAGAAACCTTGATCAAACAGGGAACCAACATGTTGGTAAATCCCTGATCAAATTGTCTTTGATTGCCATTATTTTTAATGGGGATCTTGGGTCCCCATTCAAAGTATCAAACTAGATGGATTGTGCAGAATTGCTGCACATTGAGTCTCTGTTCAATTGATGAAGCTGGAGTGCACCAACATGTACAGGGGTGAACCAAGGGTCAGGGTCTGGCGTCTTCCAGTACCTCTCTCTCTGGCCCCTCCACGTAGATGGTTGTATACAGCGGCGGTCCATTCCGCTAGTTATCAGCGCCTCCCTGCTAATAAGGGAGACCACTATTATTATTATCATCATTTATTTATATATATAGCGCCAACATATTAAGCAGCGCTGTACAATAAAACCACTAGGAATGTTTACTCTCTGTCTCGCAGCCAGCCCTTCCCCCTTCCATCACAGCTGCACCCCCCTTCACTTGTGGGGTGAATTAGGAACAGCTTTAACCATTGCCTTGTAGCCAGGCCTGAAATGCCTCAATGCCCAATGCACCTCCATCCTCCTTTAAGGTGGGCCCCATCACAGGTTCTTGCACACTCCCATTAAAGTCAATCTGCTCACTACCAGGTTTGTGTAAGAACTGGTTTTATTATTGTTCCACGGGTACAGTCCATCAGTTCTGTGGCAGCCACTTCATGGCACTAGATAACTATTTTCAATGCTTAAAACATATCTAGGAGAGTGTACTTATAGCTGTCTCCCTTGCCCTACAAAATACACATAATTGTAGGGCAATAGTGACCTGACATAACCCGGAGGTACCTGAACCCTTGCTTCCTGGTGCAGATCTCATTCCCACATCCTCAGTTAGCATGTATGGGCTCTAAATTTGGGTGGATGACCACTACTTATTCAATGAGGTGAAAGTTCAGAAATTCCTTCTTTATAAACTATAACAATAATTTTGCTTGCATTGGCTCTCTCTAATTAAACATTTCCTATAGATCAAATAACCTAGTACATGCCAGTGTGATAGGTCATCAGCATTTTCAGCTCAGATCATATGACAAGAAAAGCAGCTGTTAGCTACTGAAAACAGCTTGAATTTTCAAATCTAAAGATATGTGTGAAACTGTGTTTGTAAGGGGAGGTCAACTATAGATTGTCTTTGCAAAAGTGCTCCAAACCTCAGTTACACTTTAAATAGTTTTATCTGCCCATTTAATGTGAACAAAAAATGATGTTTATACTGCACACATAAAAATACAATGGAGTCGTCAAGGGTTAGGAATTAATTTCAAAAGGACTGGAAAGGTTTGATTCACGCCAGAACGCCTCTTGACTCTTTGGACGCATAAATGTCAAATTCTTGCAGTCATCCATCATGGTCCCTTCAACACCATGTTGTGTTTGATAAGGCCAAATGCTGTGGGGATGATTAAAAGAAAAGAAAAAAACAACATAAAATGACATTATAAAAATGGTGCTATAATCCCTGAAGACAAGATTATTTTTTTTGAAGCTCTCATGTTTGTGGCAAAAAAACATGCATATGTATGATTATTAAGCCTATGCAAATCAGATAAGCCATTTTAAGAGGATCACAAAGGCCCACAACTGTCAAAATGTTTCTGATTCATTAACCTATGGGCTGATCTTATTTTATGTATCACTGGACGGGAGTTAATGTATCGTAGATTGACTGTTGTCAAGCGTTAGATGGATCCTCTGTGGTGTTAATGTGCTGTAACTGGTATGATTAAATTAACAGTCATGCATAAGTGAACTTTACATAAAAGATCAGCCCATTCAGAGCTAATATTTTAGATTTTGTTGGATGTTGAAGATCTAAATCATATGCCAGTTTTTTTTCTGGTCTTGAGATTCCTTTTGGGAAATTTAAAACATATTGTTTAAGACTCTAGGAACTGACTGACCCCCTAGCATCAAGCTTTTCTAAGTTGAACACTTACAATAACAATTACACCATCTAAATACAAAAGGTGTTAAATCTTGATGTTCTCTGTGTGCTCTTTCCTCATTGTGCAGGTTGATCAGTCTTGTAACCATCCCGCCTATTATTATATTACAGGGGTCTGTAGTCAATAGAGCTGCTGGGTCCCCCTCAGAGCTCTGCACAGGCTTTGTACAGCACAGTGAGAACTTTTACTTGTTTACAAACTTAAATTAAACTCTAGTGCTCGGTAGTGATGAGCGAGCATGCTCGGCCAAATACGCGTTTGGCTCAAGCATTGCTACGCTCCTTGCTTGGCATTATTCGGACTAGCACCTCACCATGTTTGTGTCTATTCTCAGGTCTGCACCCTGCACATTTCGCGGGTTGTAGACTAGCAATCAAGGGTCAGGTAAGTACTGCCCTTACTGTAATGCCAGTCAGGTGCTGACATTACAGTGATTGGCTGTCCGGAACAGGTCATCGTGTGCTATATAGTCCACCCTATGTACAAAAAATGTCACCGCACACATATATTAAATTAAAACATATAACCCCCCCATTTGTAATCATGAAAAAAAATTACAGATAATAATAATAAATAAAGAATGATAGAGGGGGGAACAGTTTAATTAGTGCCACACCCATGGGATAATTGTTAGACCAGAGGGTCAATCCTACTGTGATATGGAGAAGAAACCCCGGGCCATTGGGACCGACCCCAAATATTGGGCTTTTGAGGCACTAACATATAACAAATAATTACTTAAAGT
The DNA here is from genome assembly GCA_036250615.1 of Ptychadena robeensis. Taxonomy (NCBI): domain Eukaryota; kingdom Metazoa; phylum Chordata; class Amphibia; order Anura; family Ptychadenidae; genus Ptychadena; species Ptychadena robeensis. The sequence goes on along the minus strand of CM070043.1, from coordinate 17,780,288 downwards.
CTTCATCATTCATGGAGCGGGGGAACCCCAATGGAAAGAGGGGGAAACCCGGGTGCACTGTGAGGATGGATCTGAGGGGAAAAATAACAGCATGGCGGCCAGGGAGATAGGGGCTACAAATCAATGCAACTGTATATACCTGCTTGCTAGTCCTATTCAATCCTGTGCTGGTATCGCTGAAGAGAAAAAATATTGTAACCTAAATAAATGGAAAATCATTAACCCACTGAGGGGGGTATGAATAGGTGAGAAAGAAATGTAAAACTATAGCCCTCTTTCACTGATGGCAACTGCAGAGCCTCCATAGCGCACCTGTCAGTAACACCCCTAATATCCACCCTCAATCACCGGGGTATGATGAACTGGGAGCCAACCCCCAAGACGCCGCCCCTAACGGCACCCATGTTCATTTCACAAGCTCATCCAAAAGTATGAACGAGGTAGGGATCGACGATCCCACCAATACATCCACCTTACCAGGTGTTTCCGGTGTCCACCATGCCTCACCATAGTGCCCGGTGTGCCCAGCCGGTGCAACTTCCGGTATCAACCGGAAGTGATGTCAACCCTGCAGCAGACTGAATGCCTATGGAACGCATCTGCGTCCCAAGGCATGTTAGTCAGCTCTACCTCACCAATGACGCTACACCACCCATCAAAGGGACGGTAGGTGGGCGCCAGAGGGTCCAATCAAATTGATGGACGTGCCGATGTAAAGAGTTACTATCCTCCTCCTACCAGGAGGGGAGAGGGTATAGGAGAGCACTGGTCCCCCCCCCCCGCACTCACAATGATGGGGGACACAACGCGAGGCAGTCTCCAGATCTAAGGGAGAAGGTGCCTGCTTAAACAGTGTCCCTAGTGGGGCACCACAGCATTGATGCTCTGCCAGCTGCAGGCAGACCCCTTGCCAGGGCACAGTCCCACGCACCCCCATGACAGCCACAAGACCCCCCCCCCCCCAAAAAAAACCTAGGGGAGCCAGTCAGTCAATAATTGAAATCAAACAGACTAATCATAACAGAAAAAAATTAAATCAAAGCAGACCAATCACAATGGGAAAGAAATGTCATAGAAAGGGTTTGAAACTAATACATTCATTGAGACTGGGGCTCACTGTGGCTTCCAAATTGTATATCCAACTCTGCTCAAGCTGGAGGAGGGTGGGATTGGGGTCCCTCCCCCCCTCGACCGTCTTCAGGTAATCTAGAGAGAACCCCAAAGGGCACGTATTCAAGGTCATAGTTGTGACGTAGTCCTACGTGTCTAGCTATTGGGACTGAAAGATCTCCGTTCCCAATAGCCCGGACATGTTCTTGGATCCTTATTCTTAGTTGGCGCTTAGTCTTGCCAACATAGAATGAGCCGCAGTGGCACAATATGATGTACACCACCGCGGTTGACTCACAGTTGGCCCAAAATTTCATTTTAAACATACCTCCATTAGGAAGCGGCATACTGTTGCCTTCCATAAGCGCTTGCACCCATTCATGTTGATTCGAGTAAGTCAAAATGACCCTAGTGGTGGAGGTATCAGCAGTCGGTCTCGTTGATGTCTCCAAAAGATCTTTCCTGTCTTTTTGCTTTGCTTTTTGGTAACTCTTTTGAGTAGCCTCTGGCTATAGCCCCTCTCTGCCAGGCGTGATCGCAATTTCGTACTTGCGTGAGGTATGGTATTACCCGCTGTTGTTTTACGAAATAAGGTGGTAAATATTTTGCCAGTCAGGCCCATCCTTAGCATTAGGTCCAGAAAGGATATTTCCGTGGGGAAAATCGACTTTTGAGTTATATTTACCCCTTAGTGGTTCCAAATCCATGAACCCCGTGCAATAAGCACATCAAACAATTGTCAACCCTCCCAAAACCACATCTTTCTCATCCTAAAACCGCAACATTTATTTAATCCGACAATTATAAAACAAGAAATAACACCTAATGTCAATCATAAAACCACACAATTTACTAAACCTAGTAACATCAAAGAAAAAAACAAGACCACCAAAATCTATTAACCTTCTGAGCGTTCTCCCCGAATTAACTCGGGCTGAGTTTCATGCATCATGAAACTCAGCCCCAGTTAGCCGGAGGAGCGCCCGAGGTCTCGCCATCTTCTGACGGCGGTCGGGAGCATCGGCATGTATGCCGATGCTTCCAGGTCCGCCCCCGATCGCGTCACCGGTGACGCGAAGGGGGCGGGGGTAGGCGGCGCCATAGACCTCCGTCAAACTGGAGGGGCGTCGCCTTTCTTCAGCATAAGTCCGGCGTCTCCAATGACGCCGGGCTTATGTTTACTACCCTAAGCTGAGCTGGCAATCGCGGCGGAGCACATTTATAAAAAAACCGTGCCACGTGGCAAACGCTCAGAGGGTTAAAGGATGAACCCCAATTCTAAACCAACCACCAATAAAACAACACAACTCACAACATGAAATCAAAGTTAAAATTAAATAAATATATTTAATACCATTACTCAAAAAATAGAGCAATAAATATCCAAATAACCTGAAATAAGCCATTCCAAAACATTAACCCCTTATCCTACCCTAACCGATAATTAATGTTACTAAAAACACACAAAGTTTTAATAAATTTAACAAATCAATGTTATATGTCATAATTAAATACATTATGACATATAACTTGCAAGCCAACTGTACATTCATTAACAAATATACATACACGTACAATACAATACATAAGATATAACAGAACATACAAGCCAACCCCACAATTATTAACCAATATACATACATTTACATTTCCATACTGGCTATGTGTAATAATAACATTAATTATTACATGTAGCCGATAATTACATGACCTATATGTATTGCAGAAGTATCCTCCCATACGTAAAAAAAATACCAAACCCCCTGAAAATAAGAGTAAATAAATGCACATTTACTTACAGTAAATATGTCCACTCCAGCGCTGTAATCACGATAGAATCTTACAAAGCGAATCTTAATTAAAAAACAAAACAAAAAAATCCAATCAAAATAAAAAAAATATCCAAATTTCATCAGTGTATGTATGTATGTATGTGTCATGTTACACATGCTTTCATTGTCTTTCATTGAATTCTATGTTATCAGTTTTATGTTGTATATACCCACTAAGAATGTTCCTTCCCATGTACTTCAGCTTGTTAGCCACACCCCTTTTACCAGTAATGCTTTAGTCACCTCATGGAGCTCATGTATTCCAGAAGGGTCATTGCATGATCTTTTTGACCTGTACAATGTTCATGGCTGTAAGATTTCCACAGTTTTGGAATAAAACTTCTTCAAGATCTTCAGGGTGTCGTATGGATCGAATCACTATCTGCTGAAAACTTTTGCTGTAAGTTGTCATTAACTCATCACAGCTAGAGACTAGTTACTGGAGTCACACTTGCAGGCTCAGATTGGAGGAGGCAGAATACAGGGAGTGCAGAATTATTAGGC
>CM070043.1:17748621-17776742 GCA_036250615.1 Ptychadena robeensis | reverse complement strand
AGAGGATGATGTGGTCAAAATACTCATTTGCCTAATAATTCTGCACTCCCTGTAGTACGGTTGGCTTGGGTTGTATGTTATATCTGATAATGTATTTAATTATGACATATAACATTGATTTGTTGAATTTATTGAAGCTTTGTGTGTTTTTAGTGGCATGAATTATCGTTTAGGGTAGGATAAGGGGTTAATGTTTTGGAATGGCTTATTTCAGGTTATTTGGAAGAATTTTATTGCTCTATTTTTTATGAATGTATTTAATGTATTTATTTAATTTTAACTTTGATTTCATGTTGTAAGTTGTATTGTTGTACTGGTGGTTTCGAATTGGGTAGGGGTCATTCTTCAATAGCTGTTGGTGGTCTTCTGTTATGTTTGTAGTGCATCGGATTGCTAGAATTGTCGGCATTGCAGGTTTTTCATCTAATAATTGATTAAAATATTAAATATAAAACTTTCTAGGTGTTTCGGGGTAATTGCGTGTGAAGGTGATTTATTTCATGTCGGATGTTGCTGTTTTCTGTGATAACAATTTTTATTATTACAGATAACAGGTTTTTACTGTATTTGGAAAGTGTCTGTTTCTGTGCTTAGCGCTTATTGCCACGCTGGTGTTATTGCCTTGGAAGGAGTAAAGGATTGCTACAAACCATTCCTTCTTCCAGCGTATTATCTATTATCTATTACCATTTATTTTTATAGTTACAGATTATAAATATATGTTCAATATAGGAGATGGAGACAGGAAAGGGAGCTGTCATTTTTCATGTAAAATTAATTTTGGGGGGGTTATGGGTGGTGTATTTTCGGTCCATTTAGGAGGTGTTTCTGTCACTTTCTGAACTTTTCCAATGGACCAGGCACCCTCCCCTCTTTCGAGCAGGGGATGACTGGTTGTCTCCCGTTGACTTACATTGTACTCGTGTGCTCGGTAGAACATACAAACATCGCAATGTGTTCAGACCCAAACACCCGAACCCCGAACACTTTGGTGCTCGCTCATCACTAGTGCTCAGAGTTAAGGTAGCCATACACGGGACGATTTTAACCCGATTTTACGGCCAAACGCCTGCCAGTTGCTTAGCTGCAAATTGGATGAGCCTACCTGGACAGATCGACCAGGAATCTCCCACATGTCGTATCGCACTGTGATTTGACATGTCGGTAAATTCCTGGCCGATACCATTACTTTGGATGGGGATAGCCGTTCCCAGCCTAAGTAATGGGTGGCACACAAAGGGTGTCTGCTGATCACTAAGAGGCCGGCTGCAGAGTGATGAAATCAGTTGATCCCTCATCTATCGAGGGAGAATCACCATGTCTATGGCTACCTTTAGAACAACTGTATCTTTTCAGAATGTTCATGCCAATAAGCCCTGAAGCCGAAATATTACTTTTGGTTTCACTGACCCTTTAAATGTATATATTTTAGATCTTCCTGACTTATCTCATAAAGAGTCTTGCTTCTAATAGCCACAGCAATATAAATATGAACATACCAGTAGGATAATTGGCTTCCCCAAAAGAATGTCCTGTGGGCTGCTGTACTCAGCCAACACATATTCTGCCATGTTCTGCCATGTAGCAAATCTTTATATCAGAACACATTGCTTCAGCAACTTTGAAGTGTGCACACACGCTTAGTGACAGTTAAGAGACAGTAGGCTCAATTCACAGCACTAACACATCAGATTAAGAATGTTTTTTTCCCAAAAGTGACTGATATTTTTAGCTGAGTGCAATGACATTTTAAAATAACACCAAAGTTGGGGATAAGTGCATAAAAAAAAAAAATACTAATTAAATCTATGATAGAGTTGGTCAGTTGTACTTAAACTTTATATACACTGCTTGAAAAATAAAGGGAACGCAAAAAATAAGACATCCTAGATCTGAATAAATGAAACATTCTTGCTCCCCGGTCACTAAGGCCAATCAAAAGGAGAAGCCCGATGAGCCCCAGGAACTCATGTACCCCCAGGCCCCGTTCTATGGCCACCACATCATGCCGACACCCCCGGGCCCGCACTTGAACTTTGCGGTGAGACACTTACTGCACTCAGTGGGGGAGTATCGGGTTGTGCCAGACCCAGACTATTATACCCAATTTGAACCCTGTTTTCTCCCATCACCAGCCATGGACTGAGGACTCTGCAGTTACCAGCTGGTCACCCTATTTCTTGACTTAGCCTAGTTCATATTAAGTTTAGAGACTGTAAAGTTAAATGACTATCTGGCTAGCTCTTTTTATTGCATTATTATGTTTAGCCACTAGGGGTCCCTGTTCCATGTATAGGTTGACTGTTAGATAGAACAGTATATATGTGCATGCCTACTCTTTTCCCCTTGTGGGTATAGGTTATCCATAATAATTTTTTATTATTTTTTAAACTTTCTTTATTGAATTTTTTATAACAAGACATAGGATATCTGGACAACTTAGGCAGGTTAGACAGTACAAAATCTACAGTTATAAAGATGCTACAGCTGAACATTTAACAGGTTACCCAACTGATTTATATGAAAATGTCCATAGCATGTTGAGTAGGATATCCTTCCCACCGTCGGATGCATTTCAGAAACTATACATAACAAAAAGCAACATAATAAAACACAAGCACTTAACCCTAATTCTTCCCAACTTCTAGTTTTACCGTCTCTTACCCCTGGTGCCAGAAAGAAAAAAATTGGAGATGGCTTCCTCCGAGTCTATGCCTAGAATGTGGGCTGTGGACACCATGGTATATACTGAGTGAGGAGGGTCGTCAAATTCCTTCAGTAAAAACTTCCTCCATACTTTAAAGAAGTTTCTTGTACGCTGCTCTTTAGCCTGTTCAGCATAAAATTTATCAAAATACATGTAAGACGTCAGGGTTTGGCGTACATTAGCGACCAAAAGGCATGGAAGATGAGAGCCACAAGGCCATAATGGTTCTTTTTGCCCCCATTACGCACATGTGTTCCCATTTAGATCTTCCGCTGAGGAGTGGAGAAGGTGGGTAAGTATGTTATTACTCCACAATTGTCCCGTAATATTGTTCATATACTCAGTGACCTCCTCCCAGAATTGAGAAATGGGCGGACACTGTCATTGCAGCAAGAGATGCAGCAAGTCAGGACGGTCTTGGCCGCACTTAAGGCAGCTGGTAATTCTGCCCGCATTTGGGGTTTTTGGGGGAATATTGAATGCACCGTAGGCCCAATGCAAGATTTTGAGTTCCCAATCCTCTTTGGAGAATATCAATGGTATCTCCCACAGTGTTGTCCAATACCTGTGCCCCTCTCCTGACATAGGATCTGTCCACTTTAGAGTAACCCCCCCCCCCCCAAATCTATGGAGTTCCCCATACAAGGTAGAGATCGATATGACCTGCGATTTTGGTGTCAGGAGTTTGTCAAATTGCTTATGAGAGGGAAATGTAAGCTGGGAGCTCAACACACTGCGAAGGTAAACTGAAGTTGAGCATAATATAGAAAATGGGCGGGGGTCCATACTTAGCCGATATGACCGAGAATGGGAGAAGTGATAGATCATCTCCTAACTGGTCCTTCACAGTGTGTATGCCGACCCTGTGGAAAACATGGGGCAGAACGTACAGACATATAAGGAAACAGGACTCCGGGCAATTTACTGTATATATTTTGCGCATTTACTTCCACTTTATGATCGAGTCCCTGAGGAGTTTGTGTCGTTTAATATGTGGAGGAAGCAATCGAAGGGGAGTGTGTAGCATAACATTCAACGACCAAGGGAAGGATAATTGGGATTCTAACATGGCGTTTGTAAAATGAGAGGTGCCATGAACCCAGGCTATTACTTGCTGGAAGATGCGTGCTAGATTATATTGTCGCACATTGGGAAGGTTGGCTCCCATATCCCCTTGTGTGCATGCGCCATTGCGCTCTTCGGCCCCTGCCATTTTCATTCTGGCAATGTACATGTCCCTCTGCTTCTGCGGGGTCAGCTTGGGCGCGGATTTTGCCAGGAAGCATTCCATCGGGGTCTGACTGCCCTTAGGGATGAGTGGGGGTGGTTGTGTGGGGAGCCCGGCGGCGATTGCGAGGGATCACGCTGATGCGGGAGGGAGCTCATCACGGCTGCTACCGTTTCATGGGGTGCCGGAACCAGAAGTCTTCATAATTATTTAGAAATAGAAAACTGAGCCTGTTAGTGCGGGGGTTCGCAAACACTCTACTACTACTACTACTACTACTAATTTAGTAGCATCAACATGTATAGCAAGTACTCCTACCGCTTATCTTCTCTAAAGTGATGTTTTTATATGTATTTTGAGGTCATCCCTATGTGTGGTGTGGCTCTGACCTCATTGTGTTTGTTGTATCGATCCCCAATAATTTTAATGTTGTCTAAATAAATTATGGTTTTTTAACTAAAACTTATTTTTTTGTGCCTGAAAAGCCCCATACACCTCACTGTGCCCCAGTAGGAGCGGAAGAGTGTTTGCGAACCCCCGCACTAACAGGCTCAGTTTTCTATTTCTATTCAAACCCGGGGTGTGGCACATATCCAATGATCTATACAACTTAGTTCCCCACCCCCTATTCTTTCATAATTATTTAATTGATTAGTCATGCATGCCCTACGGGGTAGCACATGCTGCTTAAATAAATACCTATCTCCCCTTGTGGGTCAAACTCTCCACAAAACCTGGGATTTATTGCCTTAACAAATGTATGCTAGTTAATACTTTTTTAACTTTACATTACATTACAGGTCTCAGCTCAGGTGTGGAGAACCCTCAGGCCTTTGGCAGCCACTCCGGTTATTCACGCTGATGTTGTGAGTCCACACCCTGCACACTTTTTGGGATTCGCTTCCTTAGCAGAAAATACTTGCCACTGTCAGGATAGGACTTACCCTGGTTTTTATTTTACATATAGACATACATGGCAGTATCTTATCAAGGGTCACTAGTGGGAGGCCACAGGAAATAGACCTTCTTTTAGCTAGGCTCACCTGTTGAAATTTTCCAGGTGGAGCCTCTCTCTTGCTCCATAGCCACGCTTGCCCATTGGCAGCATGTCCCTAGGCTGCAGATGTTATATTCCTGCCCCTAGAAGGTGTTGTGGTACATGCAGATTAACCCTAGAGGCTGGAATTGGCGCATGGGGGCTTGCATGTTACCCAGGTGTAGGCCCTCCTTTTACCTAGGTCTGCAGACGTCACTGCCACCTAGAGGATGAGACAGGCCCATACAGGTTAATCCTAGAGGCTGGAATTTGCACATGGAGATCGGTATGCTAACCTGTTCTCATGGGTTACCCTCCTGACTGATCACAAGGATGTGTACACCCTCTCTCTTTTAGAAGAGAATTTGGTCCCCCCAGTGTGAGTGCAGTTGGTGAGGGCAATCTGGGTGACTGACCACTTAAGCAGTCCTCCTTAGTGTGAGTGCATTTGGTTAAGACCATTTGGGTGCCTGACCTGCTTTCTATTCCTTGCACGAGGTCCGACTTTGGCAGCTTCGGGGAGGATTGGTTGTAGGATTCGGTTCCCCACTCGCCTATGGCAACCCCTTACCCGTTTCTGCTGATGTGGGGTACATACATCTACAAGATGACTAGTGCTCATACCAAGGGTGGCTGGACTCGCCCCTTAGCATTGACTCCTCTTGTACATAGCTGGATCCTGAGTTCCTTTTCTAGGACATATAGTCCCTGTGCAGGTAAAAGTTACCTGTTAATGTAGGCTCTGGTACCCCTAATTGCCTTACATGGTTGGGTATCATAATATGACATGACACCTCCTCACTCAGACCATGGTACTCATTAATGCTCTCCGTTGGCTGGAAAGGCCCCAGTGAAGTGTAGTAACAGGGGTTGACACTAAATTTGTATATAGCCAATCAAGTGTATATACCACCCTGTTCACTATAAATGTATATTTTGCATTCTGTATATAGTTGGTGTTTGTCTACTTAAGGGCTACACTGGCTGTATAGCAGTTGCTGAAACCTTTTACAGGACAGGGTTAACTCCTTTTCCCACTGTTTTGGGCTCTTCACTTAACTGTATCAATTTAAATCTGCTTGGAGACAGGCTACTGCCCTACCCCAAGCAGAGATATTAAATTCAAGTTCTTCAGAACTTACTAGGCTTTATGTGAGGAACTGCAGTCTTGGTCAGACGGAGTGATTCTCCGTTTCTTTAGCGTGATTTCCTGCAAGGACTGTTTCCCTATACTATCTGTAGAGAGCCAACAGCACCCCTGTCCACTTGTTTAAGTAGATGTAGAAGCATTTGGAACTGTTTTTCCCTATGCTTTGGACCCTATCTCTGCCCTCTGGAGTTGGTGAAGCTGTACAAAGTCCTCCAATAAACTGTACATAGCCCCTACCAGCTGCATGAACCTTTGTTTTCTGGTGTGTGAGCCATGCTTGGTGCATCTGAAAGAATCTGGTTGTGTAAGTTGCGGTACCTCCAGGCAGAGGTAGTGGTCCTGATGCTGGGTTGTTGTCCTCCTACGGCCTCCTCCACGTCTCCTGATGTACTGATGCGCCTCCATGCTCTGGACACTACGCTGACAGACACAGCAAACATTCTTTGCTTTAGTCCAGGTCTGGGAGGAGATCTTTCAGGAGACCATCCGCCACCTCATCAGGAGCATGCCCAGTCATTGTAGGGAGGTCATACAGGCACGTGGAGGCCACACACAATACATAGCCTAATTTTTACTTGTTTTAAGGACATCACATCAAAGTTGGATCAGGCTGCAGTGTTTTTTTTTTTCACTTTCAATTTGAGTGTCGTATTTTTGTGTTCCCTTTATTTTTTGCGGAGTGTATTTATATATATATATATATATATATATATATATATATATACACACAATATATATATTGATGTTTTAATATATGTTGTTTTTAATTTTTATTTTAGAGATAAAGTCTTTGTTTAACAATGTTTTTTTATATAACTGTTTATTTTAAATTTTAAAAGTAATACAGATACAAACAAAAAAGGAAAATACTGCCAAAACTATAGCAATAAAACAAAAGCAAGATATCACGAGTCTAGAGTAACTTCCATAAATATTGCATAAATCAACAAAAGCAGAAGAAGCATCAGAAGCAAAAACAGAAAACGAGGCAATCAACAAAACATTCCTAACAATGTTTATTTACCAATGTTTTAAATCATACTTTTCCTTATCAGAAAGCCCTGATGATGTGTAAGACTGCTCTTGTCTAATTGAGAAATATTGTTAACAATAATTGTTTTTCTAGTCAGAATTCACTTCTCAAAATATTGATAGATGGCTCCCTTACAGGTTAGAAATGTAAAGTCTTTGGGGTTTTTTATTTAACCACACAAGCCAAACATTAATCTTAGATTGTACATTTCATGGGCCATTTATAATGAGAAACATGAATTTGTGGATGTTTTCCAAACTATATAATGTACAATAATGGAGCAAGCAAAGGTCAGGCTTGAAAATATAGAGGTGAACTTTACAAGCTTATATTCAATTACCAGAGCTTGCCGTAGCCTTGAACAGTAAGTTAGTATACTGGAGGAAAGGGTTGTAAATTCAGTAATGGCTATATACCGGTGTCACCAGTACAAATCCCCTTCAGCAATTGATTTATTGAGCAGAAGATTAGATTCTACAAGTTTTTTTTATCTTCAGCATAAGATGAGATTAAATATAGTGCATAATCACCAGATAAAAAAGATGACGTAATTTATTACATGAGTATGTTTGGTTGGTTTTCTTAGATTTGCATATAACTCCTAACATCATTGCAAGAAAAGACCATAGTGATCCACATTAGGTGTGTAGTGTCGTGGAGGGCATTTTCTTTCTCTGCACGACCAGATTCTTTGAATGTTCAAGCACACTGTCAGAGGCTCACACATACCAATAAAAGTAGTCAGGCAGCTGGTAGGGGGATATGTACAAGCTTTACTAGCAGGGATTATATACAGTTCATCACCAAACCCAAGCCTGGGAATGAGACACACACTTTAGGATCTACTGTTTCCAAGTAAATATCTCAAAAGAAAAACCAATTTTGTTCTGCCAACCCTTGTTAAGAGGGTTATGGCAGCGTGGGGATTTTTAAGGCATTCAGAAACAGTGTTTGCAGATAAGTATTTATTAGAGAGTCATAAATAAGAACAAATAAATTACATAGCATGGCACTTGTCAAACATAATAGCATAGTATGTGCATGGTTTAGACTCGACGCGTTTCGCAAAAATGCTTCTTCAGGAGTTGCATACCGTACATGTTGAGTATTGTGTGCCCATATCAATGAACATCCATAAGCATTCACATTGGTATCCACACTGTGTAAGGTGGGGGTAAATTCTCCTTACCATAAATTTGGATATGTTGGACCAAATAAGAGTATTAAATATAGACGGTCCAAGCTCCATGTCACCAATGCACTGTCTGTAACCTCCTTCTCCTCCCACCATAGACTCCCACATAGGCAATCCGATATTTAGAGCACGGGGGTGGTATCTATCATAATAGTTAGATATTGTTGTTTACTGGACTAAGTTGTATCCAATGGGTGTGGGGTTTTATAGACGAAATTAAGGTCATTAGTGCAAAAGAGTGAGAGAGACCCATTTTGAATTAAGCCCAAAGAGGCTATTAAGTGACACACACTGTGGACTCTTATTGGGTTGCTATGTGTGTGTGTTGTGTTGGCTGTGTGTAATGATGTGAGTGTTTCCTAATGTAGTGACAGTTGTTTTGAAAACGGGTGATTGAATATGCTAGCCACCTTAGTTTGTACGTTGGGTATGTGGAGGGAGAAAAAGGGAAATGGTGTGTGTTTGTAGTGAGAGTGTAGCTGGCTATGTGTTCAGTGCAAGGATTGTGGTGGGGAAAGGTGTATGTGGCTAGGTTGTTGAAAGACTACCTAAGGACCAAAAGGAAGAGGGGGAAGGAAAAGGAAAGAAAGAGGGGCAGTGAAAGAGGAAGAACAAAAAAAAAAAGAGAAAGAAACCGAGGGAGGGAGAGAGAAAAGAGAAAGAACCAGTAAGATAGAAAAGAGAAAAAGAGGAAGTTAGTGATAGAGCCACTAGATTAGAAATAAACAGCAAGACAAAGAACACAGTACCCAAAGTAAACCCAAAGTCAGTGATTGAATTGTGTCCAAGTCTAAGGGAATCAGTGTGAATCGTGAATGTTGCACGGAAATGTGGCTGTCTGTGTGTGTTATGCGGAGGTAAGTGTAAGTGTGAGGTGTATGGTTGTAGGGAGGAAATGTGTGTATGTGAGGAACCTCCTAATGTTGTGGGATGTGTCTTATGGTTGAATAGAAACACTGCAAAACCATCACCTCTATAAGAGAAACAACTCGTGAAAACTTTCACCTAAAGATCAGTAAGAATTAAGATCAACCCACCTCCGAACTGGATGCGACGGTCAAATAACCACGTACCAAGAGGGTTGTCTCAGGGGTTCTCCCTTCAGGGGGTGGTAGTACCCCGATAGGATAATTCATTCCAATGAGGTTGACGAATTCAGCATGTATCTGTTAGGAGATCGGGCGCCATCTTGCTGCACGCCATCTCCCTTTAAACCCCCCGCCGGCAGCTGATCGAGAGAGTGGATCCTCCCCCTGGGGGGTGCGTCATCCCATCTCAATCAACTGGCGTGCGGGCGTGTGTCAGTGGGGCGTGGTAGTGTTATTGAATAGGGCTGGGTGGGAACAGAGGTGGGAAGATAGTAAAGGAGGAAAGGGGAAGGGCCAAAGTAGAAGGGGAGTGAAGGGTGGGCAGGGGAGCGCCACCATTCAACACTACCTAACATGTTCCTGGGATCCCTTAGAGCTTTACCCACGGTGCCGCCTGTGATCATACCCCACCCACTACACCTGAAAGTCAGGTGGATTGTACCCACGAACCAGCTATAACAGCGGGTTCGGGGAGTGGGGTCCAAGGGGAGGGCCAGTGGGGGGGGGGGGGGAAGAACCAAACAGAGACGCAGGAAGATGGTACCTCGGTTACTGCGTCTCTGCATGTCTACACAGCACAAATATTTATTTGAGCCTAATATAAACCTGGACCTAATATTGCTGATCTTCTTCTTAAAAAATGCTATTTGCAAGGCAGCCAGTCAAAAGTAGACAATGGCAGGCTTCATATAATTTTCTATTTTCTATTAATCAAGTGTAGTATCTGTTCTTATCAGTTCCCTGGGGAGTGCTTCCTTTCCGGTGATAGGGATGCTCTCGGGTAATTCAAACGTTCTTTGATCCGGCTTGGACTGCGGTACGGGGCAGTGCGGATGGTTAGATCCGGCTGTTGGTTGACTGCCGCCATGTGGGGTAATTGGTAGGCGGTATCTTTGGGAAACCTCTCCGGAGGATGCGTGTCAGTACCGACCGTCACGTCATGCCACCTGAGACAAGCAGCTGTGCTGCATTTGTGATTGGCTGGGGGCCGATGTGGCTGGGGGCCGATGTTGAGCCTTGGTGGATAGTGCCTTTGGTTGGGACCCAGAGGTGCCATAAAATCACTCGTGGAAGACCACCTTTCATGGCATATTTGACACTTTCCACCAAAAGCACAACTTTCATAGAAGGCCCGACCTTTGGCTGGAGGAATTTTTATAGCCGGCCGCTAGGCCTGCCCTATGCTGAGCACTGGGCACTTATTTATTTAAATTGTTTTTAGTGTGAGTCTGTCCCCCCACTCCCCTTGCATGTTTTGTTTGTTTACTAGTACAGGTTGACTAGTCCTTCTGTATTGCCCCAGAACGTGGTGGGGAGAGGCTGCTTACGGCTCTGGCCCGTCAGTCTCTCCAAGTTTCAAGCTCCTAGTACTTGGGAGACTAGGCTTCTGCCACGGTCACCTATGGAAAGTGGCACACGGACCTTAGTACCCGATGGACTTGGCCTTCCGGTAGGGGCCCCCTGGGGAAAAGGTCATCCGAGGGACATGTGGCTTCGGCTGCCGTCCCACTTGCCCCACCCCTGGGAGTACCGGTCCTTTAGTCCCTCTTGGGCCAGGGGCATCACTGGCAATACGTGCTTGCTTGGAGTGTTTTCACATTTTGTGCACTCACTTTTTAGTTTGCACTGGTTGCACACAAGTTTTCATTTGGGTGCTTGCACTCGCCGAGGCTCAAAAATATTTTTTTCTTTTCCAGTTTCTTTTAAGAAGCCGACATCTTAAAAAGAAGGATTGTTATTAGGGCTGGCTAAACCTCGGCAAGTCAGGATGATACATAGATCAGGAAAGACGTGCAGTATAGCACAGAACAACATTCAAATAAATACTTTATCAATGTCATAAGTTAGTATAAACAGATTTCACATGAACAAGGATCCTTGCTATAGGCCCCATACAATGAGAGGGTGGACACCAGATTTCTCCCTCTTTGGGAAAGCGCAGACGTTTACATGAAAAATATTTGTATAAATTGTTTAAACCGTCACACAGAGGCAGACTGGGAAATGTATTCACTCCCTGGCTGGATACACACACATTCACTTCCCGAGATAATGTTGTCTGTATTATTCAGTTCTATTCAACTTTTTTTGTATCTTTAGCTTTTTGGTAGCTAACATCAACACTGGACCAGGAAAAGTCAGAACTTTGCTGTAAGTGTTATTTCTGTGTTATTTACACTATGTTCAATTTTGGCAACTTAACTTAATAGAAAGAGGCATCCAAAACTAGTACAAAACAGTTACCAGAGTGGGGTGGTCAATTGGTGGACACAACGCATTTCCTATCAGAAAATATTAATCAGCGCATCAAGAATATGTGTTCAGCCGTCCTTGAAACCATAGGCTAGCTGAGGGGCTGTGTGCTGCCATTTGGGCTGGGGTTGCTACATACTGACAACCATCCCCTGTATTTCTCATAGGCAACTTCAGGAAAAATAGGGGTGTGCATAGCATATCAGGAGGCAGCTAGAGATGGTCGAATTTTTTTTCAAAAATTCGACCATTTCGTCGGTTTCGACTTAATTGCAAAGCCCCTGAGCATGGTATCATCACCAAACTTGCTGGAGATGTAGAGAAGGGTTGGGGGTATACTACAAAAAAGAAAGTAAGTCTCTAACACAAATAGTTTTTTCACAAATTAAGTTCAAAGTCAAGTATAAAATTCGAAAATCGGAATTTCGACTTTAACTTTGAACTTAATTTATGCAAAAACTGCATGTGCTAGAGCAAAACTTTTTTTTCAAATGTTCCTCCTACCCTTCTCTACATCTCCAGCAAGTTTGGTGATGATACCATTTTCAGGGGCTTTGCAATAAGCTCACAAAGTTTGCAAGTCGAAAAATTCGACCATCTCTAGAGGCAGCTATTTTTAGGCAGTAGAAATGGTGTATTTGTTATGGACCATGTGAATTGTTAGCTATATTTATATATAGATGAATTCTTTTTTTTTTACATCTATAGTCAATTAATTAGTAATCAGCACAATGTATCAGGAAATGCATGCAGCCACCCTTGTGCCGTAGCCCCTCCACAGCACAGTTTCCTACCAGCCGAGTGAATCATTAGCTCATTAGCTGTTTATATTAATATGACTTAGGCGAAATTTACACCGTCATTTTTTTTTATTGAGCCTTGGCGTGTGCAAGCACACATAACAAAAACTTGTGACATCCAGTGCATCAAAAAGTGAAAGTGCACACAGTGAACACAACACTTTAGTCAGCATGGGTGTATCGAGATGTCTCGCCCCGAAAGGGGCTAAGGAACTAAAGGGGTGACTATAGGAGGACATTCATAGCCATCCAACCCTCGGATGTCCCGTTCCCCAGGTGACCTCGACCGGAGCCAGGTCTCCCAAGTACTAAATGCCGAGTGGGCGCCCCTCCGAACTTGTGCAGACATTTGGGTATAACGACCCCATCACAGGTGTATGGGGCTAAAGCACGAAAACCGACCGCAGACGCCTAATGTCCCGTCCGCCGGTGGGCTGTGTTAATGTGCCATTCTGCAAACGACAGTGTAAATTGAGCCTAAACAACAACAAAATGATTCTGCAGGTATTAAACAGAATCAGCATGCAGGTGGGGGCTATGAAAAATTTCAGCGATAATGCAGCATTACAAAAAAACATAGCAGATGAGAGCACTGAAGTATGAAAGAGCTTGGGCCCTTTTTTTTCCTAAAATGCAAAATAATAACCCCAAAGATAGCTCAAACTATGTGCAGGATATAAAATGGCATATACAGTTGCAAGAAAAAGTATGTTAACCCTTTGGAATTACGTTGGAGTTTTGTATTAATTGGTCATAAAGCGTGCTCTGATCTTCATCTTAGTCACGCCATTAGAAAAACACAGTGTGCTTAAATTCATAGTGCAAGGTGGAAAAAGTATATGAACCCCTAGCCTAATGACTTCTCCAAGAGCTAATTGGGGCCAGGAGTGAGCCAACCTTGAGTCCAATCAGTGTGATAATATTGGAAGTGTTCCTGAAAGCTGTCCTGCCCTTTAAAAAACACACACCAGTTTTGGGTTTACTGGTTTCAAGAAGCACTGTCTGATGTGCACCAAAAAAAAACTCTCAGAAGACCAATGATCAAGAATTGTTGACTTGCATGTAGCTGGAAAGGGTTACAAAAGTATCTCCAAAAGATATTTATGCAGTGCCGCCATCAGGGGAGGAAAGGGGGCAATGCTGTCCCGGCCCGAGCAGCTAGGAGGGCCCGGCGGGCATCATCTCGCTGCCCCGTCAGCTGCATTCTGGGTTGCCCAGCCTGCAATTCCTTGGACTGCAGACAGCCTCTTCTGAGCTATCTTCTAGCACCCCCCCCCCTACAACTTCATTCTAAGGAGAGGAGTGGTTTTTTTATTGCTAGAACAGCCACCCCCGCAACAATCTTTTGGAGTCTGGGGCCCTGAGATTTCTAACGGTGGCCCTGTGTTCTTGTGCCCACAGTAAGGCAGACTCTCTACAAATGGAGAAAGTTCAGCACTGTTGCTACTCTCCATAGGCGTGGTCGTCCTGTAAAGATGACTGCAAGAGCACAATGCAGAATTCTTAATGAGGTAAAGAAGAATCCTAGAGACTTACAGAAATCTCATTAAGAAAAACTTTAAACAATAATGGAGTACATGAAAGGACCCACGGAGGAAGCCCTTGCTGTCCCAAAAAAATATTGCAGTTTGAAAATTTAGTTGTTTGGAAAAAACACACAACACTATGAGTGGAGAAGAAAAGGCACAGCACACCAACATCAAAACCTCACTATAAAACATGGCAGAGGGAGCATCATGGTTTGGGGCTGCTTTGTCTTATCAAGACATTTTGAAGGAAAATTTAAGACCATCTGTCCACCAACTGAAGCTCCGGAGAGGATCTGGTGATGGAACACCACAGGACAATGACCCAAAGCATACAAGTCATTCAACAAATGAATGGCTTCAAAAGAACAAAATACGCCTTCTGGAGTGGCCTAGTCACTGACCTCAACCCGATTGAAATGCTGTGGCATGACCTTAAGAGAGTGATTCTCACCAGACATCTCAAGAATATTGCTACACTGAAACAGTTCTGTGAAGAGGAGTGGCCCAAAATTACTCCAGATCATTGTGCAGGTCTGATCTGCAACTAAAGGAAACGTTTGGTTGAGGTTATTGGTGCCAAAGGAGGGTCAACTAGTTATTATGTCCAAAGGTTCACATACTTTTTCCACCCTGCACTGTGAATGTTTACATGTTATGTTCAATAAAACATGAAGACATATAATGTTTATGTAATGTCCAGAGTATTAAATTTAAAGTCCTTTGCCTTGCTTTTAAATCACTCCACACTCCTCCTGTCCTCCATATATCTCCATCGTGGTACACAAATACACCCCTAACTGCCCCCTTCGCTCCTCCAGTGACCTACTAATGACATCCCCACTCATAACCTCATCACATGCGTGGCTCCAAGACTTCTCTAGGGCCGCTCCTACTCTCTGGAACTCCCTCCCTCACCCCATCTCCTACCTTTGCCACCTTCAAAAAAGCTCTGAAAACCCACCTCTTCAGCCTCTCCTATCAATCTCCTCATTCCTAACATCACCACCATGCCAGTCCCATCCCCCCCACCTATTGAATACTTTGTTCCCCAACCTATTAGATTGTGAGCCCGACCCGGTAGGTTCCTCCTGTGTCATTACCTGTACCTGTGTGTTATATTGTGTTGTATCTCCATTCTAATGTATTGTACAGCGCTGCGTAATATGCTGGCGCTATATATATAAATGGTAATAATAATAATAATATTATTTTAAGCAAACTGTGTTTTTCTATTGGTGTGACCTAGATGAAGATCTGAGCACATTTTATGACCAATGACATACTTTTTCTTGCAACTGTATGAATTTGTCAGTCTCTAACATTAATACAGTAGCTTTTTACATCTCACATGAGCCTTAATATTTTCATGTAATTTCAAAACTGAATTTAAATAAAATATGTCTGGTGATCCTGCCAGAATCTTCCCGTTATTGGGTGATTTTTTTCCCCAGTGACCCTAATTGTGGTCCTGCATTATCCCCCTGTTACAAGGATATTCAATGTAAGGGCTTGTATCCACTGCGTGTGTATGCCTGCTATGATTTTGTTGTTTCCACAGGTGCATCATAAGCTGCATAAAAAAACAATGCAGCTTCTGCATGTTTGATTTTGAGTGTGTCCACCGAAAAAAATGGGCGCATCCCAGTGACATGTACAATATTGTTTTTCTGGTACTTTTTATATGCCATTGTTTTTGAATGTGTGTTTTTAGCACATATAGCTATTCCGCAAACACCCCCTGGATATTGCAATGGGTACTATGGATGCGTAATGCTTATGTGTCCAGAACGACAAATGACACTATAAAAAATATTTTCAGCTAGAAATACACTTCTTCTAAAAATTCTTTGTAACCCTATCTTACTCTTCCTGTTTTAAGTGCATAAATCTTACATATACTAGCAATTATGCCAGGATGCTATGGGGAAACACTTTCAGGTCCATTTGCCTTTTAACTTTAGGTTTTTGGATTGTTTTTTCTTACCAGTGTTCAGTAAGCTTTTATTCATCTAAGAGTATATATATATCTATATATCTATATATAGATATATATATATAACATTTTAAATTTTTCTCTCCTGTAACATTTTACAGTAAGTACTTAGTGTAGGCTAACCAAATTTCATATCAAATGAGTATGTACATTTTTTGGCGTTAAGCAGGTTTGGGAAATAAATTGGCACCATTGCCATATTTTATACTGGTAACTTAATTGGCTGTATCATCTAGCTTGACCTTGGCAGGGAAACAGCAGATGTCCTCCCAATGGGCACGGAGGTTTCCCATCAATAGAGATTATCACCATAGTGACAGTACCATTCTATGCAAACAAATCACTGCATCTTATCCAGGGATTAATAAATCTATGTGACTCTGCAAAAAGCAATTTAAATGCTTGTTAGATCTAATGGGCTGATGTACTGCAAAATATATATTGCCTCCAAATGATAACAGTGCAAAAATGAACAGAAAGTGCAACAAATTTTCTAGCGTCAAATGTAATAAGCAAGTAAAAGTGTGCACGGTTTATTAGACAGCATGTTGCAAATTGGTTACAATTGGATTTGTATCTAGAACCTTTGACTTATGATAAATAAAGGATTGGCTTAGTTTATAAGAAAGCTTAAACAAAAAATAATATTGTTAAGGAAATGTGTTATAAAACAATATGATTTTGTGAAGAGTAGCAGGAATTTCACCGAGGTACTGATTAAGTTACAGAAATGCTACTTAATTGTGTTTATTAAAAGACCCCCGCCTTCTGGAACCAATGTTGTGTTGTCCCTTGAAAAATTATTACCACATTTACTCGAGTATAAATTGAGTTTTTCAGTAGGCTGAAAAAGTCCCCCTCAGCTTATACTCGAGTTAGTGTCCCTCCAGACTAGCTAAAGCCCAAGATTGTCTACTCTTTTTGGATGTTCGCAATTCTCTGTGCAGACAGTGACAGAGTTACACCTTGACGTACCAGTACCATGCTGTGTTTCAACACAAACAAGTATCTTTTTATTTTATGGTACCTGTATGTGTCACTCCATCATAGCTGGGACAAGGCAGTGTGGCGATGAAGCTTTTGCATTTTCCTCTCTAGGCTTATACTTGAGTCGATAAAATTTTCCAGTTGCAGTTGGTAAAATTAGTTAAAGTAAAAACCTTAGCTAACATTCAGGTCAGCTTATAATCAAATGTATACAGTATAAACAGTTTACCACAATGTCAGTGGTGTCCTCATTTTTGTGAAATAATGTATATTTTATAATGAACATAATATATCACCCCATTAAGGTTATTACCACCCAACTGGGAAGGAGGACACAAAGATCCCCATTGCCAATTATATTCCCCCCAGGAACACCCTAGGGGCGTGGGGACTTTAACGGCCACTAATGTTAAAAAAGAAAAGAAAATAGTGTATACAGTTTCAATGACAATTTAATCATGTAATCAAGTACAAATACAATACAAAATCATATAAAATATTTAGGACAATACAAAGTTGGTCAATGTTACAGCGGTGTCAATATAGGTGCTCTATGGCATCCACGAGTAACAGATGTGTAAGCATAAACCACATAAACATAGAAAACATAAAAACAGGTAGGTCCTATTTGCCAGGAAACACCTTCATCATTTCTTTACCCCTATATTGAGCTACCAACTCACTTACTTTCCTACAGGTGCTCATGACAACAGGTCTGCTCTGGTTTTGATTGCTGCTCAGGTTTTTGCTAGGCCTCTCGCACTTTGAGCATGTTTTGCCCCTGTGTGGGGGGCTTGGGTAGCTCCATGTCTCAGTGATTGGTCGGGCTGTCCATGCCTTTGTTACCGCTGTAGATTCTACCTGGATAAAGATTTACCCCCTGATGAAGTTTATATGAAACGTATGTTGGGGTTGATCCTGCCATTTTGGGACCTTTTATCCTGACCTACCTGTTTTTATGTTTTTTATGTTTATTTGGTTTATACTTAAACATCTGTTACTCATGGATGCCATAGAGCACCTATATTGACACTGCTGTAACATTGACCAACTTTGTATTGTCCTAAATGTTTTATATGATTTTGTATTGTATTTGTACTTGGTTACATGATTAAATTGTCATTGAAACTGTATACACTATTTTCTATTCTATTTTAACATTAGTGGCTGTTAAAGTCCCCGTGCCCCTAGGGTGTTCCTGGGGGGAATATAATTGGCAATGGTGATCTTCGTGTCCTCCTACCCAATTGGGTGGTAATATTTAATTTGGGATGTTGGCCACATTACCTCTTGAATTGCAACTTTATTTCTACCCCATTAAGGTTACTCACTTTTATTTATTTTCTACCATTTATCACCTCTTTAGTTGTCTAGATATTTTTTAAATGATTTGAAGTAGATATAATCTCTACAAATCTTGTAATGCTGTCTTGTAACACAGTCTTAAACTAATTTAAACAATTAGTCAATGTAGTATTGGTTAAGGGCCCTTTCACACTATATGCGTTTTTATATCACATGCGTTTTTCTAATGCATGCATTTTTACAGTAGTGAGTTTTTCATAGAAAACCAAAGTAACAATTCACACTATATGTGTTGTGTTTTTAAATAATGACCTGCTGCATACATTTTTTATTAAATTTGTCATTGATTTGTTCAAAAACACAAATGCAAAACGCAGATAAAATGTGAAAACTGCATGTGTTTGTGTATATATGCTTAACCACATGCACACATATAGTGTGAAAGGGCCCTTAATCCTTTTTTAATATCCTTTTAAAGTACACAAGTAAATAAACCAGTAAATGCATATATGGGTAATATTTTACCTGCCAAAAGATTTGTATTTTTTGTCTTTCTATTTTCTATTTCTAGTCTATATATTTATAGTCAGGTTTGAGACTTTGTCTAAAAAATAAAATTAGACTGAGGGTCCATTTACAAAATCTGTTTTAGGGGAGCAGACATTCCAAAGCCCCTATCAAACTGCAACTGAGCCACTGTGTGCAGCAAATGCAGACACTGTACAGACGGTTAGGGGTGGTCGTAAGTGATTGACATTTAATGCCTATGGGTGATGCCTGGAGAACGATGCGTAAAATCTGTGTTTTCGGTCAATCAGGTCATCGGGAACATATTGTGTAAGCTCTCATGCGTTCTTTTCTACTGTTAGCATGTTTCTAACTGGACCCTAGTGATGCCATCCCTCTAACAAGGGAAGAAAACATTTGGTATTCATAAGAGTAGCATTTAAGGATGTTTAATAAATACATAAAAATAGGGTTTTTCCTGTCCTTTTGAAAGTCTATATACTATACCGGCTCAGACGCACAATACGATCATAACTACACAATGTCAATATTTTATTATACTTCTCACATTAAGGTGATCAGGATGCAGGCTTTAATCTAAGAGCCTTATAAAAAATTCATCCTACAGGGATCCCCTAGTGTTCCATAGTATTTATTTTTCATAAGTACCCCGACATTAATGTAGAGACCTGGTCACATTTTACACGTCGCTCTTGGCAGATAATACATACACGGTAGAAAAAAAGACTCTTACACGTTCCTGTTCCTACATAAGATCGTCTAAATGAAGCTATTTAATGTCCAAGCTGTTTATGTAACCAATTTATGATGACAGATTGCAGCAGTGAAGCCCAAGAAACATTGTGTTCTGTGCAGAGGGGATGGATTGTATTAAATATTCATCAGTCTTTAAGAAAATTTGCCTTTCCAAAGCATTTGAGAATATTGACTAGGTTTTATACAAAAATAACTTTATTACAGTGGTTACTTGTGTAGAAAATAATGATTTTACAACTATTCTACAATATTCCAGATTTTTACTTCATGACTTTGTTGTTAAATTTTAAAGCCCCTGAATATGTTATCATTACCAAAATGTAATGTAAAACTAAAATTGTTGGTGATGCAGAGTGAAATTTTGCTGTTGCACATGTATATTTTGTATAAATTACCATATATTGTGGGCTAAAAGGTGTAGCCCTATAAACAGCTGTATAAAGAGGCAAGTGATATCTCATTCAGTGACCTGCTTTGACTACTACAGAAAGAAGTGGTTGCGGAGCAATGTGACTAGCAGGAATACTAGGAGAGAGAGGTAGAAGCAAAAGCAGGATGAAGCACTGTCTGCAGGTAGATCTTCCCTCTGACAGCTTCCAAAACTCCATCTCAGCCGGTAGCTGATACAGTGGCAGAAAAGACTGTACACACTTGAATATATGCCGAATTTGTCAGCACCCAAAGATTGGCTTACACTCGGGTCAAGAGATAAAAAGCGCAGCGTTTTACGAGTGTAAAAAAAAATTCTCTAGCACATGCAGTTTTTGCATTAATTGGGTTAAAATTCAAGTAAAAAATGTTTTACTTTTAATCAATATATGCAAAAACGACAAACGCAATACTTTTTTCTTTGTTCACACAACCCTTCTCTACACCTCCAGCTATTTTATGCTTTGTTTTCCTGGGCTTTGCAATTAATTTAAGCTAGCCATACATGTGCCGATTCCATGGACGATCGATCACCCATCCCATCGATTCCGGCGATGCCACAGGGGATCGGATGGGCGATCAATTGCCCAATTAAGTCTGTGCCTACCACCTTAGGCCAACGATTCATGGATGATTCCGTGCCCGATCCATCACTTCACAAATGGCAACTCCCCTTGATGTGTGCTGAATCGGATCAGAAAGACCAGCATGTTGGTTCTCTGGCAGATCCGATTCAGGGGGCCATGTCGATCGGGCAGGGTCGATCGGGCAAGGTGGGCTGCACTCAATTCTTAGCCGATCGATCGGCGTGCACGCGCCCGGTGATCGATCGGCCAGGAATCGCGTGCGGAATCGTCCCGTGTATGGCTACCTTTACAAATTGGCTAGTTGAAATAATGACATAGAAAAATGACTAGAAAAAAGCATAGTTGCAGTGTGTTCACTATTGCAGTTCTCACCCTAAGTCACCCTCGAGTCATTTGGTTTTCCAATATTGTTTTGTAAAATTAGATACCTCCCCCTATATTCAGGTCAGCTTAAACTTGCCTATATAAGATACGTATTTGATCCCCTAATGAATTGTACGTTTGCCCTCTGACAAAGAAATTACCAGTCTACAATTGTTATGGGAGTTTTATTGTAGCCGCAAGAGACAGATAAACAACAAACAAAACACAAACCTAGTACACAAAAGTCAAAGATTGATGCAATCAGATACATAAGTATTTTGATCCCTTTGCAAAAGGTGACTTTTGGCAAAACCCTTGTTGGCAATTGGCAATCATAGAGGTCAGATGCTTTTTGTTCAGTAATATTACTGTGGAATTAAGGTCTGGAGACAGGCTACTTCACTACAAAACCCAGCGACCCTTTATTGCCTTGCCTATGCGATTTGGTCATACAGGAATGCCCATCCACAACCTATTTTCACTGCCCTGGCTGAGGCAGATGCTCACCAAAGACTACAGTATATGGTCCAATCCATCCTAGCATCCCTAGCAGAAAAATACCCGTTAATTATAATTCACTTCTATGTTTAACAGGGATGGTGTTCTTGAGGTCTTAGGCATTTGTCCTCTTCTATCAAATTTCTTTAGACATATGTCTAGTTAAACAATGATATTGCTTGTGGCTATTCCAATGCTTAAAGACCTATACAAATTTTGCAATGCCAAAAACTGTTCCTACCCTCCTACCAATCACTTTCTAAGTTGTTAAACTTGTCATGCAATAAAATAATTGCACCTACATTTTGTTTTTAAAGCTTGCAGAAGGGCAGTTGGTAATTGTGTATGTCATAGGCAATCAGTAACTAGTGGACAGTTTAACTATTGGAAGCTAGTGTCTTCTAGTAAAGTCAAGAGCAGGCAATTCTAAGGGTTGTAATTACAGTGGTGGCACTGGATTTTGTGTAACCTGGTGCCAGAAACCCATAGTATAGGTAAGAAGCACTTTTTTCCTGAGACAGAGCTCCACTAGCAAACAGCACACACAGCTAAAAGGAAGCTGGAGATGAACGGATAGGAATTTTTCATTGTGACAGACTGGAAGCAGTCTATTGGGTGGGAATGGTGATGGATACAAGGCCAATGACCCTGCACAGAGCATCAGTGCCTGGTCTTTATTACTAAAAGCTCCTGGAAAAAAAAAGGTTTTCAATGGATTATTGCAGATATCTGAAAAAAGAGAAATATGCATGCCAAGGTTCAAGTTAGAAATACCATACACTCTGTCTTGTATTTAGACAATATTTGCTTGTCCCAAAATTCACCTGTAAAAGGGCTTTCCTTTGATTTTGACAGTGGCTTGTTTTATCTCTTTAAGCCCATGGCCAATATTTCTAGTTAAATTATTTCTAGTAAAAAAAAACATAAAAGGTGTTTGTTTAGGAGAGTGTTTAAAATCTTCTCATCCTAAAAAAAAAAAAACAAGACCAAAAAACGTATGAACATGACAGCAAATCTTCCAGGCTGGTGTATTTGGTCATAAATAGGAAATGCAGTGCAATGTTTCATATCTTCTACTTCCTTATGGTATGTTTTACAGCATGCCCTCCAGCTCTGCATTATAGTCTCATATATCTGTGTACTTTTCCATTCAAAATTTATTACATATGTGTATAAAGCACACATTCCTCTAAATCCTAGGTGTATAATACCATTCAACTTATCATCATGTACTGTTGAAATAAATAGTACCTCATGCATTTACGAGGGCCACATTGTGAACAATATTGAAACTTAAAGCAGCTCATCAATCCCTGTGTATATTATGTTTTCTATATGTCTTGGTTATTAGTATACAATATTTACACAGCAGTCCCCTTTTATTCAGACCCCTATTCATCTTCTGATAGAAGGGTAAAAGTAAACACTGCTGTCTTTTATTTCTGTTTTGACCTATTTTTTTAGTTCCATTTTCTTTGCTTAAAAAAAAAAGCTTATTTCTGTAGCATGTAGTGAGCAGGCAGTTACGTTGGCTACAGCAAAATATATTTGTCATTTAATTGTATTTAAAATAAAATAATTTTTGATCTCGGTTTACATTGCCAGAACATTGGTTTAGAATGGCCATTGGTTAAACAGATTGATAAACAGAGGAATACACTGCTTAACAACCATCAGCCAATAAGACTACACTATGTTATTAGGGTAAAAAGCAGGAAGCATGCCATTTGGCTAATGGTTGTTAATAAGTGCTGCCTTCTGTTTTTTGATAGAGTTGGTCAAAAGATATATATTATTGTACATAATTCATCGCTATGAGGGTGATTTATCTACTCAAACTATTTTTATGCTACTGTGTATCATGATAGAAAGGGATGGAAAATGTCTTCAATGGGTAAACAGACAAAAAGCATGGAAAATATCTTTAACTTTACCTACCAGCTGTTTTAGGCTACAGTGCGGTGCGGTTTTTGGCTGGTTGGCATTGTGGTACTGTACCGCAATGCAGCTGCAGCGTGGCTAGTGTGAAATGGCTCTTAAACTTCCCTACCTACATTATCCAAAATGAAAAAAAGCATCTGTTGGCAGAAGGAGCATTTTTAACTCCTAGACCATAATCCACTTCTAACATTAAAGTCCAAAAATGCCATACTTCCTCATCATTTCAGTATTCACATTATTCTCTCAGTGACATCATTCTCGCTGACAGAAAATATCCTCATTTGAAGTTTCCTATTATGCTACAAGAACAAAACTTTGTTGACATCTGACAATCTCACATATATCTAATGCCTGCCATACACATGCCGATTAGCGGCCGTTTTTTCCGCTGACCGATGGGCGTGCGCGCTCGCGTCGTCAGTTGGCGGCAAAATCTGCGCCAATCGGTGTGTGCCCACATGTCGGATGTTCTCTGGCCGATGCCAGCCGATGCCATTAACTTCAATGAAGACCGGCGTTGAAGATAATGGCCGGCACCCAAAGGAGCCCAGCTGACTAAAGCAGCCCCAGAATGCACCGTGATGATGTCATCACGCTGCATATCGGAGCTCATCGGAGCTTGTCTGTCTGCACCCGTCTGTGGGTGTATGGCAGGCTTAAGTTAAAAGCCCTTGTTGTGCACAGGGGCACAGACATGGTGTGACCTTCTCCAAATGTTATCAGAAAGTTTGAAGCACAGAATTATCTAAAGTGCATTTGTATGGCGAATAGACTAATTTATCCATAACTGGAAATAGTTGTACTCCAAAATTTTTCAAAAGTGTCCATACACATTTTGGCCATTATGTGTAGAACAAGGGACCAGAGAGTGACTATAAAAGTGGTTCTCAACCTTTTTCGAACTGGGACCCCGGAAGTGACATCGCAAAGTATCACTTCCTGTATATGGAACGAGGAAATGCCTGTGCGTTGTAGTGTTGCCCAGGGTAACTCACTGGGGCAACCATGTCCTTTTACATTTTTCTCTATGACCAACTCTGTGACGCTTGCATACAAAGATTAAGAATGTTCACACAGCTGGATGGTAGTGATGAGCGGCATAGGCAATATTCACATTTGCAATATTTTGCGAATAATTCTACTAATATTAAATTTGATATTCACAAATATTCGCAATTCGGGGTGTATGGCCATGTATTGTGAAAATATATTCGCAATTATAATCGCATCCCGATTACCTATGAAATGAATGGTCAGATGTGGTATTTATTTTGGCATTGTGAATATAAAATCGCAATGCATGGCCATAAGCTTCCCAATGCATAATATTTTGCGAATATTCAAAATTGCTGATATCCGCCACCATATTCGCCAAATTTGATAATTTCTGAATAGACCATATTCTTTGAATATTTTCGCAATTCGAATATTGGAGCTCAACACTACTAGTTAGGGGGGATAACAGTTTACTAAAGGAGCATATACAGTACTGGACTACAATCCAAACAAGCCTATCCAGCTGCTCAGGGATGTGGAAGATGGCTCTTACCCAGTAAAGAAGAGAGGCAGTCCTTGCAAGAGGTTACCCGCTGTGGTGGAGGCATCCCCACCCAGGCCCTAGCTGGGAACACTCTTCAGCCGGCAGCTGGAGAAGGAGAGCTTCTTACATATGGTAGCATTGAGCTCCAAGCTCTGCAAAATGTAGAAGGTAGCTAAATAACCTCTGCCAGTATCCAAAATAGCAAGAGGAGGAGCCATGAGTCATCCCTGGCAGCTGCTGTACAGAAAAGTAATTTTTTCTTAAAGATATATACACCATTATAGAGACATGTCATGGCCAGCAATATACACATTTACAGTTTAGAGTGTATTTCACTACACTACAGTGTCACTTCTGCGTTCCAAATACCTTCCAGCATTCCGGCATTATCAGGTAAGTGCAATGTCTCCTCCCTCCTATTTTCCCAACCCATGTAAATGATACGCACTGTGGAAAGATAGGAGGAAGAGTAACTCCCCCTCCCTCCTAAGTTAGTAGGGAGGGACGTTACTTTGCCTCCTACCTTCCTTCCCCACTTGTGTGAATCAGAGCTGCTGATATGTGATGCTCTCAGTGAAGACAGCGACCTCTGTGAAATGGACCCAATGGTGTCCTGACCCACAGCTTAAGAACCACTGGTCTATAAAAAGGAGTCCAGTTCTGCTGTAATTGATAAACAAATAGGTGTGTACATTCCGTATAATCTACAACACGAACAAGGGTATAAAATAATATGCCATTCGCCTGTATCATTCATAACACTCACTAAACAAAACATCGATAAGAGGCCTCCGTTTTACAAATTGGAAATCTCCGCCATAAAATTTATGGTCCCCAAATTCCAGGCGCAGACCGAATGCAGCCATTGCACAGTACCCTTGGGTAATGATTTGCTACATAAATATGTATGTGTCGCCTTGAAGGGCTGAAAACGTTGATAATAAAGATAAACTAAGTATATATAATCACAATAGATGTTCTCTTTTTATACGACTCTATTTGCAATAAAACGAGATCCTCCGATATAGGAAAATTGTTAGGTTGGGAAATAATTGAAGGCAGCTTGGGTAGCAACAACAAAATGTATAATCTCAAGAGCAATATCATTTAGTAAGTGGTTCACATGTCAGGCTTTTTATTTGGCTGTGGACTGGTAGCTGAATCAAACAGTTACACTATTATTTAGCAGATCTTTTTTTTTAAATGTTTTATGGTGTTCTAGATGTCTTTTTCTGTAATATGTTAGAAAGAATGTCCATCGCAAACTGTAATATATGGGTCATTTTATTTAGTCTTGTGTCAGGCAACATGCGGTTATTTACTGCGATGGCAGGATTAATTTAAGTCAGCAATGTCATACAAGGACTCGCAGACACTGAATCATACAGTGTTAGTACTACTTTTTAATGGCTTTCACTTAGAAGGAGGCTATAAAATGGGTTAACTCATTCACAGCAATGAAGGTTTTAGCTGTAAAGCTCAATAGTGACCAACCTTGAGGTTTGAATGAACTAACTGCTTTTTTGCCTCATAGGACACCCCCCCCCCCCCCCCCCCCCCCCCCCCCCCCCCCCCAAAATCGTGCCATCATGCTATGACCTGACAACCGTCCCGTTTCGGCCAGGAAAGACACGTTTTTATGTAACTTTCCCAGCTAATCCCAATTTCAATAAGTCCTGGATATTTCCTGGGATTTTGAAATGGGGGTAACTTAGGAGTATGGGGCATTACACTCCCTTTTATATTCCTACCCTGCTTGTGCATATGATGTATGGGGTGGAAAGTTAGAAGGCAGAGTGACACAACCTCCCTCCTAAGTTAGCTATTAGTTAATAGGAGTGAGGGGACTGTGAGGGGAGTGATGCCACAGATGTTACTTCCTGTATTTGGAGTGCGGAAGTGGCTCCACCTCAACACTTCCACTTTCCATATACTTCATAGTCACATTCCAGCTGTCACACAGTGCTCTTCTCTTGTCAGATTTTACCCTTACATATGCCTACTCTGACTTTTATCCCCCAGCTCTCCAACACCCTTAGAAGTCCAACTTTTTTTTGGATTAGAAATTTACATTTCCAATTTTACACTCTTAACTGCAACCTTTAATAGTTATTCATGTTTCCCTGCAGTTATCCAAGTGACATAAATTGTGTAAATTGTATACATTTATCAGTTAGCTGTGGCCTCCCAGACATAGAGTGCCTCCAAGTTGTTAGTACACATATGAGCTTTGTTATGCAGGTATGCATAGCTAGTTTTTGGCCCCTTTTTACAGGGAGAGCTGGGGTGACAGGGGCAAATTTATTTAGGACAGATTGAAGGGTGAAATTTTACTGAGAGGCAGCTTGTTCCGGGATTTGAGCTTAGAGATAGTGGATGCAAGTGAAGATAAAAAGAATGCAGAGTGGTCCAGGTTGTGGAGGTCTCTGTGCCAACGTCCAGGTTGGTGAGATGTAGGGGTGGATAAAGGGCAAGAAGTGTTTACATTGAAGGTTAGGAGATGGTGGTCAGAGAGAAGAAAGGGAGAGTTGTCAAGGTGGGTGAGGGTGCAGAGTTGTAGAACACCAGGTCAAGTGTGTGTCCAGCAAGGTGTGTGGGGATGTGGATGTGCTGGGCCAGGCCAAGAGAGTCCATTATAGAGAGCAGTTTGGCAGATGGAGGGTTGGCTATATTGGCTATATTGAAGTCACCAAGTATTAGGACTGGTAGGTCATGGGCGAGAATATGTGGGAGCCAACAAGTTAAGTTGTCGAAGAATTGGGATGCAGGGCCAGGGGGCGATAGATTACAGCAACTATGAGGGGCAGGGGGTGAAACAGGTGTACCTCAAATGAAGAGAAAGCTAGTGAGGGAGGGATTGTAAGCCCGATCAGACAGAGTCATATACTCCTTCTGTACCTTTAATTCTAATTTATTGTACAGCACTGCATAACATGTTGGCACTATATAAATAAATATGTATACACAAAACACCTAAAAGGCAGAAAAGATGGACATGTGCCTAATTAAATTTCTAAGCAGACGGCATTGCGGACACTCAGATCAGACCAGGAGTCATTAATATCTTTGTAAATAAAAAGTCTTTATTGTGTAGGACTAGTGTACAATCATTATGATGAGCAATGAATATATCCAAAGGTGAACACCCGTAAATCGGGTGGTCCAGATGGAGGTA
>CM070043.1:17735194-17745563 GCA_036250615.1 Ptychadena robeensis | reverse complement strand
GCTAGAGAGACCCCCTGTAGGTAGCCAGAGCCCCACCCCCTTATAGATAGTTACTCACAGACCTCCTCACAATAGACCTTGTCCCTCACAGAACAACTTTATAAATTGCATCTTATTAGTATTTGGTGTGGTGGTATTGCATTAGTAAAAATTTTTACCAAATTATAATGGGCAAAAGAGACAAAGTTATTAGCTTAAATTTCGTCAGCAGTGCGTTTGTTTGTTTATTTTTTGCACCAATTAGACAGAAGACCGTAAAATTATTTTATTGCCACATTTAAAAGACTAGCAGAGACAAATTAAGAGAATCTCATTGTAAGAAATATATTTTAACTTTGTCCATCACAATATATATATCTATGTACATATTTATATTTTTTATCTAACATTGAAACATGAAAAGGTGATTGGTTGCTATTACAATCTGTTCAGTATCAGTATTCTTAAACTAAATGTTTCTTTTCTGCTGCAATTAGATCTTGTCTTTCCTTGAGTGGGCTTATGCCCACTTTACCAGAAGAATTTATTATTTTACCTTGAAGGGTAACTATACTCTTGAAAGTAATTAAACTTTATTGCTTAAAAAAAAAGATCATTTTTACATGCCACTCAAGTAAGATGGATTTTCCCTAAAGTCTAATTTGATCAGCAACAGAGACCTTTAAGGAGCTGAATAAACAGTAAAATAAGTCCAACTTAAAACATAAGAACTTTTTGTGTCTTCAAAAAATCCTGGTAGATTTATTTTTACTGTGATTGTCCACTAAATCTTTATTAATAAAGGGCATTATTCATCTTGTAGCTACTAGGTTAATGGCCAGCTAACAAAGAACCCAACCTGCAACTTCTCTGAAGTCAGACAAACACCCTCTCACGCTCTCCCCGAAATTCCCACACTTCTTGGCCAGATACTTTAAGTTTCAGACAGAGCTATTGAGCAGTTGATGATATTCCCAGCATTGTTCATTAAGGTTGGACACAATGGAAACTGATTATAACTAGTGATGAACTAGCATGGTCAGCCGAATATGTGTTGGGCTAGAGCATTACTATGCATTGCATTACTATGCATTGCATTGCTATGCTCGGCGCTACTCGGACAAGCACCTTTGCCGTGCTCTTTTCTATGCTCAAGTCTGCACCCTGCACATTTCGTGGGTTGTAGACCGGCAATCAAGGGTCAAGTAAGTACTGCCCTCACTGTAATGCCAGTAGCCATATTAGGTGCTGACATTACAGTGATTGGCTGGCCGGAACAGGTCATCGTGTGCTATAAAGTACCAGATGACGCATGTTCGGCTCAGACAGAGTCAGGGAGAGGCAAGAACATATTTATTTTGTAATGTATTCATTGCAAAAGAATGATTACATGTCAAAATAAATATACATTCACCCCCATAGTCAGGGCAGCCATCAGAAATCATGGGGCCCCATACAGAAAAAAATTCCACCCAGCCTGGTCTGCCGGCATCGTACACAGTGGCAGTCTGGGCTGTACCGATCAGGCAGCACGCCAGGGCCCCTACGTGCTGACCGTCGGGCCCCCCCAGCTGCCCGGGCCCGGGACGGGAGTCCCCTCTGTCCCCCCCCTGACGGCGGCCCTGCCCATAGTCTGCCCTATGTACAAATATGTCCCAACACACATATAATAAATGAATACATATAACCCCCCCTCCCCCCATACCATTTGTAATCATGAAATAAATGATTACAGATAATAACTTATTTATTATGACTATTGGGTATATTTACCAAATCCAAATCCATTAACCTCTAGCAATAAGCACATTTAAAATCAAACAATTGTTAAACCCATAAAAAACACATATTTCTCACCCTAAAACCGCAACATTTATTAAATCCGACAATTATAAAACAAGAAATAGCACCTAATGTCAATCATAAAACCACACAATTTACTAAACCCAGTAACAGCAAATAGAAAAACTTAACAGAAGACCACCAAAAGCTATTAAAGGATGAACCCCAATTCAAAACCAACCACCAATAAAACAACACAACTCACAACATGAAATCAGTTAAATAAAGTTAAAATGAAATAAATACATTAAATACATAACTCAACAAATAGAGCAATAAAAATCTTCCAAATAACCTGAAATAAGCCATTCCAAAACATTAACCCCCTACCCTACCCTA
Source organism: Ptychadena robeensis (assembly GCA_036250615.1). Lineage (NCBI taxonomy): Eukaryota > Metazoa > Chordata > Amphibia > Anura > Ptychadenidae > Ptychadena > Ptychadena robeensis. The sequence goes on along the minus strand of CM070043.1, from coordinate 17,743,403 downwards.
AGCAATAATTCATGCCACTAAAAACACACAAACCTCAATAAATTCACCAAATCAATGTTATATGTCATAATTATGACCCCTTAAATTTGTCACTCTTTAGTATATTGCAGCCATTTGCTTTTAAGTTTGGTGTGATTCACCACGTGTCCCTTTGAAGTTAACAAGAACAAGGGAATTGTACTGAATACAGTGATAACTTTATCCAATACAATTTAAAGTAAAAAAAACACAAAACACATTTCCAAATTACTTCAAATTTTATTATAAACAAAATATAATACAAAAGAAGTATTTTAGAGATTTTATCATTCAAATTATACCTTTTATAAAAAAAAAATGTAATTTCTTTTTTACTTTATTTTGTGTTTTAAATATTATTATATTCAGGATGTCTACTAGACCTAATTGGTAAGTTACAGGCCTACAACATAAACAATTCCATTTAAGTCTATGGTACGCTTTTGGTACGGAAATCTAAACCTCACAAGAGCGCTAGGGAGGTTAATAGCTGTTGGTGGTCTTCTGTTATGTTTGTAGTGTATGGGATTGCTGTTACTGCAGAATTGTCAGGATGGTGGTTTTATATCTATTGATGAAATTATTAAATATAAAACTTTCTAGGTGTTTTGGGGTAATTGAGTGTGTGTAGGTGATTTATTTTTATGTCGGATGTTGCTGTTATCTGTGATAATAATTAAATTTTTTACAGATAACAGGTTTTTACTGTATTTGGAAAGTGTATCTGTGGTTAGCGCTTATTGCCGTGCTGGTGTTAAAGCCTTGGAAGAAGTAAAGGATTACTACAAACAATTCCTCCTTCCAGTTTATTATCTATAACCATTTATTTGTATGGTTACAGATAAATATATGTTCAGTATAGGAGATGGAGACAGAAAGGAGTTGTCACTTTTGTGTACTATAAAAAATAAAAAATTTTTGGGGGGGGGGGGTATATTGTTGGTCGATTTGGGTGGTGTTTCTATGTGAACTTTTCCAATGGACCAGACACTCTCCCCTGATCTGAGCAGGGGGTGCCTGTTTTTTTCTCATTGACTTACGTTGTACTCGGGTTTGCTTTGGGGGTTCAGGTAAATAAATTTACGTTTTTATCCTCCACCTGTGGCACTTTCTATTCTCCTTCTACTCCAGTCTGTGAGTGGGACCCCAGTATTCTCCACACTGCAATACCATGCTCTTAATTGTGGGGAATGATAATCATGGTCTAGGGCAGAGATTGCAGGGGTCAGTAAAGTTCAGGTAAGACAATTTCCTGTTTTCTTTTGAAAGCCCTAGAATTAAAGTAAAAAAAAAGTTAAATATTACCTGCCTGTCAGTTGTCTTTAGCCTAGAAAGCCCTTCCTAAATAAGCAACATACTTACTAACTGCTGGCATACAAATCATCTTTTTTCATCTGGCAGCCAGAAATCCTGTAGATGCACAGTTGTATATATATTAGTATCTCCGGCTGCCACAAACCCTCAGGAGGCTTGGAAAGTAAAAGTCACTAAGCCAGAAACATTTCCCTCCCCATGACTCTTGAGTCTAGCATATCAGGGACATTTAAAGTTTTTTTGCTTTGACAAATTCATAAGTTAAAGATGCCCAAGGGCACAAGTGTCATTCTGCAATTATATTTCTGCTGGATATTTAGCCCTTACAGTGGGTACTTCCTCTTAATTCAGCTTTGAGGATCACCATTCCATATCAATCCACTGTTAAGATGCTGTTTGATCAATTAAAACATCAATCGTGCAAAGTCAATCGTACTTGTAAATAAGTCCATTGAAATATTTTGTGTTTTTTGGAATGTCTATTGTGTCTTTTACATATAATTAGGGGGGGGGGGGGGAATAATGGAGTAAAAATAGAGTAAGAAAAGATACAAAGGTGAACAGTCAGAGCATACTTTGGACTTGCCATCACAATGGTGGTCAATAAGACACCAAAAAATACCGGGGCCATTATGAAAGGTACTTATGTACTTTACATTATCATTAACCACCCTGCAGTGGGGTACTGTACCATTCCACAGCTGCAGTGCAGCTAGTAAGAAATGTGCCTTAACATATTTCTCCAGACTTATCCCTGAATGTGAATTTAAATCTGCAGGCTAATATGATATACAACAATACGCTAGATTAAAAAAAAAATAGAAGCATCATGAAATTCAACATGGCATTGTTTAAAAGTATTTCTCAGCAGAAGCAGAATTCTAAGAATCTTAATATAAAAAAATAGCAGAAGAGACATGTCAAGGTCCTTGAGGGTAAAGGAGAATATTAGAAAACAGAAATTAAACTGGGAGAAAGAGGTAAAAATATGCAGAAAATGCACTGAACCGCACCAAATGTCCTGCAGCAAAGGTAATCTCCTTAAAGTGAACTCTGTCTAGGATGAATTACTTTTATGCATGTTTTCCATCTCAGTAAATGAGAATTGGAGATGGCTCTGACAGTACGAGATTAGCACTACGATTCTGAGGCTAGGCATTTAAAAACAAATGTTATATTTATTGCACCTTTAGAGGACAATAAAAAAGGAATGAATGTTACATTTCAACATAATAAAAAGTCATAATTAACAATGTGAAATGCTACAACATGATCTTACAGGCAGTCTGTGACGGCTGACCTGGACTGAATATAATAAAATATATACACTGTGTATATAAAAGCAGGGCTTTTATTTCTGTGGGAACGCACCGGAACGGCGTTCCCCCACCTATTCTCAGCCTGGCCCGGAGGTCTGACCCATGCTCCCTGCACAGCCAGAAAGCAGAGACTCACATGCCCCTTAGCCCCCCTTCTCCTCCTCCCCGATGTGAGTGTGGCGCATGTGCTTCCGTTCCCCCAATGGGGAGCTATTTATGTCTCCCCCTGGCTGGCGCACGTTCCCCCGATGGGGAGCTATTTACGTCTCCCCCCTGGCGGGTGCACGTGCCCCCGTTCCCCTGATGTGGAGCTATTTATGTCTCCCCCCTGGCTGGCGCACATTCCCCCATTCCCCCGATGGGGAGCTATTTATGTCTCTCCTCCTGGCGGGCGCACGTGCCCCCATTCCCCTGATGGCGAGCTTATTAACATCTCTCATGCCATCCACTGTATACCCAGTTCTGCAGACTATTTTATTGAAAACCAACAGCAACCAAATTGCTTCATTGAACCGGTGTAAACAAAAATAATGATAAATAAATAAATAAATAAATAGTGTCAGTGTGAAGTAAAAGACAACTTTGGTAAAAGCCTTTTTCTGTTTCAGCAAGGTGGTGCCCTGTGAGCAAAGCCATCTCCATATAGCCATCATCGGAGGTGTTGTGGATTTAGAAGAGTGTTGGCAAAAATAGCCCTTAACCCTATTGAACACTTCAATGTTTTTTTTGAAGGGATAAACACCCGCAGTCCAAAGTCTTGTAGAAATCCTTCCAAGAACAAAAGAGTGCCCAACAAGCTAATAACTAGGTAAAGACTCCATAAATCTTTTAGTAATACACAGCAGGTTTGTTCGGGCACAGTCCCAAAGATCAGGATCGGCATACATTTATCCACCCATACACCTTAAGATCTTTCCATACAATCTCTACCAGATTTAGATCTACTAACAACGATGTAGTGCCGGGTCCTCCCTGATAGAATACATAGTGATTGGAAGGGTTAGAAAGGTCCTCACATTACATAGTTTTGGTAGAACAAAAGTGGATTGTACAGAAATTGTATGGTAAGGTGTATGGGGGCTTTTAGGCAAGTATTGTAACAGGTAGGGCTTTTTCCTGCCTGCGCTGGCCAGCGCACGTGCCCCAGTTCCCCCGATGGGGAGCTAATTATGGAGTGGACACTCTGCATAAAAGGGGCGGTTTTGGGGGGCGGTCTTAGGGGTGGGTAGGGGCGTGACCAGGGAAGGGGGGGGGGTGAGTTCCACCACCTTTTCTCTAGCTGAAGTTATAAGACTGCAAAACCCCTGAAAATGGCCCACCAAACTTCCTGGAGATGTAGAGAAGGACTGTGGGAACGTTGGGGAAAAGAAGTTTTGCTCTAGCATCTGTAGTTTTTGCATAAATTTCAACTTTCCAAATTTTGACTTGACTTTGAACTTATGCATTTATGCAATAACTCTTTGTGTTAGAGCCATACTTTTTTTTTGTAGTATACCCCAACCCTTCTGTATATCTCCAGCAAGTTTGGTGATGATACCTTGCTCAGAGGCTTTAGCAATTAACTCGAAATCGTTGAAATGGTAGAATTTTTGAAAAAAGAATCGACCATCTCTTGTTGATCGCAAATACTGGTATTGTGAATTTTATTGCGAATATCTGCACTTCGAGAATTCATGAAGATCTTGAATATAGTGCAATATCTTCCTAATCTCGAATATACGAGATTCTGGGGAAAAGTACCATGCATTGCGTTTGTACTATTTGCATGAACAAGTGGCGAGTTTCACAATGATAATAATGACTGGAGATCACAAATTGGCAAATTTATGAATTTACTGTGAATATTAGGTGGAAAATGTGCGATATTTTGCAAATACGAATATTGCCTATGCTGCTCATCACTAATCTCCAATGTACGTGTCTCCAAGACGTGTAAATTCAGCGGGTGCTGTTTTTCTGCATCTTTGGTATGCTAAATTAATAGGGTGCGCTCTTGATGATGTGGCCTAAGCTACAAGTCGCTGGAAATCCGTTAGCAAATGTGGCGGTGTTCTGAGATATTTAACCCTACCCGTGATATTTTACAACCTCTCACAGTGCATGCGCAGATACCCATACTTTTGTGGAATTACAGGGTTAATCTTACAGGTTTCAGGTGTCGAGGTTATGGGTTTGAGGGGGGTTAAGGTTAGTGATGCTTGACTGTAGGGGTGAATAGTGATGGCCGAACTGTCCGCAGGGTGGACAGTTTGGCCATGAACATGGATGTTCGCACTCCTTTTGGAGTGCTGGTACTGGTGTTCGACCGCACAGTACTGGTGTTCGACCCACTCCTTTCGCCACCGAGAAGGAACTCACTATTCTGCCTCTGGCAGGATTAGGAGCAGTAAGATCCCGCCCGAGGAAGAATCTTTTCACTGAAGACCGGGTAGAGAACTCGGTCTTGCAGTGAAAAGCCGACTCAGAAAACCGGAAAGGACATTAGTGATGTCACATCGGGCAATCGTAACCAGGAAATATGTGTTCCAGGTACCGGATGTGACGTCACCAATGTCACTTCTGGTTTCCCCGATTCAAATTCCCCCCTTCACCCCTAGGCAGGGAATTTGAATCTGCCCTTGAACAGGCGGACTATTTTAAAAGTCCAATCCGCCTGTTCGCGGACGGACCTTGGGGAAGTTCGGCCATCACTGGGGGTACGGGGGGTTACAATTTATTTAATCTCCCCAATCCCCTAACTATAACACCCCTAACTTTGACACCCAGAACTCGTAAAATAACCCTGTAATTATGGAAAAGTAGGGCTATCTGCTCATGTGCAGTTGTAAGGGTAGGAAAATATCACAAGCAGGAAATAGTAGTGGACACATGGCCTAAGGCTAAGTCCATGTGTCCACTGATTAATTACATACATCCAGTGCAGGAAAAAAAAAAAAAATCGGTGGGAACGCGTCCTATTGATTTAGCATACCAAAGATGCAGAAAAAAACACTGTCTGCCAGGAAAAAGAAGCAGTGGCACAAGCTCTTAACAACCTTGCTGTGATGTTTTTCCTTTACAGATGCCGTCATCAATTTTACGGAAGAAACCCCTAGATAAGACAGATTTTTCTGACCAACAGAAACCAGAAAGGAGAGTGCGTTTCAAAGAACCAGAGGTCATCTACTTGCAAGGTAAGGAAATAGTGACATAATAATGTGAATGTTAAGGCTGCCATACACACCCCGATGGTGTGCAGGCAGACCTGTCCCGATATGGTCTGGGATGCTAACGCGATAACGTCATCACGTTTGCACCCCGGTGCATTATGGGGCCCCTTCAGTCGGCCAGCACCCTTTGTGTGCTGGCCATAAGCTTCAATGAAGACGCCGTCTTCATTGAAGCTTATGGCATCGGCTTGCATCGGCTTGCCAGACATGTCCGTTCTCTGGCCGGCCGAGCAGTGGGGCAACAGGGATCTGTCGCCCCATGTGGGCACATGCCGATAAGCGGCCGATTTTTAACCTGACCAACGGCGCGAGCGTGCACGCCCGTTGGTCAGGTTAAAAATCGTCCGCTTATCGGCATGTGTATGGCTAGCATTAGTGTATGAATATCAACATCTAATTATAGACAGCAGGCAAAGGATCTATTGTCATTGTCAACCTCATGGTGATTCCTAAGGCACTGCTCAGTGCTTCTATTATGACGCGGCATTTCGTAGCTTCAAAACAGCACCACAGGCACGCCACTCAGATAACGCAGAGTGGACACTCTACCATTCATTAGAATGGGAAGTGTCCTTTCTGTGTCTTTTTCCCCATTGTAAAAAAAGGCAGTGGACACAAGCCCAATGGTTGAAAGGAGGTCTCGAGAAATAATCCATTCCTGTCTCTTAGAGAAGCTACCACTAATATCATATATTGCATTGTATATAGTGTACAATATTAATATTGTTTCAGGCATCTGTTTGGGAAGTGTTTCACTACCTATGAAGAAAAGACCATCTTCTAACTGACAACCAATGTAAGGGGCATGCTACTCAATGACTAGCACAGTAGGGGATTTTCTTCCTGCTGACCACCAATGTAAAGCTAGGAACACACGGCTCGATTTAAGCATACAATCGATGTAAGATTAGATGAAGAACCTCGATTTTGGTATTTTATCGATTGTACCGTGTGCGCTATAGTGTCATACAATCGTAGTACAATATCAATGTAGAGAACATCGATTATTGACTAAAATCGTCGATGCTATTGATGCTCTACAAACAGTAAACTATCACTTCATCGAATACAATTGTATGATGAAAATGAAAAAGTAGTACGATCATGGTACAATGATACAATAATTTTCCAACTAGTCCGATCACTTTTCAATCGATGTAAAGCTCTTCATCGAACTAAAATCATCAATTGTACCATGTGTCCGCGCTACGATTTTGGTACAATCGATGTAAATTTTCATTGATTTACATCGATTGTACGCTTAAATCGAGCCGTGTGTTCCTAGCTTAACCTCCCTAGCGCACCGCCTGTACCGCACCGTTTTTAACAGTGTGGTGCAGGCAATGGCAGCAGTGTACAAGGTACACTGCCTGCCATTTCCTCCCTCCCCCCAATCTAAAGATGATGCACAAAAAAACTTGCAAACTGTTTGGTAAGGCCAACACCAGCAACGAATTGCCGATATTCGCGAAAAAGATTCGCCATTCGAATATTCGAGCTCAACACTACAAACAAGGCCAACAACAGCAACCACTCCTGCACAAACACAGCACTGGATACACTGAGGTAGGAGTTTAGTCAGGTCCAAGAAGGTTCAGAGGCTGGCAGGAGACACAGGATAATTGGATAAAAAGCAGAGATCACAGTCCACAGTTAGTTACCAAGATACTAATTATACAGATATGTGAATCCTTGTAAATGCTCATCTAGACAACCGCCTACCCCACCGGCTGTTTCCATGGTGTTGAGCCGGCCGGAGGTTGACATACTGCACTACGTTAACCTTCCGACCGGTGCCAAGCCGACAGCCGGTGCAGTAGGTGGATATCTGGATCCACTACGTCAACATGTCCGTCAAGGAATGTGCTTAGCACAGGGAGTGTCGTTGGAGCCCTCCACAACGTGGAAATATAGTTGAGCCAAATATTTTCCTCCCCTAGAGGTTGGGCTTTTAAGGCACTAAACTCAGATGAATCAAGTGTATATTTTAATTAAAATCAAAATCATGTTCCACATATGGTTACAATCTAGTCATAAGCAAGCATAATCATGTATCATATCCATGTTGTTAACAATATACATCAAAAATTGGTGATTCTTTACGCAGACACTGCCTCGACGCATTTCGCCACTTTGGCTTCTTCAGGAGTTTAACGTGTTTGCCATTGCTTTGTGTGGAGCGCCTATAGTAAATAAGCCATTGTCCAGGGCATGGATATAGGCTCCTTTATCCATTTCAATAGCAACCATCCCTGAAATGTCACCAAATATTTGACTGTCCACCAATTTCCAACTATATCCAGCTTATTATCGTCCGATTCATCTAGCTTTCTTTTCTTCTTTTTGTGA
>CM070043.1:17723553-17735094 GCA_036250615.1 Ptychadena robeensis | reverse complement strand
AGTAAAGGATAAGAGTAAGAAGAGTCACAAAAAGAAGAAAAGAAAGCTAGATGAATCGGATGATAATAAGCTGGATATAGTTGGAAATTGGTGGACAGTCAAATGTTTTGGTGACATTTCAGGGATGGTTGCTATTGAAATGGATAAAGGAGCCTATATCCATGCCCTGGACAATGGCTTATTTACTATAGGCGCTCCACACAAAGCAATGGCAAACACGTTAAACTCCTGAAGAAGCCAAAGTGGCGAAACGCGTCAAGGCAGTGTCTGCGTAAAGAATCACCAATTTTTGATGTATATTGTTAACAACATGGATATGATACATGATTATGCTTGCTTATGACTAGATTGTAACCATATGTGGAACATGATTTTGATTTTAATTAAAATATACACTTGATTCATCTGAGTTTAGTGCCTTAAAAGCCCAACCTCTAGGGGAGGAAAATATTTGGCTCAATTGTGATAATTATCGGGGTGTGGCACATAAAAATCTAACCCATGGCCATTATGTCATTTGTTTAAAAAACGTGGAAATATACCCTTAAACCCAAGAACATCAAAAACCTTAGAAAACCCAAAGAATATTTGTTACCCACCTCAATGAAAATCAAACTGCCAACCCCCTGAAAATAACTAGAAACAAAAACCTTTCAAAAGGAGTACTAACTGTGCCCCAGAAACCATTGCTTAATTTAGTTACACTGTAATCAGCTGGAAATCCAAATTTGACTTCAAATTATATTCAAATCTCATGAAGCCTCCTTTAGAGATGTCTACTCACTGCCCAGCGTCATGTCCAAGATCCTCCCTGAGCATGCAACATCTTTTATTCTACCCTCCTGTGCATTTCCCCTTTTTGACTTTGCCCCATTATATTCTACAGCTCCATTCCTCCTTAAAATGTCCTGAAAAATATTTTTTTTGTTTTCAAAGTGATGTGCCTGATAAAGTTTTAGAAATGTTGTTACTCTTTAAAATATTTAGTACCGTATTTTCCGGCGTATAAGACGACATATAGAGAAAATATTGAGTTTGGGGTATACTCACCATATAAGACTACCCCTTCCAACGTGCCGGCGTGTGTCATTTTTTCGGCCAGCTCAAGGAACAGCAGTGGACACATGGCCTTATATATGTCTACTCTGACTTTCAATTCCCAGATCTCCAAGAACCTTAATATGCCCCCCATACATGCAAAGATTTTAATGGGCGACGGATGAAAAGCGAGCAATTTTTTGATCGCTCGACTGAAAATCGGAACATGCCCACATGGTCCGATCAATTTTAATCGATCGTAATTGTGAAAAAAATCGATCAAAACATGATCGGACATGTTGGAAAATTTTTATCGGTTGAGTACAAATTCAGTACAAATTACGATTCCAAAAAAAATCGATCAAAAAAACCCCCAAAAAATCGATCAAAAATTGGTTATTCAATGTGGAGTATATTCTATTTTCCATCAATCAATCTCCAATTGTACGATTGAAAAAAATTGATCGTTTTTAGTCTGTCGGATGCTAAAATCTGTGTATGTATGGGGGGCATTAGAGTCCTTTTTTTCAGTAATTTACATTCCTAATTTCACACCCCTAACTGCAACCTCTCATATTAATGTTTACCTTGTATACATTTAATTCAAAGAATTTTGGCAATCAAAAATGTAACTGATATCATGTCACATGATACAGTGAAGGTTTTTTAATGTGTTTGAGCTGCAATACCAGTTTAAGTCACTGGAGCCACAGCCTTTAGTGAGCACATCGGCTTTGTTTCACACATCGAGGAGGGAGAGAGGGAAGAGGATAAGGGGGTGCTTCCGATGTCTGACAGGCAGACTACTCTGGCTCAGAAGTTTCAGAACTCTGCGTATAAGACGACCCCCAACTTTTGAGAAGATTTTCCTGGGTTTAAAAGTAGTCTTATACACCAGAATATACAGTACAGTTAAAATTTTTGATCACATTGTAATTTTTTCTTGTTTCTAAGAGTTGTATCTGTTTTTTTTTTTGCAGCCAATCCTCATTGTTCCAACAGCATATTGTCACTCCTGATGATCTGTGTTTGTATTTTGCTCATCATGGCCGCTATACTATATTGTCACCACGTGCAGCTGGGCTTAAACGCTTTAAAGTCAAAATTTTTAATCTTCATTCTCCGCTTAAAACACAATGCTGCAATCTGTTGGAATTTGCTTAGGAAGCAAGCATAAAATGTTAGACATGTAAGAAAATCAATCAAAAATTTCTTTTTCATATTCTTTACAAAACCAAAACTCCAAACAAGCAGCTGAAAACACAATCTTTCAGAAAGTGACTAAAAATATTTTTGCACCTGAATTATGGACTATATTTATGGAAAATGAGAAACAAAAGTCTTCTGTTTTACAAAGATGCATTAACAAAAATTATCTATTTAAGGAGAATTCCCAGGCTTTTTAATTTGTTATACGATATATACAATGGATAGCAGTCACAGTTACATATATCAGCCATAAAGTGCACTGGAACATAATCATTTCACCGGTTTTGCTGGAATATTCAACTTTGATCTAGAGATTTTCCTGCAGTACCTTTTATGTCCTCAGTCTCATGGTCAGCATAATATAACCCACTTTCTTTCCAAAAGAAGACTCATAGACATATGAGTGCTGCCTGGATTGCTTCAGACCATATGCTGCATACTACCTCAAATTGATCTTCATGGCTGTATTTCCAGAACCATGCTTTTCTAAAGATGATGCACAAAAAAACTTGCAAACTGTTTGGTAAGGCCAACACCAGGGAAATGGATTATTGGACCAGAACCATGTCCTCTGGCGTGACAAAGATAAAATGTATTTGATTCAGATGGTATCAGGCATGTGTGTGGACAACCAGGTGAGGAGTACAATTATGACTTGCCTATGGTCAAGCATGAAAGAAGGAGTGTCATGGTTTGGGGCTGAATGAGTGCTGCCGGCACTGGGGAACTACAGTTCATTCAGAAACGCTTAAATGCCAGCATGAACTGAGATATATTAAAGCAGAGCATAGTCCCCTTACTTTGGAAATTAGGCCAAAGGCCAGTATTCCGACATTTTAACAACACCAATCACACCTACAAATGCCTTACTGAAACTAAGGGTAAAGGTGACGGGCTGGCCAATCATATTGCCAGACTTTAATATTTTTGAGCATCTGTGTCGCATCCGCAAAAAAAACCAAAAAAACTGTGGAATACGAAATGCTTCTCCAGATTTGTTTTGACAGTCTTTAGACCCTTAAGCCCCCCCATACACCTTTAGATTCCTCCATACAATTTCCATCAGATCTACCAACAACTATGTAGTATAGTGACCTCCCTGATAGAATACATAGTGATTGGAAGGTGTAGAAAGCTCCTCATATTACATGGTTGTGGTAGAAGAAAAGTTGATTGTACATAAATTGCATTGTAATTGTATGTGGTGTATGGGGGGCTTTAGATTTTGGGACAATATGACACTCAACAAGCTTACGTTCCTGAGATTAGTCACCCATATATTGGCCAGTCTATGACTGATTAACCAATCTTGCTATTGTTAAATAAGCTTTCTAATTTCCTTCCACCGCACAGGTGGTTAATGGGGCTATAGCACTGAGCCAATTGTAAGGCCATGAAAGTTGGCAAAGCTGGAAACCTTGGGATGGTCACAAAGTCTTAAGCCTGTCATACATGGGGCGATTTTGTTGGATGCCTGAACGATCAACTGGCTCACGTGTTCGTCCGGGAATCATTTATGCCCGAATCACATCGAATGGAACCAAAAATCGGGCCAAATTGGGCAAAAACTGATCCAACAATCGCACAGTGATCTGACATGTTGGCATTTTCTTTTTAATCGCAGGTACTTTAGATAGGGAACGTCAATCCTCATCCAAAATTTAGAGCAGAAATGTATTCCCCAAGGTGGTGTGCAATGCGATCATTGTACTATTGATCAATGATTTTGCGATCGCATGTTACCATCGATCATACAGCGATGGCAGGGGGAATCCCAACGTGTATGGCTATCTTAAGAGTATATTAGGTGTAGAGTATATAGAGTGACAATGTTTTCAGGGTTACTATGATATTTTCCAGAATACACTACATTTTGCTTTTCCTGTTAATGTTAGTTTTATGATGGCAGTTTGGAAACAAGTCCACACTTTAAGTAAATTATCAGTCACTGAAAAGTTTTATTAAACTATTCCCCCTAGGCTCCCTGTCATTTAGCCTCCTGAAACATTGTAATGATGTCATATGCCACAATGGAGAGCATATTACCCTGCACTGTAAAGAACAGACATAGACAAAGCTTTTAACCTTTGCGAACAGTTGGAGAAAATTTTTCTTGTGTTTTAGGTCTAACAAATGATTTATATCACCAATAAGTAAAAATAATCAACACAAAACTCTTAGTCATTAATTATTCATAAATAAAATTAATTAGTCATTAATTATTCATAAATAAAAATCATCATGTTAAATACTTTCCATATAGCTTTTGTACAGGCATAAATAAATACCTTTTTATCAATACAAGTTTAAAATATAGTAATAAGAAACGACTGTCATGTAATAATAAATCATATTGTTAGTATAGCAGCAATACAATCATCAATTTTAATTAATATACATGCTTTAAATGTACATTTTAAAGGTTTTTGTATTTGCTTGCCTTTTAGTAAGTAGCCAAGCTTTATAAATTGGTCACCATTAGATCTATACACTGTCAATCCATTTCTGACCTCATATGCTTTATATAAGAGTTTATAACTATATGTACAGTAAATAGATATTTTTTGGGTGGTTTTGGGATTCCCATATAGATAAGTTCATAGCTCTATCTTCAAGCATTAGAGGAATAACTCCTCACAAGTTTGCAGGGCTGATTTCTTGATGATAGCATTATGGGGGATTATGCTATCATGCTGTTGAAATTTAAGAAATCATGTAATAACTTGTTGTATGATGAATTTGACTGATGAAGAGTATTAATGGTTTTAATCTTGCACAATATCCGATAAAATAGGAGGAAAAACTTGTGAGACATCCCTTTTGGACCGAAAGCGAACAGACATCTCCCCAAAAAGAAAAATCTATTCTAATTAGTGGGTTTAAGCCTTGTCAGCTCTTTTCAAAGCATGAAGTTTTCGCTGAACATACATTTGAAATTTTTCAGAAACTCATTTGTAAACAGTAAATATCATTCACCATGCCAGAGGTAATCATAAACTGTACAATACTATATAAAGCAACTCAAGCACAAACAAATATAAAAGTAGATCAATATTATAGACATATAGCAAAAAAAAAAAACAGAAATAATGTTGTAGCTTAAACTGATCAAATTGTTTACATTCAAATCGCCTGATCGGAGCATAATTGAAGTTGGTAAGTTGGTAACAGTTCCTGCTCTGTTTCAGCTTGTTGCCCAGATCCAGCCTTCATGGACAATCAATTTATGTGTCTATAGCTGTAACATAGATACATATTTTACATGCATCTCCAAAAACTTCAATAAAATTATATGATATGCAATATACTGTTCCTTCATGGTAAGCCATACAAATCAATATGGTCAGCATATAGCAATAAACAAAAATTACATTGTATGTATAAAAATTACATGGGTAATGACACACAAGTATGATTGCAAAGCATTGTGCCAACCTATATAATCGTTTTTTTTTAGCATCGAGTTTTCTTTAGCATGCACATTTAGGCTACCTATTTAAAGGACTTTAAAAGGATTTAAGGGTTTTTACAAATATCAAAGAATACGCTTGCAATATATTTAGTTTAGCCACAAAGTATTCTCTTCAATTATGCATATATTAACTCCGTCTTAGCTTAAGCCCTTAGCTAGCCACACATGGTTCAATTTTAGTGTTCAATCGACGTTTCTCAATGAAAAAAGTGATCGATTGTAAAAAAAAAAATCTATGTGCTGCCCACATAGTACAATCAACGATCATTGATCGATTTTTGTCAAATCCGTCGATTGAAAAGTGATTGGATATGTTGGAAAATTTTGCTTGATTGTACAATCATTGAACTACATTCCTTGCAGCCTTTTTTGGTAGATTTTTTGGCTCGATTTTTTGGAAGTTTTTTGTCGATTTTTTGGCTAAATTTTTTTGTCTATTTTTTGGCTCGATGTTTTTGGCTTTATTTGTGTGGCTACTTCCCTTTAACTTCTGATTGAAACTAGAGGAATTCAATCGACAATTTTGGATTATGTTGATTACTTTTCAGTCAAAATTGAACAATAATCGTATTCCCCATGTGGTGTACATCAATTACATTAAAATCGATTTAGATTTTTTGATCGAACTACAAAATATAATCGACCCTCGATTGAACGCTAAATTTAACCATGTGTGGCTAGCTTTATCCAGACACTTAACACTTAGCAACTCACTACCTCACTACCAACTGCTAAGTGAGCCCGAGACTTAACTAGTTACAATTAAAGCATTTATTTATGTAACAATGTATGTTAAGATTTCATTGTTGGGGAGAAAAGCCTTTAGTTTGTGAGCATGTAGATGTGCAGATGCACAGAACATGTTGTAGAGATACCTAAGATGAGATATACTTTAGCTAGATTTCCTCTTATGTCTCAAACAGGAAGCAAACAAAAATGCTTCCCAATGGCACATGGTTAGTATAATAGATAACAAAGTTTAATCCTGTTGACCATCCAATTAAGACTGTGCAAAAAGATTTGACGAACACAAAAACCCTTGGACATGGCCGCCAGTCCTGTTTTGTGCTAGCTTATTACCTAAACTGTTGTGTGATATGAAGAAAGAACCATTGAGCACAGTGGGAAACACACAAGAGCATTGCTCCACAACTAACACAACTTACTAACAACATTTTGCCCCCTATTTAAGGTCTGGAATAGTTTGACAAATAGCAGCCAATAATCTTGCCAATGATCTTGGCTGCTGGCACAATTTATGTTGCTTCTGGCATATATGTGCTATTGGGAGGGGGGAGGCTTGCTTACATCCAGAGAGCCACAACAAGGAGGCTAAAAAGCCACATGAGGCTCAGGAGCTGCTGATTGCATACCCCTGATCTAGTCATTACAGGAAAATAATCTCATACCCTATGATATCCTTCGTTCTGTGCTTCAGACTGTGGCTGGGTCTATGGTTCCATCACTTTTTAATGTGCATTAAAATACAGATATTCATTGTATTTAAATGCTTTTGTAGACCTTAATAAAAATTTAACTCTTGCAAGGGAAAAGGAGGCCCACTGTAAGAAGAACTAATATTTTGTTGTTTTGTTGTTCCTGGAGTTTAGCTTTAAAGCTGATTATATACTTTAGTTGTATTGTCAGGTTTTAAAAAACTATTTTTAAAAACAAGTCTCTTAAATTTTTGACCAGGTCTTTCATAATGTCTGTGATCCCAATATGGATTATTAAAAAAAAAGATGTATCTGAAATATTACTTAAATGTATATTTTACAAAATATGTGACCTGGACATTTCTTTCCGTGCGCTGTGATAAACTACGGGACATCTTTGATTTCAGTACTGTAATTTAACATATTCTTCACTGCCCTACTTAATTGGATACTAAATCCATAAATGTAGCTTTGGCATAAATCAAAACTGAACTTAGTTTAGTTCATCCATATCAGGTGTTTTAGGAAAATGCTGGATAGTTGAAAAAAAATCTTGAATGGACAGAAACAGAATAAAGTTAAAAGCATGCAACTTGTTCAGCAAACATTTGATAGGACTTGTTGCAATACAGATACTATAATATATTAATGCTACCAACTGCTTATTGGCAAATAAAGACAGCATACTTGCAAAGAAGAAAAAGCCACTGTGCTATTTGGTAAAAAAATGTTAAGAGAAAGTAAAGCAATTTAGAAGATACTTTCATCTTCAAAATGTAATGTTTCTTGGCTTTGCTTGTTCTGTTATATCATTCCACTCTTCACGTCATGCATAGAGTGCCTAGATGGGGACTTTCCAATCAAATGTTCCTTCTCTTGAATAAGACTGTCCAGCAGGTCCTCCTGTCTGTAATTGTGGTAGACCTTCAAGAATGCAAGTATAGTAATTCCCAGCCATGCAAGCCAGGCAGCCCAAAGACCAAACTAGAAAAGAAAACACATACAAACATTGGCCATTTTGGTATTTGCTCACAATATGAAAAGAAAAATGCATGTCTAGATCCTCTTTAGATATGATGGCAACAGTATTAAGATTTTTTCAAAACTGATTAAAAAATACTATTTTCATCTACTGAAAATCTGCACAAAGTTTTGTGGACAATACAGCTGAAAAAATCTGTATTTGAATGCAGAGCTCCCTAAGATAAGCTAAGGGTCCCCATACACCTTTAGATTTCTCTGTCAGATTTCCTTTAGATCTCCATTTGTTTTACCAAAACCATGTAATATGCGGGACATCCTAAACCATCAAGTCTACCTGTGTTCAATCGCAGAGGACTCGGCACTACATAGTTGTTGGTAGATCTAAAGGATATCTGACAGAGAGATCTAAAGGTGTATGGCCAGCTTAACGTGTAATGCTGAACCTTCTTCATTGAAAGGATCCTAACCAAACTTCAAAACAGATGTGCCGGGGAAGGTGAAAAGAAAGCTAAATGATGCTGAATCTCTTTCAGCTAGGAAATAGGATGAATTGACACACTCACCCGCCAGGTGATTCTTAGTTTAACCGCCCTAGCGGTCGGGATGGCACCATCTCGTCCAGCGCTGCTACTGCTACTATAGCACTGGACGAGATTGTCCCATCTAGAACACATCAGGGATCTGGGAGAAAATACTTACAGTTTTGCGCTGTCCCCAATGTTACATCCAGGCAGCCAGCTCCGTCTCTTCTCCCCCCCCCCCCCCTCCGAGTGACGTGATGACGTCACATCGGGGAGGCGGCGAGAAATTTGAACAGTAAATTGCATGAAAGCAGTTTTCTATGAAGAATACTGCTTTCATTGTGCATCTCTGTAATAAACATCGCCCAAATAAAGTCACTGGTGCCCCAGATGTGCCCATTTGCAGTAACTCTCTCTTCCCTAGTGTGATTTTATCACACCAGGTTAGAGAGGGTTAACTGCAAATGGGCACCAGAGACATTATTTGGGTGATGTTTAGTACATAGCAGCATAGCTTTGTGCCCTGATTTTTGTGTTTTTTTCATTATTTTTATTTAAAAAAAATAATTTTATTTTACATAATTGTTTGTTTCAAACATTATTATATTCAGGATGTCTATTAGACCCTTGTATGGACATATTTTGGGAAGTTACAGGCCTATAGACATAAAGAAAAAATTACAATTGAAATCTATGGTGCACTTTTGGTACAGAAATCTGGACCTCAGCAGTGCGCTAGGGAGGTTAAAATATATATTCTTTATATATCATTCTCTATGATTAAGCCCTGGTGGGCAAAACATGATAGAGACACATATTCCGGGTTCATCATCCCTATTGGCTATGGTTTAAGCATAGATCTATTAAAAAACTAAGAATTGCTTGGCGTGGTGATTGCAGCCATTCATCCACTTTGTCAGTTGTTTGTGAACTTGTTTGCGAGTCTGAGGGGCCAATCTGTGCAAAGTACCCATAGCCTGGATAATGTAGACGAGGAAATAAGATGTTTTATGATTTTCTGCAGAAACTAAGGCATAAAAAGCCAACTGGCACAATTGTGCAAAGCTGAAAGTCTGGAGTTGGGTTTAAAGTATTGCCCTGATGGCTTTAGGTAGAGAAAGGCCAAATGTAAGAAGCATTCTTGGCATATTAAACACACTAGCCTTTGTGTATTTGGTTAAAGTTAAAAGTCATCCTGAAAGTCATTTTACAAGATACTACCGCAAGTTAATACTCTCAAAAGGCAACTTTGCAAATCTATGAATGTAGTCCTTAGAAAATCAATGACGCATCTTTTATACCAGTTATTTGCATTTAAATTGAGTAAATGAGATGGCGTTCTCAAGAACATGATGCCTTTTCAAGGTCATAATCTCTGTCAATCAATCCTGTAACACTATCTTACTAACCTATAAAAAATTATTATGTCATAATAAAAAAAACATCATTTGCAAGATGGAGTACAAAACTAAAAAAGTGAAGACAAGTACTCTGGTAAAGAATACTCTGGTGAAGTATAAGAATACATAGAATTATATAGACATTATAACATGGCTAAATAACTAAAATTCAGGTAGGTAACTAAAATTCAGGTTGACCTAAAAACTGAAGAAGGTTAGCTGATTTGTTATGTATACACTGCTATGAATATACACTCCCCGTCTACTTTATTAGGCACACCTGTCCAACTGATTACTGATCTGCCAATCACATGGCAACTCAATGCATTTAGGCATGTTGACATGGTCAAGACAAACCACTGCAGTTCAAACCGAGCTTCAGAATGGGGAAGAAAGGTGATTCTCACAGGCTCACCGAAATTGAGGATTGGAAAAATGTTGCCTGTTCTGATGAGTCTCGATGTCAGCTGCAACATTCAAATGGTAGGGTCAGAATTTGTCATCAACAACATGAAAGCATGGATCCATCCTGCATTGTATCAACTGTTAAGGCTTGTGGTGGTGGTGTAATGGTGTGGGGCCATTTTCGTGGCACATTTTGGCCCCCTTAGTAGTAATTGATTATTGTTGCCTACCTGAGTATTGTTGATGACCATGTCCATCCTTTTATGACCAATGGCTACTTCCAGCAGGAAAATGCACCATGTAATTAAGCTTGAATTATCTCACACTGGTTCTGTTGAACATGACAATGAATTCACTGCCCTCAAATCACCAGATCTCAATCCAATAGAGCACCTCTGGAATGTGGTGGAACCAGAGATTGGCATCATGGAGGTGCAGCCGACAAATCTGCAGCAACTACTACTATTATGTCAAAATGGACTAATGTCTCTGAGGAATGTTTCCAGTACCTTGTTGAATCTATGCCATGAAGGATGGAGGAAGTTCTGAAGGCAAAAGGGGGTCCAACCCGGTACTAGCAAGGTGTGCCTAATAAAGTGGCCAGTGAGTGTATAAAATATTATGTCAGGTCCCCTAGGAGGTACCTAGGTCACCTAAGCACAGTTTGATAACTGGCAGATTTTCTTTAGAGGCCACTTCAAACTGTTTACATGGGTGGGTGAAGTTGAATGATGATTGGTTTAATTTTTTGTAACCCCAGAGTTGATATCACCCAGCTCTTTACAAACGTTAAAAAAAAAAAAAATTTCTAACTTTAACCTCCCTAGCGGTTGTGACGAGTCCAGCTCGTCCAGTGCTGACATGCTGAAAGTGCACTGGACGAGCTGGACTCCTCCAACACTGATCGGAGCCCCGCGGCGCTCACTTACCGATCCACGCTCTGGCAGCGGGCGGGAAGTTTCAATGAAAATGAGGAAGAAGCCTCGGAGCCGCCGACACATAACACAGCCGCAGCGCTCACTTACAGGGAGTGCAGAATTATTAGGCAAATGAGTATTTTGACCACA
Organism: Ptychadena robeensis; assembly: GCA_036250615.1. Lineage (NCBI taxonomy): Eukaryota > Metazoa > Chordata > Amphibia > Anura > Ptychadenidae > Ptychadena > Ptychadena robeensis. The sequence goes on along the minus strand of CM070043.1, from coordinate 17,723,562 downwards.
TCATCCTCT
>CM070043.1:17693005-17705149 GCA_036250615.1 Ptychadena robeensis | reverse complement strand
CTGGCACAGCCTGACCATCCCTCCCGGTGGTCCCTCATCTCTGGCACTGCCTGACCATCCCTCCCGGTATTCCCTCATCTCTGGCACAGCCCGGTCATCCCTCCCGGTACTCACTCATCGTGTCCCTTGCAGAGAAGAAAAAGCGACCTCCAGGCCTGTACAGCGGAGGCCAGCAAGCACAGGACCCCGGTGAAGATACTGAACCGACAGGCGGATTCCGGTCCCCATTCGTCCACCGTGAAATGTTCCCTCTCCAGGGACACGTTCCCGCTCACCCACACGCCTTCGGTAAACAGCAGACAATTGCCGTGGAAATCCGCGCTGTTCTCCGACAGGGGAACCACGGCGATGAAGCTGAAGATGAAGGCCAGAAAATAGAGGATACATTGGGCGAAGAGGAAATTATTCAGCGCCATGTTTAGCTGCCGGGGCTTCTTATGGAGGATGCGCAAAGAGCTGGTGCTGATGAGGGAGAGGAGCGTCATCATCCCGTCATCCGAGTCTGCTCTGCACCGGGGCAGATGCTGGTAGATCCCCACCCTGCTTCACCCCAGGATGGGACAAAACTATGTGCCGTATACATGGTGTGGTCATGTTTGATGCCTTCAATTGTGGTGACACTATGTGCCATGAACAAGGGAGGGTCGTAGTAAATGCCCTCTTAATGGGAGTAGATGCCCTATACAGGGGGGAAGGGGGGGGGGGTCATACTCGATGCAGTCTATATATGCCATGTGCATATTACATATCCTATTCAGGGAAGGGGGTCATGCTGAATGGCTTATTTTGGGGAAAGACTAGACAAGGGAGGGTTATACTACATGCGTGATGAGGGGTGGGTAAAGGGGGGCGCACAGGGTCATAACCTTGGGTAACACTGTATGCACAAGGGAGGGCCATTACAAATGTCATGTACATAGAGGGAGGGTGTCATGCAGTATGCCATATTTTAGGGTAACACTACATGCCATGTACAAGTAAGGGTAAATACATTCCCTGTGCAAGGAAGTTAGTACACACCCTATACAGAATAGCTGAAGGGTGTTAGGGGGGCCATAGGGTAGTAATACATGCCCTGTCCAAGGGAGGGGGAAATGACTTGAGGTATACAGGGTGGTTAAAGGGGATCATACTGCATTCCTTCTATTGGGGTAACACTAAATGTCCTGTACAAGGAAGGGTGATAATACACACCATATATGGAGAAAATGCTTCATTCTCTGAAGTGTATGTATGGTGTTTACAATGCATTTGGGTTACACTAGTTGCTATATCTGGATCTAAAATTAAAAACTATACCAATGTCTGAAAATACTGCATCATCCTGTCAGTCTCCTTATACATATGACATGGCTAGGATTTTCCTGTGGAGACAGGCACTTCATAGCCCATAGCTAAGTATTAACAGTGTCTTCCATGCACGGAATTATGAGTGTTACCTTCACCAACATTTAGGTATAATAGAAAACATTCAAACACTTTCAAAAGGCTAATAATGAGTTTTAGGAAAAGTCCATTCAACTATCCATGATTTGTTTTTATACTAGGTATCGTCAAATCGGCCTGGATTTGAAGTATGCCATTTTCAGTAAACTGTATGAAATATTTAGAAAAATACTTGCAATTTAACCATTGGCCTGCCCCCACAAAACAACTGCTCATTAGAATGGTGAGGGTGTAGTTACAGGGGGGCTGTGGAGAATCCATCTGAGCTTAGCATTGGACAATGACTTATAGAATTAAAAAATTTTAAGGGCTTAGGGTCTTAAAGGGCCGCTTCTTGCGTTTTTCAGAGTATGCAGGCACATAGGGCCCCTTTGACCATTAGAAGGCCCCAAGCTTTGTCAAAATGTGCTTCCCCCTGTAGAATCACCACAGATTTGGAACCCGATGGGCTAGAGGCCAAATTTTTGGGGCTAGCCGATTGGCTAGAGGCCATGATTGTAGCCGAAGACCATACCTACAATCCAACCAAAGGGGTCTCTAGCCTTCTTGGTTCCAGAGAACCACGACCCCAAGTGGGCCAACCTTTTCCATAGAGATGAATGGGGAAGTTAAAAATTTCCCCAAATTTGAGCCTTACTGGTTAACGAACCTGATGGGCTAGAGACCCCAAGTTTGGCATGGTTGTAGCCAAAGACTATAACTAAAATTCTTTTAAATTAGGTCTCTAGCGCCCTTGGTTCCGGAGAAATGTGATCCCTTGAGTCATAGAGATAAATGGGGGGAAGGAATAAGGAACTGTGCGTTCCAGTCAGTGACGCCACTTCCGGTGCTTCAACAAAGTATTAGTTTAAGGGTGTGCACTCTAATGCAACCACATAATTTTATGTTTATATTTTTTCTTCCCTCCACATAACATTTTTTAATTGAGTGGTACAGTTTTTAGGTCACATTAAAGGTGGAAAAGTCATTTTTGTACAGCACAGAAACCTGCCATTTTTGTGTAGACTTTTTATATCCACTGTATGTTTATTTTTTAATGTTTTGGGGTTTTTTAAGTTTAAATCTGCTTCAAGTAACCAGAAGGTAACCCCATTGCTATTGTGTCTCTAATGATATTGGATTAATAAATTGGCATATGCACAGTACAGTGATATGATAAACTAGGAAATGTGCACCCCATTCTAAATATTATGCTATTTTATTTTTCTCTGATTTTCCTAAATAGTCGATGCAAGGAGCAGTCGGCATAATTTTGAGTCCAAATTGTAATTAGAAAATTATAATGATACTGAACAAACCTCCCTATGATAACAGTATTTTATTTCAAAAATTAAAAGCTTAAAATGTACTGTTCCAAATTATTATGCATATCATATGCAAAAAAAAAAAAAAAAGTTGCACTACTTAGTGTTGTGTGGCCACCATCCCAAATAAACATATACAAAGAAAGCAGAGGGAAACAAGTTTCCTTCTGCTAGTTTTCCCTTGGGTGAACCCCAAGGCGGGGGGACTTATGGCGGGGGGGATTTTGCATATCATAGTTTCAAAACATTTTATAGGTTGTAACAGAAAATGTGTTGCATTTTCACCATTAGAAGTTCATATTTACTACTCGAAAACATCTCAAGCAACCAGAAACTACATTGATCTGGAATCTACCAAACCATAAGAATGCTGGATAACAGGGAGTCTACTGTATACATTGTGGGAATTCAAAAGGGGTGCTCACAATGACGTCAGTCCACACAATCTGCTTCTCATTAGTGCTCTTGCCCATGTTTAAAAGCAAAGGGTCCAAAGTAAATACCGTCAAAGGGGTTAATAGCAGGAATGCAATAGTCCACACAGGAAAATGCCAAGCCTCCTGGCATCAACACAAATTATTTCCTTTTCCTCAAGGGAAGTCTGTATGAATGGCCTGAGCCCCCAGTATCCACTGCTCAGGCAGCACAGTGAATCCCTACCTCATTAGGGAGACCAGACTGTGACACTTTTGTGGAGACACAGCCAGTTGCCTTGTTAAGGTCCAGCAGGTGCACCTTGGAATGGGAAGGCCCATATGTACTGGTCCCTGTAACCAAAAACATAACAAAACCTACTATTGTATCCAACATTATCCTGGACTCCTTCCAGCATACACCATCTGACCCTTTCACTGCTGGACATGGTCCATTTACACAGTGACAGACAACCAGTCTTTCACAACATTTTCATCTATTTAAACTTTGGGGCGCCTTATATTTATTTTGTTCCAGGAGGGCAAAACTGTTAGATGCAGTTATTGTTTTACCAACTGAATACTAATACAAATATGCAAAATGAAAGAAGTTGATTACAGTCCCCTATGGCCCATATTGGAACACAGTACAAAACCAGCATTTACATGCAGATGCCCAGATACTTTGTATCACAAATAACCTGATGAGCTCTGAAATTGTCATTGACAGCATTCAATTACTTGTTTTGCATGTCAATTTACAGCTAATTGCACCTTACAAATACTATGTATGCAAATTATACTCTTTAGTCTTGGAAATTATGATTATCTGACTTTTCCTCTTAAAGCAGGTATTCCACCTTGTTCTAAAATACTTGCTCCGGTTACATTAACACGTACGGCATACTTCTAATTCTTTTGCGGCTGAAAGCTTCCCTGTGAAAGTCACACTTGCCTTAACAGCCATCTCTTTTACCTCTATAATATAATTATTCCCCTTATCTTTCTCCTCTGCATACCCTGCTGTAATTGCTCCATTTAAATAATTACAGCCATCCGAAACACAAATAAGTGCTGTATTCTTCTGATTATGTGGGAGGTGAAATAATTATCGTTTAGAGCTATTTGTGCAGTGCAGAACAGACTTGATGCGCCTCAAGTTGTGTAATGCAATGTTGAAAAAAGGAGAATTACATAAAGTAAACCAGCTTTTAACTTTACTTAAGTCAGTGGTTTTTAAACTGGGGGATGGGCCCCCTCAAGCAGCACATAGCACAGTAAAGCCCCCCCCCCCCCCCAAACTTGTCCTGGAGTGAATAATCTTTCCTTAACTTTTGGAATTTGTGATATAATGGATCATGTCAATACCTTCTGTTTTAGGAAGGCTTTGCTGTGCTTTTTGGAATAATAAAGCATTGTTTATGTGTACTTTAACACTAATATTTTCCCTGGTGTTCTCACCCAAAAACATTAACGTGCCTAGCCTACCAGAAACAAAAAAATTTAATCACCATTCAAGTTGACATCTTTGGCTTTCAAAAAAGAAAGGATGAAATGGAAGGTGGTTATTGTTTGGAAGAAGAGTCCCCTTCCATAACAACAACATGAATCCGGTGATGTCCTTTCTCTCTATGGAGAAAGGAGTTTACCAGAATGCTCGACATTTATAGGGACAACAAGGTAATGGAGGAAATATTAGTAAGTTCAAAGACTTTTAACAGGCCATCGTTTTGTTTTAGGATATTTTTTTTTCTAAGGTTTGACAAAACATAGTAACATTCAAAATGGTCAAAGGACAAGACCCAACAGTGAGAAGTAAGATTAAATCAAATTGCCTATTAGGAGAGGAAGAGAGAATTGCCTATTAGGAGAGAAAAAACAAGGGCAGCTTTTAGGACAATAGTTGCCTTGTTAATGCAAGCTACAGCTGAATCTGCCATAGGCTTAAGGCTGGGATACACGGCTCAATTTTTGAGCCGACAGAGAGATCTAGCGTGGCGTGATAACTAGTATTGAGCTCGAATATTTGAATTACGAATATATTCGGTGAATATCGGCTATTCAAGAATTCGCAAATTTCGCAGATATTCGCAATTTTGCATTATAATGCTTATGGGCATGGATTGCGAATATATATTCGCAATGCAAAAATAAATAGCACTTTTTAATGGTAATTAAGAGGCGATTTTAATTGTGATTAATTGCATTTTAATTATTTTAATTAGTAGAATTATTTGCAAAATATCGCAAATTCAAATATTGCCTATGCCACTCATCACTAGTGATGACGTCATCACGCTACTGCCCGGCTTCCCCGATATCGGGAGCCAGCTATCAGCCGGTCTATACTTTGAATGGGGAACCGCGGTATCGAAGAATATCGAACAAGCTTTACCAACATGTTGGTAACCTGTTCGGCCGAGCGCAATCTATTGATCTCGCTCGGAAAACAGCATACATGGGTAATTTTTCCCCAGATTTCTGCACAGCTCAGTGCCCGATTGTGCAGAAGTCTGGGAAAAAATCGTATTCCTACCATTAGTCCACAGTCTCCTTATCAAATGTTTGAAATGGAAGATTCAGCCTTCACAAGAAGGTCTAATTTAACAAGACTAATAATATAAATAGAAGGATAAATTGGCATTCATATAATGGCCAAGTTAGAGAGCAGGAGACTCTTATGATGACACTTATTGTATGGTTCTATGTTAAAGGTCACAAAACTTAGAAAAGGAGCTATGGTCACCTTTGCAGTATGAACATCCCACCTATGTCTAGAATTGAACATTTGACCTCATATTTTCATGAACCCCCCCAAAAAAGTGGTTTAATATGCATGTTGTTACACCAAGGCCAATGGTTCTGAACATGCTAGTGATCCATGCCTTACTTGCTACCAGGACATCTGGAAAATCTTTAAACAGAGCTCAGTGCCTGAAGGTTACCTCCAGGCTATCCTCAAAAAGTCTAGTCTAATACCATCTGTATACAGCACTTTGAATGCCAAGCAATTCAGACAGCTCTCACAGCAATATAGATAGATCTTGATTACAATTAAAAAGTCCATTAAAAAATTCTACTATAAAACAGATCAGTGTTTGCAGCAGAGCCACAAAATGGCAGTTCTGATGGACAGCACAATAACAGAAGGTAAATTTTTTGTCTGATAATGTACAGTCAACATAGTCCATGGTATTAACTACTGGTGAGCCAGTTTCTCCTAATGCTGTAATCTCTACAGGACTCTCACAGGTGATCTTTCAGCCCACATGAGTGCACATGAAAATATTTATGATTTGGAGATTGTATTATACCTGTAGCCCTGCTAAGTTACTATGATTTATATGTGGGGATGTGTTATATAATTTGGACACTGGATGGCAGCAGAGAGACGGCTGCACGAGAGACAATGCGGCAGGATGTGATGAGGGGAAGAGACAGGAATGAGGAAGTGAGGGAAGTTGCAGCCAGCCTCGTGAGGGAGAGAGATGAGAGAGGATCGTGGTGGTCACTGGGGGATAGTGACTGCGCCCACCGGACGGACTAACGACGACTTGGGCAGAGGTGACCCTGCACTTGTGATCACTGCTCTGCTGAAAGGACCCAGACTTGATCGGTAGAGACCGGATTGGCGGATCGCATTGGCGCCATTTATCGCAGAGAACCCTGCACGCGGCCGCGCACCTCAGCAAGTACCTCACCTTTACCACTCGGATTACAAACAGAGCCAGTGTGCTCTTTCTTGTTCCTGCAAGGGCCCCTACGTTGGTACCGGACTAGTCAAGGGAACTAGCTGGCCAGCTAGGGGTGGGGTGCGTGGTTATATGTTCTCCATCAGAGTTGCTTTGCTGTTTGCTAATATTGAGTTAGTCAGCCATGGGCTATTTAAAAATTAGCACAGTACTGAGAATTGTTGTGTAAGCTTCATATTTAACTTGCTGATATCAGAACTACTCTGTCTTGTTACCTATCTACCCGTGTTTATAGGGTTAATGTCAGGGCAGCCTCCGTGTGACGCCTTGGTCCCCAATAAATTGTATTATTACTTCCACTCTCTCTCTCTTGGTGTGTCGGGCTGGGGTTCAGGGGAGGTGAATCGCCTGAAGTGCCGCAGGAGAAGACCCGAAGGTACATACACACAGCAACACCCACGGGTGTCAGTGCTACATTTGGGGGTCTCGTCCGGATATTTCTCCTGTTTACAGTCCTCCAGGGCGATGACATCACCCGTGAATCCACCAGAGCGAGGTCATGGGCCCAGCCAATGCAAACGGTGGTGCCATGAAAGAATGGTGACCCGGTCCGCAGTGTGGTGATTGATGTTCCCCAGTTAGAGTGGCCAGAGAACAATTACGGCACGCCCTTGCAACCGCGTGCCTGACCAACGAGCTTTCATTCTAGACCTGCGGGTAGACCCAGATAGTTCTCATACCTATGCTTTGGTTTGAATGGAGAAGAGATATCCCTTGCCCCTTCCAAGGCCCACCCGTTGTGTCGATTCCTGATGTAGAAGTTCGAGATGCACCGGTGAGCAGTTTTACTCCCCAGCAGAAGAGCCTGCCCCGTCAGAAGCAGAACTAGATGATCCTTCCACAGTCTCAGATATCTCCGCTACCGCATGTCCTCCCACCTTCCTTCTCTCTCAGACATGGGAAAATTAGTAGAGACCTTGGTGAAGAATTCCTCCTCATCCTCCAACTATGGTTACAGGAAACTACGTTTCTTCAGTGGACACCTGCCATGCCCAATGGGGAAGAAGGTGTTTCGAGACTTGGGTGGATCAGGCCCTGCAAGCTCTAGGAGAGTGGGATGTCGGTTACTCGATAAGCGCAGCGCATTGTAGAAAGCCTACGTCACCTGCTTCGGACATCATTCGAAACCTGAAGGAGGATAAACCTGCTGCAACGGCAGTGAATTACTTAGATGCTTTGAGGGGGATCTACGGGTTGTGTGGAACCGGAACCGAATTGAAATACCGGTTCGAGCATACCTATCAAGAAAGGGGGAGAAGCTGTCCCTTTTTGTCACTCGGTTGATCAAATCTTGCATCAACTTATTTTAATTTTTTAAGGGTTGGCCCCTGAAGCCGCGAGTAGCAGTCTTTAGAGCAAGTTCTGCAGGGTCGCAGCCATTGGCCCCCGTCACCGCCGGTTAAGAACCAGAGACGCCGGGGGTTGAGAACCTATACTAACCTTATGAAAGCCATTCCAGAGGAAGAAGTCTTGCTGTTGATTGCCAAACGACACCCCCATTCCCTCCCTCAAGCTCGTACGGCGGGGACGGGAGTGTATGCCACCCAAGCAGAGCCCCAGTGCCTCTTCAGGGAGAGGAAACCCACATCGGCTACTGCTACACGTGAGTGAAGCTTCTTCGCCAGAGCTCATGATGAAGACGGTGACTCGAGTGGAGAAAACCCAAGAGGGTCTGAAACAATCCATCATGGACATCCAGAAGGCTGTGGTCTCTTTGGCCTGGGAACGGGGAACCACAGAAGCCCAACCCACTGCCAGCAGTATCCCGAGATGACACAGTGTTTTCCTGCTGCGGAAAGACCGCCACATACAGGCCCAATTGTCAAGAGAGTAGGTTTCCCCTGAGCTATTGATGAGATTTTGAATATCCTACAGAAGAGGGTCCCCTGGATTCAAGCCGTCGGAAAACTCCAAGGACCTCGTTGATGAGCCATCCGATGTCCGCCAGCCCCATACTGTTTCAAACCTGTCCCTCCAAAGATGCGAAAAAGAACACAAGGTAGACTGCCATTCGGTAAAAAAAAAAACAGCTTTTTTTGACCCCATTGGGCAGAAACAAAATCACTCTCGCTTCCACATCTCTGCCCCTATACGCCAACCAAGTCGGATACAGAAAGACAACATGTTCATAACATAAACCACCGGTCCATGTTCCCCACGAGAAGATTCCTAGGGATTTTTGATTGGACCTTCCCAATTGTACCTTTTGCAAGTAAGAAGTGTCTCTCCTCGATTCTGGTGCTCAATGACTCTTTATACCGGACTTTTTATGAAACACCTAAACAACTGCCCCTCAGAAGTTGGACAAACTTGAGATCTGGGAGTAGAATCAGACCTTCCCTAATGACGTTTACGTTCATATCAATTTGACAGTTGACCCCTCCATCTCCGACAACCTTGGACCTTTGACGCCTTGCTATCGTGTGTCCACGACCCCGTAGCTGAAAGAACCTCTCTTATAATTGGACGAATACAGTCTGGTGAAGAATGCTAACCCCAGGATGTCCTTTTCAACCTCGTGGCTGAAAGGTTACACCTCTTTTGCGGCCTTATATACAACGAATGAAAGAGAAGAGAAAGTCTCCAGCTGAAGTTTCGGGGGTTATGGCTTTCTGTAGGAGGAGAGAAGATCCTGTACCCGGGAGAAGTAGCGCACCTTATGAGCGAAATAAGCTTCATTGGGCAACCTGCCCCTATTCTGTTGTTAGAGACGTCCCAGGGTGCCTAGAATCTGGAATAGAAATGGTCCTGAGGTGGTGCCACTAAAGCGTGTTGTCAAGGATCCATGGTAATTCCTTCCGTGTGAGAATGTCACCATTCCCCTTGTAAGCTTCTGGCCAAATGCTACTAGGACAGGTGAATTCAGCTTCTCTGGTCTCATAGTCTGTTTCGGTGGAGGGAGCGAGGGGCTTTCATCTGAGCAGTTCTATCCAAATACTCTCCCCTCTCAACTCGCAGAAGAAGGACCTCCATTTTACTGTTTATTAAAAAGGAAACCGCTGTTCTCATAAAACAAATTTGATTGTAGGGTGTTCCAAGAGTGCCAGCATCCTGCATCTGCCTCCGGAAAACAAGCCTTTACGGGAGAGAATCATCTTTGATGCCATTTTGGGAATCTGGAAGACCTGCGAGAACAATTGCTGAATTGAAAATGACAGGTAATCCGTGATTCAGGAGCCCCTATGCTTCCATATCGTTGGTGTTAGGAATAATATGGATCCGGCAGGCTGTTTATTGATTATCACACTTTGAACAGAAGGACCATTCCTGACCAGTACACAACCCCCATGATTGAAGACGCCCTCAATGCCTGACTGGGGCCAAATTTCATCGTGCTGATATCAATCAGTAGCTGATATCATCAGATACCCATGCATCCGATAGACAGGAAAAGACTTCTTTCATTGCCCGATGGGATTCTATTAATTTATCAATGCTCAATGCCTGACGGGAGCCCCAGCCACTTTCCAGAGACTCATGGAGAAGAACTGTCCGTACATGCAATCTGGTGGAAGTCTCGTGTATCTAGACGACCTGATTGTGTTCGGGAAGACCTGAGGAGCACACCAACCCTTGAGAAGGTTCTGAAACAGACTTCAAGGAGAAGGATTGAAGTATACTCTGGAGAATGCCAGTTCTGCATGTCACTGTCTCTTACTTGGGTCACATAGTTTCTGCAGAGGGAGTAGCCACTGACTCTAAGAAACTGGAAGCTGTGACTACCTGGCCAAGGTCGAGAACTGTGGCCGAGCTCAGATCATTCCTGGGTTTCTGCTCCTACTACAGACAGTTTGTGGAGGAATTTGCAAAGATAGCCGACCTTTGAATGAGATGTTGAAGATTGAGACAGATGAAAGAGAACTTCCCCCTGACGTTGTGAGGTGCCCGGAGAAGGGGCCTGCAAGTCCAAGGAGGACATTCAAGGTGAATGGACAGATGCTGCTGAGAGAGCCTTCCGTCAACTTAAGCAAAGTCTCACCCATGCACCGGTACTGGCCTATGCTGATCCCACTCAGCCCTATGAGTTGCATGTGGATGTTTGTCGAGAGGGAATCGGAGGCGTTTTGTACCAGAAGTTTGAAGGAAAGCTAAGGCCTATCGCTTATGTGAGTAGAAGTCTGTCCCCCTCCGAGAAGAATTACCCCACTCACAAACTAGAGTACCTCGCTCTCAAATGGGCAGTTGTGGACAAGTTAAGGGACTACCTTTATGGAGCTACATTTGAGGTAAAGACGGACAACAATCCCCTCACCTATATCTTGACCATGGCAAAGTTGGATGCGACTGGCCACCGATGGCTAGCGGCCTTGTCCGAATTCAATTTCAGTCTCAAGTACCGTCCAGGAGCGGCCAATCGGGATGCCGACGCTCTATCCCGTAGGCCATATCGAGATTCTAACCGATGGGTACAGGTGGACCCGAGTGGAGTGCGAGCCATCCAGAGGGGAGTTGAACGCCAAACCAAGGGTACTGCTGGGGCTCAAGTGGCAGGTGTTATGGCTGCAGGGGTGCCTGAGATGTATTGTAACCTTGTGCAGCTGAGAAAAGAAAACCTACCCGCTCTTAGTCGGAGAGATCTGAGGAAAGACCAGCAGGAGGACCCCCTTTGTCAGTTGACCTTGGAAGCTCTTGAGGTCGGTGACCCCCAACTGCTCTGAACAGACCGGGTGGGCCAGGCAAAGACTGTACATCGCGAATGGTCCAAGTTATTGTTGAGAGATGGGCTGATGTATCGCAAAACCTCTTCGGAAGACTCCCAAGACAGGTTGCAACTATTCCTCCCTGAGAAGCATCGTCACACCATCTTGTCTGCCTTGCACGATGACCATGGCCACCTGGGCGTGGATAAGACCCTTCAGTTGGTCCGTGACCGGTTCTATTGGCCATGTATGCGAAATTAAGTGGAAAGTTATTGTCACTCCTGTTTGAGATGCATCCAGAGAAAGACCCTGCCTCCAAGAGCTGCCCCGATGGGCCACCTACAGAGTCAAGGTCCTTTGGAGCTGGTGTGCATGGACTTCCTGTGCTTGGAGCCGGACACCAGTGGCCAGGGGAATATACTAGTAGTCACCGATCATTTCACCCGTTATGCCCAGGCTTTTCCAACCAAAGATCAGAAGGCTTCAACAGTCGCCAAGGTGTTGGTGGAAAAGTATTTTGTCCATTACAGCCTACCACAGCGGATTCATTCTGATCAAGGGAGAGACTTTGAAGGGAAGTTGATAAGGG